>OZ002743.1:82288015-82642881 GCA_963924295.1 Dioctria rufipes | reverse complement strand
ACCCCCTGCTATGGAAAAATTCCTTTATCATACCTATCCACAAAAAAGGTAGTAAAAATGATATTTCTAATTATAGGCCTATTGAAAAATTATCTTGCATGCCCAAATTATTTGAATCTATCATTTCTTCTCAACTATCAACCTCCTGTAATAATGTACTCTCTTTAAACCAACATGGGTTTATTTCGGGCAGATCTACAACCACTAACTAGTTGGAATTTGTCTCAGATACCATTGGCCGATTTGCTAAAGGCTACCAGACCCGTTGTATTTATACAGACTTTAGTAAAGCGTTCGACAAGTTATCTCACTCCGTGATACTCTTTAAAATGGAAAAGTATGGGTTTCCTCTAACATTTCTTAAATGGACGGAGTCTTACTAAGATAACCGAACATATCAAATCTTGTTTCGACATTCCATCTCAAGAGTCCTGAAAGCTTCGTCTGGCGTACCTCAAGGGAGTCACTTGGGCCCCTTGTTCTTTATTCTGTCTATTGATGACATTGTCTCTGTTGTGAAGTACTGCAAGGTCTTGATTTATGCTGACGACATTAAACTTTTCGCCCAGATTAAATCTTTTAACGATTGTGAGCAGGTACAGAGTGACCTTCACAGATTTTACGATTGGTGTAAAAGCAATAACTTGACACTCAATATAGACAAATGTGAGGTTATGACTTTCCACAGAAATCAGAAACTAATTTCTCACGATTATGTGTTCTCGAATTCCTCGATTCGCCGTGTGGCTGCTGTTTGTGACTTGGGTATCAAATGTGACCATAGATTCAATTTTATCTCCCACATAAACTACACAGTATCAAAGAGTAGTTCCATGCTGGGCTTTATAAAACGCTAGTTCCGAGAGTTCTCGAACCCTACTATAACTTTGCGTTTATACACTTGCTTTGTAAGACCACTTCTTGAATACGCTAGCCAGATTTGGTCTCCATTTTACGGTACACACATCGACCGTATCGAGTCTGTTCAGCGAAAATTCCTACGATTTGCCCTCAGGCATCTACCCTGGAATAATTCTTTAATTCTTCCACCCTATGAGGATCGCTTGAATCTTTTTAAATATAAACTCGCTTGAAAAACGTCGCATAGTTGCCGATGTAACTTTTGTGCATCAGCTCTTAAACGCGAATATTGATTCCCCGTTGTTGCTTAACAAAATATCTTTTCGTGATAGTAGGCACAATTTGAGAAGGCTACCTCTCTTGCATGTTAACTCCTCAAGGTCTAATTATAGCATGTATGAACCTATTAATCGCATATGCATTACTGTTAACAATATGGCTGAGAATTTATTTTGTTGTTGACGTTTCTAAGCATGTTTTAAAAAAACGATTATATAATATTTAATCTTTTTTGTATTGTTTTTTGTGTATTGCGTGTAATTTTATCCGGTGTTTGGCTTATGTTTATTTTAACATACTAATACTGACATCGATTAAATGATGAAACGCATGTATTGTTGACCGTTTATTTATTAAACATGTCCATGCAGCGAGCTTGTGTTAAGCTGGTTCTGATAGTCTAAAAAAAGATCTTATGCAAATTCGAAAATAAGATTTTAATTTACTCTCATTTTGCAGTAGATTTCTGAAGATCGTATAAAATTCTCCTTTTAGAAGACGGTCAATCGATAAAGGGCATATTCAAAATCTTCTTAATTCTTGCGCGTTTTAAAGCTATTTATAATGCTGAAAAATTCACATTTATAATTATAACTGAAAAATTTATAGCACTCGCGATCGTGTGAAACCGAAACAATCGCTACAGCATTTGCACGACGGGAAATCGCTCATGTGAAACGGATCTATATATGGAAATATTTAGAACATAAAGAAGGTAATGTACAAGTCCACTCATTATGAAATTATCCCTGTTTAAAAAAAGGAATATTTCATTAATAAATGTGGGTTAGCCACACAATTTAATTGTTTATGTATATTGCGACCAAATTCCTTTATTTGACCGCTGGTTCTTCAATAGAATATGTAAAGGTACTTTACCTTTGCACTAAAATTTGCTTGCAGATACTAAATTAATAAACTAATTGAATTAATTATGTGAAAATTGACCTTCGGCTTGCACCCGGATCTCGACAACAGGTGTATTTTATTAATCCAAATAAATTTTAATGTTTAGATAAAGGTCCGATCCGTGAGATAAGTGTAGAAATTTTCTCAAAATGAATCCAGATAATTATCTGAAATTTGTAAAATTGTTAAAAACTGTCATCTCTTGCACCACTTTCCAGCTAAGTGAAAGTCATTTATGATCCGGTTTTGATATAAATCCAAAGATATGCCATAAAAGGATGAAATAAGTTTTTTAATTTTCTTTTTTTGGATATTTTTTGCTAAAATTTTACCTAAACAAAATATGACAAAATGAACACTTTTCGATTAAAGTTTTAACAGCGTTCCAATGTAAATCAAAGGTTACAAAGTATCTAAAATTAAACACTGTAATGTTATTTACGCGATTTTGCAAAAAAATTACAAGAGAATTTATGCTTACAACGTAATAATAAAATAAATACAATTTTCAATTAATGATATTATCATGGACACATTTGCTGTTTGGTGTGGTATTATCAGGGACACACATGTTTTTTTGTATTCAAAAGTTTTGCTAGGTGGCGCGCGGCGCAAAAAGCTAATACAATGTGCATGAATAGTGTAACTGATACATTGGAAGAAAACTATGGCGTTTGAACGTGTGCCCTACGAACAATACCAAAACCCTCGAGAATACTTCACATGCCATTAAATAGACTTCCTAGGTAGACAAAAATGGGCCAGGATACCAAATTACGCTCATTACAGGAGTCTGCGTAACAGTGGGTACCTCTTTAGATGATATGGAATTTATGTTTGAATCGGTAGCACTGTCCTATTCTTCAATTGCTAATGGGGTTAATTTGTGTATGGGCCTTCATAGGACATCAGAAGATGTTTTAATGTATGCTACACGAACTAGGCCATCGTGTCCTTTTATTGTTTGGATGATTCTGCCTAGTATCCAATTTGTTACATGTAGATTATCTTCTTTAATAATAACCAACATTCCTATTTGAGCGTTGTTGCAGTGTTGCTTCCACTTATAAAGGTGCTGTAGCTCATTGAGATACTCCTTAGACCACCGTTGCGAAAATTTAAGTTCTATATAAAATACAAGCTTTCATCTTTTTAAGGAATTAATTCTTGATAGTTGCTGTTGCCCAGGAGTGAGTTAAGTTGTTTGGGTCAACTGATGATGGCGTTAGAGGCCTCGTGTTTAGTATCGCCTCTATGTCTATCATAAGCGTTTAATACCACGATTTTAAATTCGACTGAAGGAAGTACTTTACTGACTTTATTGCAGCCTCCCAATAGCCGCTGAAATATGGCGCTCGAGGTAGTATGAAGTGAAAATCAATTGCCTTAGGCTTGCAATATGTGTTTACTTCTTGTCGCGAACTTTCAGTATGTAAAATCTCCTTGACTTCGATAAGTTGATTTTTGGTCCTCACAAGGTTTGTAGCGTTGTCACAGTACAGGTTTCTGCAGTTTCCTCTTGTGCCTATAAATCGTCTAAGACATCCAATAAACGCAGTTGTGCTCAAGTTGCTTACCACCTCGAAATGTAGTATTCCTTTTGTGACAAAGCAGCAAAACACTACTATGATGAAGAAAATAAGTAAACCCTCTGTGCCGCAAGACTTTAGACCTATAAGTATTCTTCCAGTACTATCTAAAGTTTTCGAGAGGTTACTCTATGAGCAGATTAGGACTTATACGGAGGCTCATTGTCTAATCGCAAAGCAGCAGTGTGACTTTAGACCTAAGCACAGTACTGCTACTGCCTTATTACATCTCAATGAATCTGTTAGACAAAATATTGAACTGCGAAGAGCTACAATACTATGCTTATTGGATTTTTCCAACGCTTTCGATTCTGTCAATTTTCATATTCTTTATCAAAAATTGGTGACTCAGTTCAATTTTAATCAGTCTGCAGCAAACTTTATATGGTCATATTTAACTCACCGTAAGCAAGCTACTGTCTTGAATGCGTCCTCGTCAAAACTGTTACCTCTTCAATCAGGTGTCCCACAAGGGTCAATATTGGGTCCTTTCTTATTTATGTTGTATATTAATGAAATCGTGATAGTTCCTAAGTACTCTTCCATGATACTGTATGCTGATGACGTGCAGTTATTCCTGTCGTCATCTAAGACTAGTGCTGCTAGCGATATCTCTCACTTTAATGAGGATCTTTCTCTTATATATAACTGGTCACTCAGAAACAAGTTATCTTTGAACCCTAATAAAACTCAGAGCATAATTCTTTACAATCAGCCACTTGACGTTTCATCCTTTCCATATCTTTATCTGAATGGTACTTCTATTGAATATAAGACCGTGGTTAAGAATTTAGGTATGCTTATTGATAGTGATCTGTCCTGGCAAAGTCATATCAATGCTACTGTGTCTAAGGTTTACTGCGGGTTGAGAAGCTTGTGGCGACATGCAGAGTATACCCCCAGACTGCTACGCGAACGACTCATTAAGGCTCTGATTGTCCCTATTATTACTTACGGAGCTTGTGTATACTGCAATATTGATAGCTCAGGTCGTAGGAAGCTAAACGTGGCATTCAATGCTTGCGCTAGATATATTTTTGGCCTCAGGAGATATGATCACGTGTCAGCTGTAACTAAGCAAATTTTTAGATGTAAGTTGAATCACTACTTGGACTACCTGTTGTGCGTTATGATGCACAATATAATCAATAATAATTCTGCCGAATTCCTTAAGGATAATATCGAATTTCTGTCATCACAACGTACGCTATTATTGCGGGTTCCTCGCCATTTTTTCCTATGTAGTTCTCGCACCTTTTTCATCTATGGAGTGAGTCTGGAATAGTCTCCCGGTATATGTTCCGGCACTTCGGAGTCAGCGGGGTTTCAGGATGGAGGCCTTAAATTATTTTAATAAACTTTGAGTGAATACTTAATGCGGAAATAGCCCTTATTTTTTTTTTTTTCGTTTTTACTTTTTTTTTTTATTACTCTTTTCTATATATAGCTTATTATTTTATTAGTTTTTATTTTCCTTATTTCATCTTAAATTTTATTTTAATTTTTTTAACTCTATTTTTTTTTAAATATATTTTCTTATTTTTAACTTTTCTTTCTGTTTTAGTATTGTTTTTTTTTTCTGAATTAAGTCATTAAACGCATTATTTTGTAAAACCTATGTACAGGAGTATGCACGTATTAATGAGTCATACGACTCAATTGTGCAAATTGTGCAAATTAATAAAGCAAATTTATTTATTTATTATTTATTAAAAAAAAAATATATGCTTTCTGTGGTCTCTTGCCTTTCAGTTTGTAATGAATCCTAACAGGTCATAAAAAGTCAACTCCTTTGTTAACAGAAGGTCATTCTGGTTATACTCTATGTGTGGGGTACCGATGTGATACACCATGATCTACAAAATATAAGCCATACCCTCCAGGTATGTGGGAGAAGCAGAAATCTCCTTTCGTTAAAATATCTTGTGATAAACATTTTCTTTTCTATAATACTCAGATCTATATACACCCTGTACTTACACATATATGTATGTAGTACCTGCATTAAAGTTTTTCAATAAAATTTTTGCAATGTAATAACTAAATGAAAGTAGGTAAATTCACGCTTATAATAATAAATGTGTTTATACAAAAGGAAGCTTTTCACAGCTCTGTCACGGTCTAATGTGGAAAATCACTTGATCACTGTCTTGTCGCGCTCTATTCCGTTAAAAACGTTTTACGTTAATTTATATTTGATGTGAAGTAGTAATTCGCTTAACGGAAGTACTCCGGGGGGCTCTTATGATCGTGCCGAGTATGCAATTTGCTATCATTTGTTGTTAACAAGACAGAGCAGGGCACTTCTTGTCAGGAAACGCAACCGCCGAATGCAACTTATAAAAAGGCTTCCTTCACATACGGCTCGTGTCATATTTTTTGCAAGCAAGAAAGCAAAGACGCAAGCCAGCAAGTCATGTTCAATTCACTTTCGCAATTTAATTATCGGTTTGCTCTTGCCAAAACAGTGAAGCGGCGCACGGCGGCGGTTGCCAGTTTCACACTTCTTCAATCGAGAGTATGGAGGTACGCGCCGCCGCCGCCAAGCCGCCATGTTATGACCGATGGCCCTATTGAAATCGGTTATTGGAAATTTGATACTCTTTACATGAAGGGGCTGAAAATCTCTTTGAAATTAGACGTATGCGCAGAGAATAAATGATTCGAGTTGAGCGTTTAGTCTAATGGCTTTGGTCAAAGGTTTCAATTTCGATTTTGTAAGATCTTGCTTCAATCAATTTCATTTCAAATAGTATGTATAGAAAAGAGGTTAAAAGCAAGGTTAAAAGTCATAGGAAATAATAGAATGTTATAAGAGGGTTCAATTATACAAAAACTGTCTTTCTAATGACCCATTGTCCTAAGACGTATTATTTTGTTTAAATTTAATAATGCAACTTGGGACAAAAGTAAAGTTATAGTTCAATGTGTAGAATGCGCTGTAATAATATTATTGCCGTATGGCATTACTCAACTATATATGTATTTAATTTACCCACACTATCAAATAGCGAGTGATATAATGTATCTTAAATTGAAAATTGACAAACTAGTAATTATTAGAAAAATTGTTTTCCTTCTTCTCTAATCTTGAGACCATAAGGCTTTCACAAAACCTCTCCACCTAACCTAACACACTGTTATCAGAGGCTCTGTTTCAATTGTAATTTTTGTTTGGTATACGAGATTATTAGCCTGAATTAGCTATTCAAAGATAGTCCTGCCATCTGTCGGTGATTAAGAGAAGAGAACCCTTTTCGGGAAGCTTCTGGTTGTTGTCCTAGATATTCTTTTGGGTAGACGCCTCTGCTTATAATAAAAGTAGGTGAAGTACAATGGACGCGGAATGCAATGTAATGTAACGGAAAGAAATATCAAATTTAAGGCGTAAAACAGCCCATACACGGCTGTGAACTTATGATATTGATTATATCAATAACTACAACTTAATTGAACACGCACACAATTAATTTCGTTAAACATATAAGGCACTACCACAGTGTATTATTTTGTGTTGGTAAGAAATTCCTTCCTTCTCTAAAAACTTCTCGTGCGGGTAGGCCCTTAGGTGCGTTCTTTTGTATATTGTCCTCTGGTCCAATCATACATTGTACAGTCCAAGCTAATAAAATGATCAGGAAAATAAAGCGCCATCTATATTATAATAAAGAATGTGTGGACTAGTAAAGACCTCAGCAAGATTTATATAGAAATGTCACTTTTCACTTAAATTCTGTACTAGCCTTAAAATATGATAGAATTTTTAACTGCTTCCGAGGATGTGACACAATTTTTTAACTATGGTAAGTAAACATTTAAGACTTATATCCCCGACAGACGATAGCCATAATTCTAAATTATCTACATCAACAAGATAATCTCTGTCGTGTGTCACCCCTGAGGTTTTAATTATCTCACAAAGTAATACATAATTGCCATATCTTGGCAATGATATAATTGAGTTTGGTTTTTGAGGATTATCGCAAAAGCGCCACTAAAAACACGTAGTAGCGATTATGTAAACTAACAGTGACAGCTTTCAGACGCAGCTGGTCTGTGACGTTTAAGAACGTGTTAATTTTGGTGGAAAACGAGGAAAACTTTTTTGTTTAAATTATGGAAAAAGTGAAAGAAAAAATAAGCGAAGAGTGTTGTGGTTTGATGAAGCTGTTAATAAGTTTATTGCTCTATGGGCAGAGAATTTAGAAGACTAGAGAAAAACGAAGAGAAATTCCTATGTTTATGAACACATATCATGCGCTCTACGGGAACAGAGTATAATTGCAAGTGCAGCTGAAGTTCATATAAAAATTTCAAATTTAACGCAGAGATATAGGTGCTTTTAGAAGTTATAAATAAAATTTGATTTAAAGTATTATTTGAATTTTAGAAGTGAAAGAAAAAGTATAAGACCATCTGAGGGATCACCCTCATCTTGGAAATTTTATAAACAAGTACACAGAATCCTCGGAGAACTGAAATATAATGACCAGAGCCTTGTTCACGAGAGCTTCACTGAAGGTAAAAAAAAACAAAATGTAAAGTGCAAGTAGTTCTTATTTTCATAAAAATTTATTTCTTAGATACAATGGACACATCCTGCCTGAAACGTTATGTTCCGATATTATGCACCAAGTTTCTGATGAACCCGCTATTAACTGCTCCACATCTTCCTCAGCGCAAGCATCATCTCGCGCATCATTGTCCAATGCTGCGTCACCAGTAAGAGCTAAAAAAACAAAAAAGAAATATGGACGAATTAATACTAGGAGAAATGAACTATTAGGAGATATTCTGAAATCAAGCTATAACTAACTAAAGTGTATGTTATGTTATGATGACATGTTTTCTACATTCAACGAACAATTAATGTTTTTCTTTTATTTGAGTCTTGTAAAGAATTGTTTTTTTTTTTTTTTTTAAGAGGACTGATTTTATTTTTATATGATGGCTGCGTATTTTTTTAATTGAATTTTGTCAAGAATCTGTTTTATTTATTTAAGAAGAAAAATATGAATAAATCCCTCAAAACTTAAAATGTTTTGCAAAGCTTTACTTACAAACATCCTGAGCAATGACGTCTCGTTTTTTTTTTGAGCTATCGTATTAGTTTCTCCGACACTAGTATTAAATGTGGTTAGATCTTTCTGATTTAAAATAGCTTCTTCGGTCCAAGAGCTCGAAACTGCATCATTGTACTTTGCGCAAAAGTTGTGATGTAAAATGCAGCAACCTCTAGTAATTAGAGCGGTATTGTTAATGTTAACTTCTAAACCCCAGCCGATTTTTCTGAATCTGGCCTTTAAATGGCCAAATGCATTTTCAATTACCCTCCTACATTTTGATAAATATGGTAATTGAAGTCACGTTCAGCTCTATTTGTTGATGTCGAATAGGGTTTCATCAGGAAAGGAGAAAGTCTAAATGCAGAATCTGCAATTAACAGCACAGGTACATTTTCGCCCGATATTGACCTTGAATTATTTTGAAAAAGACGGTTTGTTATGTGTGTATTTTTCAGGAGTGAACTTTCGAAGATGTAGGAGTCATTGTTGCGATCTGGTGATCCCACATTTATATAAGTGAAGCAACATGTTAAAACATATATATTAAAAGATTATTAATATTAAATAATATTTATTGGTACCTGTAATCTGCAATCGCAAGTAGAACCACCGAGTGCCAAACCTTATAATTGTAATAATCGATAGCGTCTTTTTTCGGAACGTTTACTTCTATATGACACCTCTCTACATACAATACAATTTATTTATTAATATTGAATAACTATTATTGGAAATTTTAGTCTACCTATGGCACAATAGCATTGCAGAAAGCCTAGTGCGGCAAATCCAGCAACGTTTTCCTCAAAATTTTTGTTGGGTAGGAGGATATCCAACGATAAACTCTTTCTCCATTTTTGTGCAAATTTCCTCGCAAACTTCCCGAACTATTTCACCAACTGTAGACCTCCCAACTCCGAAAACATTGGAAACTGTTCGATATTCCGAAGATGACCACAATGTATAAAGTGCTATCGCAACACACTTTTCTAGTGGAATTGCATCTCTCATAACAGTGTCATCCCGTCTCAAGGATTGCAAGCGTTCACTTAGCTCTTTAAATAGGCCTCTGCTCATACGAAAGTTCTCTTTAAATTTGTTACTGTCCTGAAGCGGAACATCTTCTTCCCAGAATTTTTTATTTCGGGCCTTAAAAGGTACACATAAGTATAAAAAAATTAATAGTAGGTAACAACTACGATTATAAACGGTTTTCCAATAAGAGGTATTATTTTGATGTTCAAAGAAAAATGCCATTTTTTGAGATAAATGATCGGATCTTTATTTCATTATAAAGAGGAAGGTATGCCGTTAATAATGGAAAGTAACATCAGCCAAATGACCACCACGACCACGCCTACAGGACCATATCCTTTTCATGAAATTTTCCATAACCAAATCGCAAAGTGGCTGCTGCCCTATATCCTCGATAACCTCACGAATTCCATCTTTGAGGTCTCGAATCGACGCTGGGCTGTTGGCGTAGACCTTCTCTTTCACGTGACCCCAAAGGAAGAAGTCGCAAGGTGTTAAGTCACAAGATCTCGGTGGCCAATTGTGATCACCTCTTCGGGAGATAACACGGTCCGGAAACTTTTCCCGTAAAAGATCAATGGTTTCGTTGCTTGTATGGCACGTAGCGCCGTCTTGTTGAAACTAAACGTTGTCCAGATCAATACCATCCAATTCCGGCCATAAAAAATCATTAATCATCTGTCGATAGCGCAATCCATTCACCGTAACTGTTGCTCCAGCCTCATTTTCGAAAAAGTAAGGTCCAATGACCCCGCGGGACCATAAACCGCACCAAACAGTCACACGTTGAGGATAGAGAGGCTTTTCAACAATAACTCTTGGGTTCTCCGAGCCCCAGATGAGACAAATTTGCTTGTTGACGAAGTCATCGAGGTGGAAATGGGCCTCATCACTCAAGATGAGTTTTCGATGGAATTCCGGATCATTTTCATGCATTTCAAGGACCGAATCAGCAAAGACTCGACGTTCTTGATGATCGGCCGGCTTGAGTTCTTGTGTTAACTGAACTTTATAAGTCTTAAGACCCAAATCTGTATGCAAAATACGGTGTAATGACGTTTGTGGAATGCCTAATTCCAAAGAACGACGAGGAATGGACAAACCTGGGTTTTCTTCAACACTTTCGGCTACAGCAGCAATATTCTCGACTGTTCTTGAGCGACGTGGTCTGGTTTTATTCTTCACATCACCAACTTGTCCCGACAGCTCGTATTTTTCTACCAATTTCTGTATTGCGGTCCGACAAGGTGCTTCACGACGACCCAAAAATGTTCGAGTTTTACGAACCGTCTCTGCCACAATTTCACCATTTTTATAGTGAATTTTAATAATTTCAATGCGTTGTTGAATCGTGTATCGTTCCATTTTTATTAATGGCGTAGTCTCTACTTGTCAAATGTCAAAAAATGACAGCTCCAAAAGTGACATCTACCGAAATAGCGGGCTAATTAAAATAACACCTCTTATTGGAAAACCCTTTACTTACTACAGTCCAAATTTTTCTCCTTTTTCTAACAGAATATCGTCTCCACACTGCTGCAAGTATTAACATGCGTGTTCTATTATAAATATGTCTTTTTAGTTTCTTACGTCTATTTAAAAGAATTGTTAGATATAATAGCTCCTGGTAAAACATTTCAATTGTCTGCTGTCTACTGATACTGGCTGTTGCAAACAAAATTTGACTTAAATGTCAAATTCGTCTGTCACCGTATATTTAATTGGAAATTAAAAATAATTTTCAATTACGTAATTGGAAATTATTTTTGGTCGTCTGTCGATGGTATTACTTAGAGCATTAGAAGTGCTTAAACTGGAAATAATTTTTTATTTGTAAAGTAATGTAAATTGTCAGCATTGTTGAGCAAGATCAAAGAAGGAGAAATATTTTTAAATAATTTTTAATGAATTTTATTTTTCTCTTTTATAGTCAATCTTACATTACATTTGTACTACGCAATACCTAGTAGATATTTCAACAAGAAACTCAGTTAGGAGTGCAACTTTAATTCGTAATTCTAATGCAACTGAAAATAAAAAAGACGACAATTTTAGTTTAAAAAATAATCAAAAAAAAAAACTAGTACTTTTCAAAAAAAGAACAAAAATTTAAATTTCATTTATCAAAACCACAATCAAATTAATTCCATTTCATTTCAGTCCTTATAATCACATCCAATTCCTTTACATCCACTTCAAGAGCACTTAAATTTTTGATGACTTTTAAAACTTCCGGTAGTGTTAAAATTCTTTCATAAACACTTTTCATTGCGTGAATTTTAGTCCAAAATTCTGCAAACAACCCCTTTTCAGAAATCTTTTTCCTTATCAATTCCATAACCTTATCCCTTGGATAAATGCTGTAATAATCTTGAATAAATCCTTTCCATCCGCCAGTCCGTTTGAAGTGTATTATTGAACCCTTGCTGCTACTAGAGAGTAAATCACCATCCCTGATGTTATCACTGTCTTCAGATGAATACGCGGAGCTGGAGTGCGCATTAACCCAAGCAAATAATTCCTGCACTTCTGGTTCCTTAGCGATGGCAAACCAAGCATTTCCAAGATCTCCAGATGTCAAATAACGGAAAATCGCCATAACTTCCTTGTCTTGCTTTATATAGTCTTGAAAGACTTGATTTAGTTTGCCGGCTGGAATAAGAATGCGAATATCCTCGAAATCCTGTTGTAGTCCTTGTGTCGATGATGGAATCGATGCGACAAAAGATAAAGCGATTACACCACCAATTGAATACAGAATTATCCGCAAAGTCGTTTTCATCTGGAATGAGATTTCTGTAGTCGAAAATGTCTTTTAGAGAAACGGGAAAAAAGCTGCCCACCTTTATTCTGTGAACTCTGAACGAAAACTGAATAAACTTTTGCTTTGTTTCGAGATTTTTATCAGGATTTATATGAACTAAACGTTGAGGGGAAATATCTTTCAAGTATAGGATTTTACAGGATATATAACTCTCAAGGATTCGTTATCCGAAATATATTTGTACGTACTCATGTATTCAAGGAAATAGAAACTCTGTTGACTCCTGAACTAGAATGCTTATTTCTTTGCAGATTGCTAGGCTTGGTTTAGATCCGACCCGTAAGAAATTTAAATTTAGTGCCGTAAATTTTAATTTAATTAACGAACTTTACTTTCGTGCTATCGGTTCACCTTTTCTATTCTTTTAGAGAGGTATTTTAACCGACTTCAAAAAGTGGAGGTTCTCGATTTGATTGACTAATTGTTTTTTATTATTTTTTTTTTAACTGAAATTTTCAGTCTCAATACATCGAAGTGATTGTGGTGCTAAATTTAAACTGACAATAACAAATAACAGATTATTACATTGCTAATTTTTGTTAGCTTCACCCTACTAATATTCTCCCCGGTTGTGCATTTTTCAAATATTAGGTATCTAACGACGTCTGGGCTAAAATGTTTGGGAGCTGTATGAGCTCTTAGATATAATCACTTAGCCAAAGGTGCTTCGAATTTAATCGCAGGGTTTTCAAGATATGACATATCTTGATTTTACTCATGTAATTGATAATCATATGTACTTTTCTGTATATTGCTGCAGCAACGTGGTGGAACAAATGTACTCGAAAACCAACCACCAGGAACCTAAAAAGAGCTCTAAAGGAAAGCCTGTGTAAGTGAAACTAATTGCTGCCATACGCACAAAATCTACCAGCGTTCTAGAGAAACACTATTGATACTATACTGACACTCAGCAACCTTGTTGAAAAAGAGACCCGAACAGATCTTTGAGGATGGAATTAAAGGAGGTGACATCCCATAGTAAAGTATATGTATGACAGCGTAGCCAAAAATTGTTTGGCTGTCACTTTTTTGTAAATAAAGAGCCGCGAATTGAGTTTTTATTAATTGCTTCGTAAGAAAATATTTTATAAGTGAAATAATTGATCAATTTTGATGTATAATTATTTCTAGTTTTTTAATAGATAGTGTCGTATGGACTGACAATAAGTGATTTGAAAGAAAATAGAAAATGAAGTTCCTGGTTAGTATATGTAAAAGCAACTCGAAGGGCGGGGGGGGGGGGGTGGGGGGGGGGTGTTGTCACTTGAAAGTATAAATTTTACAATTTTTGTTAAATAACGCATCAGCATGATTATAAGTAGAGTTATTGCGGAAAATTCAACTCAATATTTCGAGTAATTGGTTTTGTTTTTACAACTCTCAATTTATGGGGTGTTTGGCGCAGAGACGTAGTCACAAAAGGGATAATTTACCATTTATAGGCAACCTCGAGAGGAAATTTTAAGAAGGAAATGGTTAATGGCTATTAAGTGATAGTAATATAAAAAGAAGGAGTAATATATGATTGAGACATTCCCCTTCAAGGATCTATTTTCTTAAAAAAAAAAAAAAAAAACAAAAAAAGAACGGTCCTTGCAAGAAATGCTGTTTCTGTACTTTCACGTAATGTTAGAAATCCAGCAGAAAAGCATGAGGTAAGCCACAACAAATACATTCGTGTATATAAAATTATCTTATTCTATGACTGGAACATAAATTACAAACTTCATGTTGTAAAGTGGCAACAATAAATGAAGATTTGGATACAACAAGCCGTGTCGAGGAAAATGCTTTAAAAAGGGAAATAAGTATTTATTTTTACCCAAATTGTAGGTTTAACAGAAAATTTAGTTGCTTATCAAGTCAAATTTTCGTATTAAATTTTTTTTTTATTATTATTATTAGAATTTGTTGACGTAGGCGGTTGGCAGAAATAGTGATGTAGTTGCAACGAGGTAATAACTAAAGGAGATGCAATCATATGCACGATCCGTGTACATGAGCGTACCCAAAATTGCCTTTCATTGGTATATGTTTCATTCCGCCATTTTTGGTCTTCGCTGTCAAATCCATACTTAGGTTTGGTTTGTTTTGGGCTTGGCGCATTGACACAGAAAAATCTGTGAAATAACCGTAGGGGCACGAAGCAAATATTACTCATCATAAACTTTTTATCACTCAACTTTTCTTCTTAATTATTAACTTTTTCTACGTTCATGTTTGCAAATTCAGTAAATACTTATTAAAATTGCGCATATTTCCGGATTAAATAGTACGAGAACGTTGCTCAACATATTCTCCCAAAAAAACACATGGCTTTAACATCTGCCATTTTAATGCAAGAAGCCTTAGACCAAAGATTACTGAAGTGCAAGGAATTTTTATAGCAATAATGTGCATTCGATATTCATCTCCGAAACTTGGCTTAATAAGAATATTTTATCTAGCTCGATTACAATTCCTGGATATAAATTATTAAAAGATCAATTGCGGGTGGCACTGAGTTTCTGGCTGTTGAGGTGAGTTATGCTACAGAGAAATTGCTTCTTATTAGCGTTTATTGCCCGCCAGGTACATTTAATCTTAACAACGCTGTGGAACTAGATAATTCGCTGTCCCATTTCTCACAGAAATATACCAATATAGTAGTTGGCGGAGATTTTAATATAAATCTGTTACGTAACAATGCACTTCGGACTGCTTCTTACACTTCTTTCAATCGTGCTTTTTACAAAATATCAATAACGGCTTACCTACTTACTACAATTGTAATAATCCCTCACTTTTGGATTATTTCTTTGTATGTGATACCAATAATGTCCTTTTTCGTAATCAGATAACATCGCCTAGTATATTTGATCATGATTTTATTTATTTGTCTTACAATATTTGCTTCTCACCTTTGCCTAAGATAATTAAATTCCGTTCCTTACTATAAAGTTGATGTACAAAATTTGCTTGATGAAGCTTTCACCCTTCCTTGGGTTTGTATTCGGGACTCTTCATCAGTCGAAGAGCAACTGAAATTGTTTTATGGTTTCATATCATACCTTCACGACAAATATGCACCTTTACATATAAAACGGATCCAAATCGTATTCCATGGTACTCTCGTGAAATTGAGTGTCTAATTGCTGAAAGAGAACAACTTTTTCATAGGTACAAGAGATATAAGTCGGAGGAATGTTTCTCCAGATACAAAGCAATTAGTAATAAGACGAACACTGTAATTAAAAGGACAAATAAGAGCTATTTCAACAACAAATTAAATTCATCGCTGCCTTCTAAGAAAGTGTGGTCTAATTTGAAGCAGTTTGGCTTATGCGGAAAGGGTTTGCCACCTTGTGACTTGAATACTGATGATCTTAATATTTATTTTACTACACCCTGTAATATTTCCTCAACACAACCGGTTCCTAATATTGGTTTGAACGGGGAAGGCCACAGCAGTTTCAGTTTCCGATGTGTATCACATGAAGAGGTTTTCAAAGCATGCATGCCCGTTAGATCCGCAGCCACCTGGTCAGACGATATTGCACCATCATTTTTCAAATTGTTATTGCCCGTAATTCTTGACAGTTTAGTTTACATTTTTAACTCTTGGCTCACTTTCTCTGAGTTTCCCCAAATATAGAAAAATGCTGTTGTTATACTTTGGCTAAATGTTCTGCACCAAAGTTAGTCTCTGATTATTGGACAATAAGCTTACTTTGTTATCTTAGCAAAATTCTCGAGAAATTAATGAGCTCGCAGATTCTTCAGTATGTGTCGGATAATAAGCTCATTTCGAAATAGCAGTCCGGTTTTCGTTCTGGCCATAGCAGTAAAACTGCCTTGTTGAAAGTTTCTGCTGATATACGCAATTCACTCGACAGTGATTTGTTAATAGCGTCAGTACTCCTCGACTTCACTAAAGCATTTGATTTCGTCGATCAGAGTTTACTTTTATCGAAACTGCAAAAAATGTATAATTTTTCTCATTCCTCTTCTAGAATGATTTCAGATTTCTTTATCAACCGCTCTCAGCACGTTAAAGTTGGGAATGCTAAATCGAAGTGGATTAGCGTCAAAAGTGGTGTTCCGCAAGGCTCAATTTTTGGGCCGCTTCTCTTTAGCTTATTCATAAACAATCTTCTTGATATTATTGAAGACGTGAATATCCACATTTATGCTGACGATGTTCAGATATAACTATCGCGTCCAATTGGATTAATGGAGGACTGCATACATCGAGTTAACCGTGATTTAATAAATATATCTGATTGGGCCACTAGCAACCGACTCTTATTGAACCCCCTGATCTTGTGTTTTCAGATCTTCCCTCTACATATCTAAATGGAGTACTTTTGCCTTATGCCAGGAAGGTTAAGAACCTTGGTGTCTTTTTCAATGGTAAATTGGAGTGTTGTGACCATATTAATTCCTTATTACAAAAGATTTATGGCGGTCTTCGATTACTTCGTCTGTCGAGTAGTCTGCTACAGGTTGAGTTAAAGCTAAAGCTATTTAAGGCACTGCTAATTCCACATTTCACTTTCTGTAGTACAATTTATTCGCGGCTTGACTCTGTGTGCAGTCGTAAGTTAAATGTAGCTTTTAATGATTGCGTACGTTTTTTTTATGGTTTAAGACGTCACGATCACGTTTCTGCTTATAGAAATTCTGTACTAGGATGTTCTTTGGATACATACTTAGAAATTAGATCATTAGTTTTCCTACGAAATTTGATAATCTCTAAGCTCCTTTCGTATTTATTTAGTCACTTGCAATTCTTGCATTCGTCCCGTCATGTAAGTCTTCGGATTCCTCGTGCACGTTATGTTGTTGGGCAACTTTCTTATTTTTCCGTTATTTCTCGTGTATGTAATTCCCTTCCGGTTACAGTTAGAGGGTAAACTTGGACATCTGATTTTAAGAATGAGCTGAAGTGTTTCCTGGATTCTTCCTAAACTAAAATGTGCCGATGACACAATTTTGCTACGTAGCTTAGAATAAGGTTAAATTCTGGTCTTTTCAATTTCTTTTTATTTTATGTTATTATTTTGTAGATTTTGTTTTTTCTCAATCTATTTTGATTCTCTCAGTTAGTTGCAATTATTATATTATTATTATAGTTTTATTTGTTCTTAAATTTATATATTTTTTTCTTGCATTATATTATATTTTTAATTCCCTTTTTTCACTATACTAGAAAAAGATGTAATCTTTTGTACAAATCCTCGAATAAATTATTATTATTGTACAATTGTGTACAGGTGTATAAATTTTACGGCGCTTATGTACAAACAATATCAGTGTCAATGTGTTAGAAATGGGTATGTGATATTTTCTCATTTGCATCTCCTTTAGTTCTTACCTCGTTGTGTAGTTGCTACAAAAATGCTGGTTTTTATTGCAGTGTGTATATAAATAGAGCACTGAAAATACTACTTGCATTTTACCCCCTATTCCTCTATTAACGTAAAGCAGAAGAAGAATACAACACTTCTTTGCTTATAAAATTTGCTAGATACAGGGACGGAAGTAGTGGGTATAACTTTTTATGGCACTTCCACAAATTTAACAACAGCAACACTCCTTGGCAGTGATATCAGGAATACTGATACAATACCATATTTTCAAATAGTAGACGATGGCATAAAATATATTTTGCATCCAAATCCAGTGCATATGCTTAAGTTTGTGCGCGCAACTCCTTATGTGACCTTCAATGAAATTAAATGGAATGATTTGAAACTATTGCTAGAAAATGAAGGCTTACACTTAGGAAACAATTTACAAAGGGCACACATACTTTCATCAACAAAAGCTGAAAGTTAAATTAGCTGTTCAAACACTAAGTAAATCAGTTGCACACGCCCTAGATTTCTGTCGTGATGTTTTCAAAATGCTGGAAGTGAACCAACAGCTCAATTCATTCGAATTTTTAATGATATACATATTTAATATTTTAAACAGCAGATTATCAATTTAAGAAAAGAAAAAAAACTCTGCAACAATAATTTCCAACACATAAATGAATTTATAACAAGTGCAATAGACTACATCCTCCATTTAAAATTAACTTCCGGAGGAGATATCATTAAAAGCCGTAGAAGAGTTGGCTACCTGGGTTTGATGCGTGGACTTCAAAATGTTACACTTAGATATGAAAGATTTATTAAAAGCGGAAGACTTGTATATTTTGTTCAATATAAAGCAAACCAGGATCACATTGAATTAACTTTCGGCTTAGTACGACTTGCTTTAAGATGTAATAATAATCCCTCTGTTCAGAAATTTATTGCTGCATACAAAAAGCCTTTATTCCGTTGTCAAATTAGAGAAGGTGGTGTCGGAAATTGCACCCCACTGGAACATATAATCTTATTAAATCCTAATCTAAAATCTAAACCATCCGAAGAAATGAATGGAAGTGCGGCTAGACTTAAAATGATTGCAGATAGTTCTGAATAGGTGGACAATTATAAATAAATAGACATACCCCTAGAGTTTTTAGCTATATTTCAGATTATGTTAAACACATCGTAGAATACATCGCCGGGATTTTGTTGTATTTTCCTTAAGTAAGCGATTGAATTGCGCGGATTGTTTTGCTGCTTTGCAGGGAGAATATTCAGCAAAATCTCTAATAACATATAAAAGCATTGAATATTTGAAAGCTCCATGGGAAGGTTAAAAAAGAAATATGCGAAAAAATTGAAAGAGATCTTCGGCGCAATATCTAATTAAGTACCCAAGACCGTGATGTTGCTAACAGTAAATCTTTTAAAATCTTATTATTGACAGTGCAAAAGTCACTCATAGGTCAAGAACTCTCTACCGATTATGCTGATCATATGGCTGAAACGGACACTAATTTCTGAAAAATACTTAAAAATTCGTTATCATTATATCTGCAAAAAGGCGTCTGAAAAAATATCAATTATGCAGAAATTTACAAAATTAATTTTATTTAATGGTAAGTAAATACAAAATTGAAGTAAGCATCAGTGCGCAATTCATAAGGTGGTATATACATATGTTTTACAGATGATTGGAGGTTTCCAGCTGGTTTTGGTTTTGATCGGGTCTATGATGTAAGGTTTGGGTTATTTCTTAAGGAAAACTCCGATATTAATTTCATGTTTTTTTTATTATTTACTCGACGTTTCGGGCCTTGATTAGTACCCTTCTTCAGGAGTTAGCTACATTAGAATACAAGAAGACATAGTATTACGAATAATCAAAATATTTGCTGTTCTCACCTTTGTTCTCGATATGATGATTTTTAAAAGGATATTATTGAAACATACATATTTCACAAAAATACACATTAAAAATATAGTAAAAGAGTTAACTGAACATTTAAATAAATAAATAATTTAAACAAAATAAATAAGAAAAATTTAGACTACTGACTTCTTTAACGGACCACAGATGAATGGTGTGCGCAGTTCTTTGTCATGTTGTGATATCAGCTTTCAGTTTTCTAAGTATGTGTTGGTAATCTTTATTTATTAGATCTGTGTCTTATCTTAAATTAGTTAGATTCCTTTTTTCCATGTAGATGTGGTATGCTTCTTTGAATTCGCGTTTTACTTTGAAACAAATGATTGTTAAATAAAAAGAATTTGAAATTCAAACAAAAATTAAGATCCATTATAGATCGAAAATGTCGTTTGAATCTCAAACTGTTTTAAAATAAGATGAAAGTAAAAAATTGTATCATTACAAATACAGTTTATTTTACACCAGAGACAGCCTTGCAATTTCAATATTGATATATGGATAATTCAATAATGTCAATTGCAATATAAAATTTCAGAGACACACTTGCGGTTTACGATACTAAGATATTAATTAGAGAGCTTAGATTTGATTTATCACTTGATTTGTCATTTGACTTAAGAAAACTCCGCGCACGTACAAAACGCGAGCAAATATTGATAAAAGTCAAATATTAAATGTCAGAAAAAGTTGTAGCCAACATTGCAGTATTAAATTCGATTCTACAAAGGTTCGTGTATTAACTAATTATGGTTTACAACTAGGGTCATATTGCAATAAACTCGTATACCGCGTACTTTTTTCTTAATTTCAGTATTAAGTTCCAATGTACTACATACTGAGTATACCGAGCCGTTTCCCAGTATACATATAAAGACAGACTTGCGGTTGAGCGCAAAATTCAATATTGAAATTGTAAGTCTGTCTCCGGTATTATTAACTCAAGGAAAACAAATTAAAAATTTAATTAAGTTAGAGATTAGTTTTTTTTTTATTTTTGCCGCTTTTCAATATGAATCTTCTAGGCTAAAACTACTAAAATTTGGGAAGGTTTCAAAAAATATCTGGGAAGGAATTCTGGCAAACTACCGTTCAGGTTGAAGGGATTTATCCGATCTTTTACTTGGACTCAAAGGCCTTAACTCCGGCTAAAATGGCTTAATTTAGCTGTCATTAACATAATTTTCTGGTAAATTTGTGCTTCTGCCTACTATCTTATATTCTGTCTACATTCGAGGTAGGATTGATGGATGTTGGGGAACATAGGGTTGCCAGCCGCATTTGTACAATTTTTGAATTCATTTCATATGATACAAAGGTACAATTTGAGAATTTAGCGGAATTTTTAGTTTAATTAGCTTACAGCGCCTTACAGACTTAAATTTAATAGACAGTAAATTGATTGGCTGTATAAGTATAAGCATAATTCAAATTACGATGTCAGCAAAGGAGCTTTTAGATTCCGGAAGGACGAATGAAGTGTTAAGTATGATCTGAAAAAAATTTCCAATTCTTGTAATTATATTTTTTCTCGTTTCGTTATGGGTTCAGAACTCCATCCGCCCGCTTAAATCTAGCGCGCGTTGCAAATGCCCCCGCGTGCCCCCCCATAGATCCGGCCCTGTCTGTAGTGCAGTTTTCGCATGGTACTTTGTAGACAACAATATTAGCTTCTTGTTTGGGTATAGGGTCCTTCAATTTTGTGTAGCATATGTTGAGTTGCGTTATGGGTTTGAATGCCATTTTTATTTTATTATTATTATTTTGAATTATCCTGGCGATTTTTAGGGATAATGGATGTAAATATGAGATGGATCTGTATATTGGGGTAGTGTTGTCTAATGTTATTATGTTGTTAATCGTTCTATTATGTTGGGTGTTATAATAATGAGTATTCCTTGTTGCTTTCTTGATTAATGTGTCTATTGTGTGATGTGGATAGGTGTTTTTTTGTCAGAATGTCTGTTGCAATTTTTATGTTTTTCTGTGTAAATTGTCGATTACTTGTTTTAAATATTTTATTGATGAATGATTGAGCTGTGTTAACTTTTTTTTTTTATGGTTGGAGAAATAGTTCAGTATCCGGTTTGAGCTACAGGTTTTACAGTGCCAGTTAGTTATTATTTTATTGTTGTTTGTTCTGATTAAACGGACGTCCCGAAACGTCAAGTAAATTATAAAAAAACATGAAAAAAAGCTGCCATCTATAATCAGCTAACGTGCCTGTGTACAATACTTCTTGGTTGGTGCTGAAGATTGTGCGGAGTTTCTAAGAAATGTATTTGAATTTAATTAGTTGTGATATTTAAGACATTAACAATTTTAACGCCGCCTCTGACACCTCGTCAAAAGCAGGAGGAAGAACAAAAGTTGCTACGCTATTTTATCACATGTCGTCTCCTTTAGTTCCCTCGTCAAAAGGACAGCTGGATATAGTGAATGGGTCTCCAAAAGTCTACGCCCTATTACCAAACGAATAGAAGCAAGTCCAATACTGGTCCCCTGTCAGCCTTTTAAAGATACCAAATAGGGAGGAAATAGATATAAATCTAGTAAATGAAACCTTGGTCTTGTACACCGACGATTTTACAACCGAGATAGGTGTAGGATCACGAGCTTATATTTATCAAAATCTTTTCACGGAGTGAGCTATCAGCTACGGCTGATAGTCTGGACTTCACGTCCAAGTCAAACTCATTCAATATGCTACCATAAGAATGGCTGTGAAGTTTTTTACTTGCAATTTGAGTTGATAATGTAAGAATTAAATTTTCATTAAGTGCTGTGAATTTGTGATACAGTTATGATTTATATCAATAACTGTAACTTGTTTGAACACTTATTTATTTAACTTCGGTAATCGCAAAATTATTTTGATGAAATGTCTTGGCACAAGTGTAGCAAAATGCGCGTTCTTTGTTCTGCAACATGTAAGGTGGCATTATTGCGACTTTCAAAAACACCACTTATAAATTTCGCCGCATTGACTGTACACCACTGTATGTCAATCTGTTTCAGGCTTATCTACGACTACGATTACGAAATTATAAAATTCGCAACTCAGAAGTTTTCTAACTACGTTCCGCAGTGAACAAATGTTTGAAAATGAACACCGAAGGCTACGAGGATTACCAACAAATTGAAACATGAAAAGAATCCCCTAAATATTCTACTATTCTTACTCCCATCACTATCTCTGCCACAAATATAATCATATAATAATTGCAGATGATTTTAATTGTAATTAATTTTAATTGCTATTATTCACCCACTCACCCATATCTTGTTAATCTCAATATTTCCTTCTGTATGGAAGAAGGCTAAAATTATTCCTGTGAAGAAATCTAGCTCTGGGGCTCCTCAGTATAGAGCTTTATCCATTTTACCATTTTTTTCCAAAGTATTTGAGAAGTTGTTATGTAACCAAATCTCCAAGTACCTGGACTGCGATAAGTTATTAAATTCTCTACTTTAGATCTAGACATAGTTGTACTACTGCTTTACTTAAAATCACCGAAGATATACGCATGGCAATTGATGATGATCGAGTTGTCTCACTAGTACTCTTGGATTTCTCAAAGGCTTTTAACAAAGTTGATCACATTTTCTTAATTAGTAAACTCAAAAACAATTTCGGTCTCTCAAGCCCCGCGTGTAAAATACTTGCATCTTACATTTCCGGTCGCATGCAATTGGTAGTTTGCAATAAAAAGTCTTCGAACCTCTTTCCCATAAATTTCGGCGTCCCACAAGGTTCGATCTTGGATCCATTGCTTTTCTCGATCTTCATCAACAATGTGCCAAATGCAATAAATTATTGTCAGTTTCATCTCTTTGCTGATGATCTACAACTTTTTATTTCCATGTCGCTGGGGCTTATTGAGGTTGGGATTAATAAACTCAATGCAGACCTCTGAGCGGTTTCTGAATGGGCCAGGAAAAGTAAATTAATACTTAACCCAGCCAAAAGTAATTCCATGTAATATACAAATATTCCTTGAACTCTACATATTTCCCCCTCGTTATACTCGACCATCACCCCATTGAATACCGCGATAATGTTAAGAACCTTGGAATTATTTTTAATAAATGTCTGACTTGGGCACCCTTTGCCTGCTCCGGGCACTTATTCTTCCTATAATAACATATGGGTGTGAGGTTTGTGCTGCTAATTTGAATTCTGCGTCTTTGCGAAACCTTGAAGTGGCTTTTAATTCTACGGTTCGTTACATATATCGCCTTCGTAGATACAACCATGTTCCTGCTTACATTAATTCAGTTGTTCGATGTTCCATAAAATCGCATATTTATCAACGAATATTAATACTTCTCTATAACATTCTTAATTATAAACAACCTGAGTATCTTTATTATAAATTTGTTTTTGCGTGTTCAACACGCACTAATGCTCTTATTGTTCCACGATGTGGAATCAGATTCCATTCGCTATCAGGGAGGCAATTATCTGTTTTAAGCCCAGGTCTAAATATATAAACATATTATATTTTGCATTTTCGATAACTTTATAGCAAAGTAATTGTAGCCTTAGTTTACTAGTAGCTTTTGTTGTATTTCTATATCCATTTCTCTACTTTTTTCTGTCAATTTTTCTATATTTACATTTTACGCATACATGTAAGATGACACCTTTTGTCTTACTTGTATAGAGTTTTTTAATAAAATGGATTGAATTGAATTGAATTTACTCATTTTGAGATAAAAATAATTAAAACTAAGGAATACTACCAATTTATTCCTTTCGCATGGCATCACTGCAGTTTACCGAAATAACATAAACATATGGTTCTTGTCTTCTCTAATTGAAGGTTATCAATCCGATGTTTGTTTTTGTCAAAATTGCCGTGTTCTAGGCGCTAAAAATAATAAACTTAATGTGATTCTTTCAATAGATGGCGGTTGACAAATATAATAGAAAATATTTAAGGCTTGATTTTAATGTAAATAAGACTGTTTTGATAAATGGTCATAGAAAAATGTTATTGAAAATCCGAAAAAGACTCCTGATGTTGAGTGTTTTATTTAGCCTATTTTCCGAATGCCGAGTGCTAGGGGCAAATAATAATTGTAAAACAAGAAAGTTTGATTTAAGTGATTGATGATAGATGGCCACACTGAAAATAATTGAAAATTTTTCCGATTGCCGAGCGCAAGGCGAAATGAATAGATTGTATTTGACTTAAGGCAGTTTCGATAGATGGCCTTACTTGAATTTAGAATTAAATTTGCTATTTACTGATTGCCGAGCGCGAGGCTCATATAGGTTAATTCTTTTCGACATTTCGCCAACGATTGCTCGCTGGCAAAAATATTTCTTCAAAATTTTAGCAAAATAAAATATTGCTACGACCACTTGAAATGTAACAGAACTAGTTCAATATCCGAGCAACCAGATCTAATAAGACTTTTATGTTTTCAATTTTTAGATAACAGTCTGATCGGGACCTTTATATTTTACAGTCAATTATAATAGCTATAGAAGACTTTTATTTATTTAAATCTCGTATTGATCTATCACAGATCTTTTATTGATGCAGATCTTGGTATCACTGAGCTAAAATTATAAAAAAAATTTAAGTAATTTCGTACTCTTATCATGAGACTTAAATAAACAAGAGTTTTCGGTAAAAATTTGACGGTAAAAATACAACATTCAATAAATAACTATTATCTTATGATCAAAAGTTTTAAAAGTCTTTTATAACAATTACATAGAGTTAAATTTTAACTATTACTTCAACATTTTTTCTAAAAGTCCCATAACATTTACGGTCCCTAATGAAAATGTTTAAGACTGATAGTTTTCACAGCATACGTAAAAAACATAAACTTTTATATGACAACACGCACCGGTTTAGTCCACTTTTGAAATTGCATTTACTATTTTTTTGAAAACACTGTGTACAAAATTTCAGCTCTCTACGCTTACGTATTCTCCAAAGTCTCCAAATATGTAGTGAAATTTTTGTATGACAACCCCACGAAGGAGTTACCAGATATGTGGCATTTTAGAACTTAAATTAAGTAAACTTAAATTTTGTTTTTATTTTTTTAAAGATAAGATAAGACATTATAATATGTCCATCTTTGGTGGTACCCTAGTTAAGCATACCAGGGCATCACCAGATATTTCGTGTTGCGTGAAAGCACTACTGCAACGTGCCGCATCGGCTGGAGTAGGAAGAGTTGAGACCTCAGTTCTTGATGCGAGATAACCGTCTTAGATGCGAGATAACCGTCTTAGATGCGAGATAACCGTCTTAAGGTGAAAGCTTCGAATTAGGAAAGTAGGACAGTATGGTTCAGTCTGGAGTTAGGCAGTCGTCTGCACGAAGTCCACGACCCAATAAGTCGTATAGAAATTAGATTTCTCTGATTTGTAGATACTAGCCAAGTGGAATGGCATGGAGCATGAAACTCTTCGATTGTCCTATCTGAGCCGCTTATTATTTTAACCAGTGTGGTACAAACACAGGATAAGGTTAGAGTGTCCTGTAAGAAAGATAGCAAAACAAAAAAAAAACCAAAAGGAAATGCTGGCATGACAGCTAGCACACGAGCTTTCCTTGGTGCAACAATGTGTCTTCTTTTAGTTGTCGAACCACGACGATCTTCGCTATGTACTTCACACCCTACTGAGGACCCTATGTCGATCTGATGAAAGCGTTTCCTCTATTTCTGTTGTGCAGTCGAGCAGTCTAGATCTTCGGTACATATAATAGGAACTTCCATATGCCGTATGCGATAGTATTCCGTAACTGCTGTGGATTGATAATGATGGGGCGGTATCCCTGGTATATCAAGTAAAGCTGAACGGAGTACCTGAAAAGAAAACACATGAACCGCCACTTGAGTGGGCATAAACATAAGCGCCTGTAGGGAACAGTCTAAATAAAACTCCGGTATCTTGAATGGTATTCTCTGCTTCTTTTATTTGGAACTCAATGGAAATATTTCTCTTGTTGAATTAACAAAATTTCTAAAACTTCTAGTCGAGTCTGGAAGTCATAATAATCTACCAAAAGATCCTAGCACTCTATTATAAATGCCTTGCAATGTTTACGTCCGTAAACCAGATAACTTTAAATAAATAATTTTCTACGGATATTTTTCAAATACAACCCAGTTAGTTCCAAGGCCTTGGGATTATCATTTAGTGTGGCTGGGTTATACCTGTTTCCACAAGTTGAAAAAATTCGTAATAGCCTATATTTGGAGCATTGTATTGGCACAATGCAACAAACGTCAATAAAATGTAAGTTAGTCGAATACGATAGTTATACAGTCAGTACCAAGATTTACAAGTTTCATACATTTTTCAATGTGAATTTCTAGCAAACTATTTGTAGCAGAATAATGATTTATATCTGAAATTAAAGGTATCGAAGAGGTCTAGTAAATAACGTCGAGAAAAATAAAAAAAATGTATTGAAATGGAGATATTAGTTCGAAAACTTGTAAAAAATGGTAAAAATTGATGTTTTTCAAATCAAATTCCTCTCAGTAGGTATTCACATTTCTTTATATTGTGACTATTTTACAGAGATAAAGCCCTAGATCTAGCAAATAACGTCGAGTTTTTTTCATTTTTAGTGTCGCGTTTTTTAATTATTTGACTCTAAGTACTTGTTTTTTCTCTGGATATTTCAACGACGAGAAATTGCAATATTTCGTTGAAAGTTTTAGAAATATAAAGCAAAATAGTATATTTAACAACTATGTGCAAAATAAAATTTAGGAGAGTTAATTCTCGTTAAAAATTTTCAATTTCTTTGAACTGCAAATTTTCATTCTCGGCTTAAATTGTCGCATGTTGGGTTTCTGTCTTTTACACTAGATGTCTCTAATATGACTTTTGGTCTAGGTCTAGGCTATTTTTATATATATTTTCATAATTTCAGGACACAAACCTACGTATAGTAAGTTTTATTGCCTACAAACTCGCTGGTATCTAAATTGCAACTTTTGCTGAGTACTGACTCCTCTTAAGTTATTCAAATAAAACACGTAAATAAGGTCAGAAATAAGTATATATCTGTCACGAAAAAATTGGATGTGACTGGAACAAAATAATATATTGTTTTTAATGATGGTAATAATAATATATTGTTTTTAATGATGGTAATTTAGCAGATCTCAACAACAGCATGATCGCTCCTGGTTTAACGATAAGTGCAAACAAGCTATAAAAGCGAAAGAGTCTGCTTTTCGCACCTATCAATTGCATCCATGTCCGGAAATGAAACAAGTCTACAAGACTGCACGGAACACCTGCAAGTCCATTATCCAGAGAGAAAAATTTCTTTTTGACCAGAATATAAGACAAAGAATCTTGGCAAGCCTTCACTACTTAATAATGGTGAAGTGATTGTTGACTCTCTGGATAAAGCTAATATTTTAGCTGCTAGATTCGCTTCAAAATCTTGTCTTCCATCCACTTCACAAACACCTGTTTTGCATCGCCCGTGTGAATGTGTACAAGAGCCAATACACGTTCGTACGAGGGATTTGTTCAGGGTTCTTAAGGGGATCAACGTCTCCAAAGCCGCAGGTCCTGATGGTTTTTCGCCCCTGTTAATTAAAAGCTGTGCCTCATCCTTGGCTAAACCTCTGCGCAAACTATTCTACTTGTCTTACTCGACAGGAAAATTTCCAACTGCTTGGAAACTAGCTCACGTTTTCAGCCTATTCACATGAAAGGAGAGGGTAGCGATCCCTCAAATTATCGACCAATTGCGATCATTTCGATTCTTTCAAAGGTTTTTGAATCTATCATTACCTCTAAATTAATGAAGTATCTAGAAACTAATCATCTCATCAACGATCGCCAATATGGCTTTCGAGCTGGACGCTCATCTGGAGACTTGCTGACCTTTCTTACGGAACGTTGAAACCGTAGTCTTCACAATTTTGGTGAGTCTAAAATCGTTGCCCTAGATATTCTAAAGGCCTTTGATAGAGTCTGGCATCCAGCCCTTTTAGCCAAACTTAAAGCACTTGGTCTCTCTCCTCCTCTTCTATTATGGATTTAAAGTTTCCTATCTAGTCGCCAAATACGTGTTGTATTAGATGGCGTTACATCTGAACCACATCCCATAAATGCCGGTGTGCCTCAAGGCTCTGTTATCTCTCCAACTCTCTTTTTAATTTTCATTAATGATCTACTTTCCCTTACTTTCAATCCCATCCATAGTTTCGCAGATGACAGTACTCTTGATTTCGCTTACTCCTTTGACACTCTTACGGACTCCAGGGGGAATGCCGCATGTGTTAAAAGAGATTGCATTTGCATGATTAGATCATTGAATAACGATCTTAACAATATCCTCGCTTGGGGTAAAGCGAAGCGCGTCGAATTCAATGCATCTAAGACCCAAAGCTGTCTCATTTCATTAAAACAAGATCATAACTTAACCACACTCGTTTTTTTTTTTTATGGAGCATTAATTTCTGATTCACCGTCACTAAGCATTCTTGGCATTAATATTTCCAGTAAGTTAAACTGGACAAATCAGATCTTCTCTGTTGCTAAAGAAGCATCGAAATGTCTTGGATTTCTGAAAAGGTGTATGAAATATTTCAGCCCGTCAAATTTAGCGCTCCTCTACAAGTCTTACATTAGACCTAGAATGGAATACAACTCCCATTTATGGACCGGGGATGGTCACACAGCCTTAGCTTCATTGGATATTGTCCAAAAGAGAGCCTTCAAGCTCATTGGCGATTTGGCAATAACTTGTCATATCGACTCACTCGAGCACCGCCGCAATGTTGGATTCCTTTCGCTCCTTTATCGCTATATGCATGGTCAATGTTCTGATGAAATATCTAGTCTAATCCCGCACATCCTTTAACCCTTAAAATTACTTTCGGCCGAACAGTAAAATTCCGTGATGCTTTTTTATCCCGAACAGTGCGAATGTGGAACAGCTTACCATCTTCTGTTTTTCTCCCGGCATACAATATGCGGAAGTTTAAGGGCGACATACATCGGCACCTCCGCCACTCTCTTCATATCGGTATCGGTAACATTTCCTTCCCTTAATACATAGAAGCTTCTTATGAGGTTATCGATTATGCAGTTTACTTTTTCTATATATCCTCCACCATCATTCCTTTCGTATAAAATCTCCATCAGATTTGCACACAGCTCTACTAGATTGTCAACACTTCACGTCCTCACGGTACGGTCTCATCTGGAGTGAATTTTATTGAGCCCCTCTCTGCTATATGTAATATGGCTGCAAAATTAATTATTTTGAAAAACAGATTATCTGCTCGCCATAACATTGGCCTTTAAAGAGTGTTATGCTCTGTCTCCAGAGTACAAAAAACATGGTTCGCCGGCTAGCAGTGGAGATGGGGTTGGATAAGAATTAAGAAAAATAACACCTGTAGAGGGCGACTCTATGTTGTTACGACAAGAAAAAAAGAATATATATCAAACAAAATCACTGTTTTTTTTTTTTTTTTTTTAATTAAACGTTATAATAAGAACTCATGAATTTATTATTTTCCTTAATTAAATAGGGTTTTACTAACCTAAATATTGAATTCCTTCTTGGAAACAAATCCGAAAATATATTAGAACAAATATCACCTAACTAGCACAGAAAGGCAACACACTTAACCCAATAAATTTCATTTGGTGTAACAACAAAATTAATTAAATAAAAGAGCGATAGATATGTGTATTAAGAAAAATTCGCATTTAATTGCGGCGGTACTTATCTTCACTTTCAACTATTTTCCTTATTGCAATTCCTTTAAATCTCGCCCGTCGAAATTCTCTCCTTTCCTGTTTTCGTTTATCTGCCTTCAGTTTGATATTTTCTTCTCCTAGACCTCGCTTACTATTCTTTTCTCTCCTTTTCTATACTTTTCTCCGCTTCTTTAATTTTCTTTAAATCTTTAAACTTTTATGTGCAACCTTCTATAACTGTTCACTTCCTGTCAAAACTGTCCCCTATTTTGGAAGTTTTCCATAATTTTCGAATATTTTTCCAATCAAGACTGACCGTTTCCAAAAGGTTTAAATTTGTTAATAATTTTTTCCTTTTTTTGTTTTCAAAATAATCGCCTTAATACCAACTTTAATTTGGTATATTTGAATATCCTACTAAAATTCGTTTTCATAGAATATTCGGTCATTAAAGTTTTGTTTTGACAACAACTTCACATTGTTTGAAATTTCCTAATTAAAGTTAATTTTGTTAAATAGTATATGTATATCGATGTTTGCCTTGGGCTGATTAAAGTTTGATTTGCGCATATCTAATGTCCGGGCTATAAAGTTCCGGCCGTAATACTCAGTGTTGGTTGTGTGAGGTTAGGAGTGAATTCCGTGAATAATTTTGGAAGAGAACTTGGATCGGGTAAGTTTACAATTAATTTTTCTGAACAAATTGTAGGAAAGATAAGTACCACCTAATATTAAGATTTCCTTTTCCTTTTAGAGTTTGTGTTCATGCGTGACCTCATTTGCTCCACATCATCTTGACAATATTATGTGTAAGTACACATTATTTCTTTAAAAAAACAGCTTCCGTAACTATACTAATCTAATTAATTTGTACTAAATCTAACTTAAATTAATCTTATCTAATTCTAGGTACTCATCGAATTCGTGTTTAGGATGTGGTCAGATTCAGCAGAAGCCCGAAACTCGAGCCATCCAGGATTTCAAAACGGTCAATACTTGCATCGTTATATTGTAATGTCAAAATCCATTTCTCCTTTCCACATTTGGCTATGGCATTCTATGTTCTCCGTGAGCTATACATATGTGGTGCTCAATCATGAGGAATCCATCCTTCCTGGTTGACGATACGAGCACCAACGATTAGACCATCAGAACTTGACTTCCCAGCAAAATTCCGATAAGTATACCTCTGTTTAATCTCTGCAAGATATAAGAAGAAATTCTTTTGCAGCATCATTCCAGTGGAGAATGAGGACGGCCCGTTAAACAAAAAGGACACACAACAGGTAAATATCCACACATAATTTACTAGTACACCTTGACTTATTTTCAATTTTCAGGTTCAGGCAAGAAAAGGCGTAACAAGAGGCAAAATATTCCTACATCCTGATACCCAAAAGAGTTTTAAAGAGTTTTTCTTCCTTCCAAATAGCTACAAAGACACAGTAATTCATTTCGACATAAATATTTTATTTTCGAAAATGTTTAAAGTAAGAACAGTTAATTATGCCATGCATTCGACAAAATACGATAAATAAAAATTCCATTTCATTTAGGATCAACAGAAGAATAACATTGAATATAATTTATATTAAAAAAAAAAAAAAAAATTTCCCCTGAAAATAATTAGGAACAGTGTTCAGCTCTTTTTCCGCTTCAGCCAATCTGGAATTGCATTCTTTAGAGCCTCGCCGAGCTGTCTATAAACCATTAGAGCTAAAATAGGTAGAACCAGTCTTGCGTCTTTGAAGATGTAAACCCAGCATGCTACAATAAAAAGGCCGACATCCGTAAGATAACTAACCGCCGATCTTACCTTCTCTTGAGCTTCCTCTGTAATATCTTCGGTAGGCTTTTGCAACGGGTCATCAATAGCTAATGTTATAGTTGGTGGAACGTACAGAGGTAGTCGAATTTCAGCCGGAGCCTCCATTTTCAATGGTCGTCTATTCAACGCACCAGGAGATTTCGATTCGTTACGAGTTCTTGTACGTGAGCCTGTTCTCTTTCCTGTTACACTTTCTTCACGTTTCTGAACGACAATCTCAGATGATGATCCATTTTTTCGAGATCGACTTCCGGACGCTGCTCGTTTTTTAACTTTTGGTCGTATTGTTTTTCTACCACGATTCTCAAGATTGTCACCACTTCCACGCGGCGAAAAGTTGTTATCTTCACTTGCTTCGGGTGAAAAGTTATTTTGGTTTTCGGACATTTTTGCTTTTACTATTTTTCTACGACGAGTCGCAAGATTGTCTCCACTTCCGAGAGGAGAACGATTATCATCGCTTGCGTTTGGAGAGAAAGTTTTCGTATTTTTATGTTGCTTTATTGATTTTGCTGGTTTTTTACTATGAGACTGAATATTATCACCACTTCCTCGGGGAGAAAGATTATCACCGCTTATATTGGGTGAAAAATTATTTCTATTTTCTGTTGTTGGTGTGTCTTCAGCTGGTTCTTCTTTCTCTTGAAATTCTTCTCTTGGCTTTCCAAGTGCTAGCTTACTTCTATCTTGTACATGAGCTACTTGTAATCTCTCAACTATTGAAAGTCTTGGTCTTGACATATATTTCTCCATCAATTCATCCTCTAATTCCATTTCCGATCTCTTCACTAACTCTTCTTTTTCCCATTTATTGTTTGCTGGGGTCTTTTCAAATTCTGCACCTCTCATATACAATGGAACTGAATTTTTTCTGGAACTGCCCAATTCCATTACAATATCATTATAGTATTCTGCCACGACTTTTGCTTCTTCTTCAGCACTTAAGCTAGTCTCAAGTTTTTTCTTCTGCACTTCTTCGGTTAGATTTGGTTTTTTCGGAGCTGCTTCAATTGTTTTTTTGTTGTTCATAGGAAAACTTTCATTATCATTTTCATATTGTTTCGAATTTGAATTATTTTTTCGTTTTCCATTTTTACTCACGGTTTGATCTTTATCTCTTCTGAAAAATCCTTTTATTCCTTTAGCTATGTTACTCTCTGATTTTTCAGGTTTTTCTAATTTTACAGGTTTTTCTAATTTTACCGGTTCTGGGCTATTGACAGACTCCAAACTTTTTATAGGGACTAGACTTTTCGGAAACTCTAGGCTTTTTACTGATTCCAAACTTTTTATAGATTCGAGGTATTTTACAGGCTCCAAACTTTTAACAGATTCCAGGCTTTTTACAGATTCGAGACTTTTTACAGACTCCAAACTTTTAACAGATTCCAAATTTTTTAATGGTTCTGGGCTAAGCTGTCTGTTACCATTTGAAATTGTTTCATCCTTTATCGAATTATCTGATGTTGGTCTTTTAAGAATCGGTTTTGGTACAAAATCTGGACTTGCTAGTGGCACTGGTCTACTAAGTACGACAGTTGATTGATCTGGAGTTGGTGAACGATATGGTGAGAAGTTTGGATCTTCCATTCGTCGAGGATGATATGTTTCAAGTTCACCACTAGTTGATTTTGTAGTTCGTGCAATCAATTCAATTTTGAATTTCTCAATAGAATCTTCTGATGCAGATGATGCTGTACTCTCTGTATAATCACTTTCATAATCTAAACTATTATCTGGATTATTTATATTTACAGCACTTGTGATATCTTTTATGACTGCTTGATTTTGAATAATTGGACTACGGCCTGCAACAGGACTCGAATTGTATGTGATTTGCGTAGTTTCTTTGATTTCCAATTTAAGTGAGGCTCGATTATCCGGAATATCACCTGTTCGTGCGGGAAATAGAATGTTAAAATAAATTTTATGGAAGTTTTTTATTTGTTAGCTGAAGACTTTATTTAATCTTAATGTTTACTGATTATTTTAATGAAATTAGTAAAGCAGGCGCTAATGATCGTAAAATTTAAAAATTCTTTTTTTGTATATAATTGTGAACAGTTTTTCTTAAATATTGATTAGGCACTCAAGAGTGAAGAGCATAATCATGTAGGTTCACAAAAAAAAGCTCGTGGGCAGACACATTCCACTGACTAAACAAATGATAAACTTTGTTGAAATCTAGGCCCGAAAAAAAATTTTTGGGATGTAGAATTGAAAGCCATAGGATCTGTTTCTTAGAATTCTAATAAGAGGTCATACATACGTACACGGTTGTGTTTCCTATAGCTCCGATAAAAATTTGTTTGAAATTAAGTATTTTTTTAAAGTTAGTGCGCGGCGAAAGTATTTCAAACCAATTAGCAATTATCGTTTCGTAAAAATACATTTAGCCCACCTCGGGGTGTGAAAAATGTGCATGTGACGGGAAGTGTGGGAGATCGTTCCATTTACAGTGCGTGGGATTAACGGAATATGATTCCAAATTAATTGGTGAAAAAAATTATATACAATTTATGTGCAATGAATGTCGCGAATTTATGAAAGCGATATTGGATAGTATACACGGTTTAAAAAATGCGGTAGATGCCAGCGTGAAATGTATTAACAATCAAAATAAAAAAATTGAATCAATTGCAAAAAGTGTAAACCAATTAAGTGAAATGAGAGAAGAATGTGGAGGTAATAGGTCCATTCGTTTGCATGCTTGGTGTAGTCCGGAACTACACTCAACTACACCAAATCATTCGTTTGTAAGGTGTACACTAAATTGAATTACACCAAGCCATTCGTTTGCTTGTCAAAATGTGGTGTAGTGTACACTGAGTGTAATTTTTCTGCACCATCGAAATTATGGGTGTAAGCAGTGTAGAAAAGATGATTTGACAATTGTCATTAGTTTAAACTATAAGATCATTTGTTGAATAAGTCTTAAGCAACTGTGTAATAACTGAAATCAATAAATTGATTTGAGTAAAAAATAAGTGCGCTCAGTAATCTAGATAATTAAATTGATTTGAGTAAAAACAAGTGCGTTCAGAAATATAAATAAGAAAATTGATTTGTGGTAAAACAACCAAATAACTGCATCCCAAAAAATTAAATTGAATTTTGATAAATATAATCAAGTATTTTTAAACAATAAAAAATGAATACAGTTTCATTAGTTGACCCAGTGGACAGCTTTCCGAACCAAAATATTTATATCTACACTTTTGACCACGACTTCATTCGGTTGCGAGGACAGCACTGAAAAACAGCTGATTGCTGGTGCTGGTGTAGAAATACACTTGACAGTTCTGAGTTACACTTGCACCGAAACAAACGAATGGACCTAATGTGAGCAAAAAAAAAACCATCGTACGCAGAAGTGTTGGGAAAAGAGCCTCCAGTTATTATTAGGCCAAAAAAACCACTAAACAAGCCATTATAAAGATCATTGACCCATCGAAGTTTGCACTAAAGGTCAATGGTATGGTAAATAAACAAAACGGTGCAGTGGCCATAAAATGCGATAATGAGGAATCTAGAAAAAAAATTTGTGATCTTGTTTCAGATCAAATGGCAGAAAAATATGAAGTGGCTATACCCAAAGCAATAAACCCTAATATATTGGTGCATGGATTAACGGAAATGTGGGAGTGTGAGCGATTGGCATTAGCGATAAAAAATCAAAACAAAGTAGACGGTTTAGTGATATGTGTAAAAATCTACAGCCATTCTAGAAGTAGATAAAGAAAGTTATAGGCAAATAATGGTAAAAAACAAAATTAATATTGGTTGGGGCAAGTATCCTGTGTATGAATTTTTGTGGGTGAAAAGATGTTTCAAGTGCTATAGCTAGTAAGTGTATAAATGATGAAATCTGTGCGAAATGTAGTGGGAACCATGATTCTAGGCAATGTCAATCGGATCAATTAAGAGGAGTCAGTACTCAGCAAAAATTTCAATTTAGATGCCAGCGAGCTTGTAGGCAATAAAACTTACTATACGTAGATTTGTGTCCTGAAAGTATGAAAATACATATAAACTTAGCCTAGACCTAGACCACAATTCACATTAGAGACATCTAGCGTAAAAGACAGAAACCCAACATGCGACAATTTAAGACGAAAATGAAAATTTGCAGTTCAAAGAAAATGAAAATTTTTAAAGAGAACTAACTCTCCTAAATTTTATTTTGCACATAATTGTTAAATATACTATTTTGCTTTATATTTCTACAACTTTCAATAAAATATTGCAATTTCTCGTCTGTGAAATATCGAGAGAAAAACAAGTACTATTAGAGTTAAACAATTAAAAAATGCGCCACTAAAAATGAAAAAACTCGACGTTATTTGCTAGATCTAGGCTTTATCTCTCTAAAATACACAAAATATAAAGAAATGAGAATGCCTACTAAGAGGAATTGGATTTGAAAAAAATCAATTTTTACCATTTTTTACAAGTTTTCGAGCTAATATCTCCATTCCAATACATTTTTTTTTTATTTTTCTCGACGTTATTGACTAGACCTCTTCATTACCTTTAATTTATAAATGATTATTCTGCTACAAATAGTTTGCCAGAAATTTGCATTGAAAAATGTATGAAACTTGCAAGTCTTGGTACTGACTCCTCTTAAAATGCAATAATTGCGAGAAAGCAAATAAAAATTTAGTTTTGAGCTCAGACGTGAATCACGATTGTCGGGATAGAAGCTGTCATGTTTTTAATAGGCAATTAAAAAGCATAAATAATTAAACGTGTTATTAGCAATTAAGATCATTTAAGTGTGTATATTTGAATATAAGAAGTTTGGTGAGTAACTGGAATGAGTTTATAACTTTGGTTGTGGTTGAAAACTTTGATATAATAGCGCTATCAGAAACACATCTCACATCAGATATTGATGACACAGAAATTGAACTAAATGATTATTTCACTATTAGGTGTGACAGTGAATCAAGACATACCGGAGGTGTTTTATTATACGTGAAAAAAAATTGGCAATACGAAATAAAAAAAAAACTGAGTTGTTTGAGGGAGGTATCTGGGGATTGAATGTTAAAGTGACCTTGGAGAAATATATTGTAAATGTAGTAGTTATATATAAATCACCTAGGGCGCAAAATAGGCATTTTTGTGAGTATGTTGACACTTCTATAGAGGAAATAAGCGATTGTTTAAATGACTTCTTGGTGATCGAGGATTTTAATATTAATGGGTACGATGATAATGATATTTACAAAAAAAAGAATTGAAAATACGCTGATAATGAACTCATGTAAACAAATAGTGACAGAACCAACTAGGATAACCGCGAATTCTAAGACATTGATAGACTTTGTTTTAATAAATAGCACTGCATTTGAGGCTAGAACAAATTGTAGTTTAAATGTTTATGTTTATATCATGAGACGATTCTGATCTCTAGAGAAATCCATGTTTCGGAAATGGAAAAGAGTAAGGGTAAGATAGAATTGCTCAAATATAATAAAGAAATGTTTGAAAATGAAATTAACGTAGAACATCTCACCGAGAAAGAATTGTGTGTGAACGAACTTGCTGAAGGGTTACAAGTAGAGATCGATCGAGTTATTAGAAAATTAATTGTTCTTAAGGATGAAAAATATCTTGGAAATGAATGGTTCAATGGAGAACTCATTAAAATGAAACATGTGAAACTAAAAAAAAAGATCCAAAGCAAAAATTAACGAATAAGGACGAAGATTGGAGCAATTACCGTGTTTTGAGAAACGTATATAAACGGCGACTAGAACAGGCAAGAAACATTTACATACAAAATAAGATAAACTCGTGTACAGACCAGAAATCGATGTGGAGGGTATTAAAGACGATGGTTATGACAGTGAAAAAAGACAATATAAGTAATATATGCTTTAAAGGGACGGTAATAAAAGAGGATCAACAGCTTGTAGAAAACTTTAATGACTATTTTATTGATAGCATAAAAAAGATAAATGATAACATTCAACTGGTACAGTACAGAAATTTAATTGAGGAGTTAGGATCCAGATTCAAGTTTCGAAGTATAGACTTAGCGGAGTTGGTCGATATATTAAATGACATGAATAACAAAAAGGATTTCAAGCTAGTTAATAAAAAGATGATAATAGATGTGTTTCCAAAGATAAACCAGGTATTACTCCAAATAATTAATGATTCCATGAAAACCGGAAAGTTTCCTGAAATTTGGAAGGATTCTATGGTGACGCCGATAAAAAGAGTAAAAAATTCAAAAAACTCCGACGATTTCAGACCAATCAATGCATTGTAGCTTTGCGAAAAAATTTTGGAAATAGTTATTCATCAGTAATTAGAGACCTATTTGGAAAATATGAGTATTATCATTGAGAACCAATCGGGCTTCCGCAAAAGTCATTCGTGTGAATCGGCTATTAATATGGTGCTAAATATATGGAAGGAACAACTATATCGAAAGAAGAAGGTAGTTTGTGCCGTTTTAGATCTTAAAAGTGCCTTCGTTACGGTGGACCAGAGTATACTACTGAAAAAGTTGGTGAAATATGGAATTAGAGACGAAGAATTTACTTGATGTAGGAACTACTTAACTAATCGAAGACAAAGAACTAAAGTTAATGGGCATTGGTCAAGGTGCAGGTGGATCTAGGTGTTCCTCAAGGTTCTGTGTTGGGTACACTACTATTTATTTTATACATCAACGATTTGCACGTGGTAGTACAAAACTGCACTCTGACGCTGTTTGCGGATGGCGCTATATTATTTGTGGCAATGGATGACTTTAAAAAAGGGGAAAGAGCTATGCAGGAGGATCTTGACAGAGTAGACTTGTGGATGAAAAGCAATTTAAATGTGTCCAAAACGAAATGTATGTGCTTAGATGGTGAACTAAATATTAATCTAGTTGTGGATGAAAGTAGAATTGAGCAGGTTGAACAGATAAAATACTTAGGAATAATAATTGATTCAAAACTTAAATTTGATAGTCATGTAACGTATATATGCAAAAAAGTAAGTAAGAAGGTTGGTTTCATGAAAAGGATTAGGAATAGGTTAACAACACGCCAAACAGCGATCAATATGTACAATGTTATAATTAAACCATATTTCGAATATTGCAGTACAATCTTATATTTAACTAGTCAGGAAAACCAGGATCAATTGCAAAAAATGCAAAATAAAGCAATGAGAGTGATATTGGAATGTGTTAGATATACTAGAATAGATTTTATGTTAAGTGAATTAAGATGGTTGAACATTTTTAAAATTAAGAATAACTTAGTTCCTGGCTATTTAAGTAAATATATAAATTATGTAAGGGATTGTCAACCATATAATATAAGAAATGGAGATAAATTTAGATTACCTAATTTTATAGATGCTAGGGCGCAGAATTCACTAATTTACAAGGGACTTAGGTTATTTAACGATTTGCCACGAGAAATAAGAGCAATAGAGCACTTAAATTTATTTAAAAAAATGGTGATGGAGTTCGTTAAAGAAAACATAAATTAAGATAGCGAATTTTAATTCTGAATTGTTAAGTAATAGCAGTATAGCTAAATAAATGCTGTGGGAAGGACAAGTACTCTGTTAGAGATGCTAAGCTGGAGGGAAGATGAGGGCAGTTTGTAGAGGTCTATGATACTACAGGCTGCCCTCGCGGGACTCTATAACGGTATCGCGCAAATTTTTCGTTCGTTCGACTATTAAGTTTTTAATTCGGTTTCGGTCTCGGTGCTAAATTGCAAAATTTTTTATTTAAATTCGCTCGTTTAGGAACATTATTATTAGTTTATTTTGGAAATTTGGAACTCATTGGTACTGCCACTTACCTAATTGTCAAAATTGGGACTGGTTCAAAATTTTTTGGTTAAACTTTAGATCTTTTCCAAAATTCTTGTGACCGTTTTTAGACTCTTTTGAGCATTTTGTCTTGTTTGTTTTCCTTTTTGTGTGTCATTTTTATTGTATTACTTCTTTTAATTGTCCCTTTTGACTGTTTGTAAGTTAGTTTAGCTAGTGTCTTTTTTACAATTTTGTGCCTTTTGCCAATTAGTTTTAAGGAATTTTTAAAAGAGCCAGAGAGCCAAAAATTAAAGAGACTTATTTACATAAAAAAAAATTATAAAACAATTTCTGGTGTTCTTCATAGTTCTGTACTTGACTCAGTATTACTTTCTTGATTATTTTTTATACGAAATCTGTTATTCCAAGCCTATTTGTCATTAATAGAGGATGCATATGCAACTCTTATATATTCAACGTTGAAAATAAATTTGAATGATCTTCAACAAGGAAGTAGGCAACATAAAGCAGATATAATTTTCATCAATCAACCTCACATCGTTTCTGCTGAAGTCATTCTAAAAACTTATAAATTTATTAACTGTTCAATGGAGGAGAAATCAATAGATTACGATAGGCATAAGGGAAAGTCCAGTTAAAGCTTCGATCGATATATTAATTACATTTAATTTCATTGTCTACCGACTTGTAGTTAATCTTTTGATTAATTCTAAGAAGAGTTAACAGTTTTATAATAATTATTGAAAATACAGGACTTAAAATTATCTCTTGCCATAGTGGTATCAGCAATTAACGAAAATTTATTAAAAATTGAGGAACAATTGGAAATAGGCAAGTGATTATCATAATTTGTTCTTTGATGAGGATGTATAGCAAGCACCTAGAGCAAAATGACCTTTCACGATCGCGACTTCGTGTACCATCGGTGGTACATTGAGAGTTCGGCTTTCAGACACAAGGCAGCGCACATAGGCGTATTTACTAATAAAAAACCTGGCCAAAAGTCAATTTTTAAAAGTAGCACTAATACATATAATTTTCATTCTATGACGGAGCGGAATACATGGCGAACATTCGACCGTAACTGTTATCTGTACTGGAGGGGGGAGACGCGTGACAGAGTCAATCGAAAGTCGACGCGCTTGCGAAGTACACGTAGTTCATCTTATTGTTCTACCTTATTATTATTCGAAATTAACGGTGTGTTTTAAGTTTTTATAGTGAATGTTGTTGAATTATTACGTCCTTAAAGCTGGCAGAACCAAAATGGCAGTACGGGTTTTGAGGTAGCGGTATATTTAAGGCTCATTTAAGGCTAATTTAATGCCCAAAAATTAAATTTACGGCTCCCATAGTTTTCCCAGAAATCACGGTTCTGCTAGCTTTAGAAAAAGTTAGCAGAAACAAACAAAAAAACTTATAAAACTTGTTATGTTCGATGTAAAAAGTATATAGGAATTTAAGGCTAATTTAAGGCTGCATTTATAACGACATATAAATAATTTTAGTTAAAGATACGACAGAATTCATTCAAAGGACACAAATATTGGAGTTGATAATTTATAAGAGAGTATCAGTACCGCACTAAATAGCCCTAAAACAAATTTCCACGTACAAATCGTACAAATTCTGGCGATTCAATTTAAGCTGTTTTCGAGTAATAGATGTCTATTGGTTCTGCTAGTAAAACACGGTTCTACTACTGAGCCTAGTGCTAAAGTGTAATAGTTTTGTTAAAAGGAGTCACATTTTAGCACTAGGCTTAGTAGCAGAACCGCGTTTTGCTAGCAGAACCAGGCCAAATCAACATCTATTATTAGAAAACAGCTTAAATTGAACCGGCAGAATTTAAGGCCCATTGAATTCTAATTAAATGCTGAGAAACCAATGCGATTTGTACGTGGAAATTTGTTTTTAGGGCTATTTAGTGCGGTACTGATATTCTCTTATAAATTATCAACTCCAATATTTGTGTCCTTTGAATGAATTCTGTCGTATCTTTAACTAAAATTATTTATATGTCGTTATAAATGCAGCCTTAAATTAGCCCTAAATTCCTATATACTTTTTACATCGAAAATAATAAGTTTTATAAGTTTTTTTGTTTGGTTCTGCTAACTTTTTCTAAAGCTAGCAGAACCGTGATTTCTGGGAAAACTATGGGAGCCGTAAATTTAATTTTTGGGCATTAAATTAGCCTTAAATGAGCCTTAAATATACCGCTACCTCAAAACCCGTTCTGCCAATTTGGTTCTGCCAGCTTTAAGGACGTTGAATTATTCATTATGGAGTACTTAGAAGGAGATATGTATTTTTTAAATTCATATACCTTAAATGTAAAACTATTTTATTACAAGTTATAAAAATACATTTTTTTTGTTATCAAGTTAATGTTTCTCGAGTCAAATTGTTATAGTTATTAATGTTATTGGATAATGTTACTTGCATAGTTTTATTAAACAATACAAAAAGTTTGCGGATTTTTGCGGACAGCAGTTTTATAGCCATACATACAGCAATTCTATAGCGAAACGATAAAAATTATCAATTTTCAGACCCGACCCACTTCGATTTTGTTAAAACTTTCAGAATTATTTAAATACTAAAAAATATTCGACCTGTTAGTTTTTGTTTAGCCTTCCGACCTCAGGTTTTGGATACAGGGTGACTCAAATATTAGAAGAATTCAATTCAACTTCTGCATATGACATACATATGTGATGCCAGATCATCATCAGAAAATATTATTTTCCCAGAAATTTAAATTTTACCTACATACAGGGTGTCACGTCGAAATGGTAAAAAATTTTAAGGGTCGAAAGTACAGCCTATTTGCGATCGAAAATGTTATATAACATTTTTTCGAGTTCGCACCATTTTCGAAATTATAGGCGATTTTCGATTTTTTCGAAATTTTGAACCTTAACCTTAACCTTTTAGACCATAACTCAGTTCAGACTATTCACAGAACGAACATTTTTCTTGTGTTTTATTCGTACAGGTTCTCATTCAGTGTAACTCGGTTGTTTTGAAAACGTTCATACATAATGGAAAAACTGGCGATTTGTTGCCAAAACATTTTTTTCGTCAGAAAATTCATTTGTCTTCAAAGTCATAAATCTCGACAAGTAACCATGCCAACAGATAATCCGGTTCTCAAAGAAAACATCCCTCATTTATTATCTTTTATAAAAGTATAACACGATTAGTCCGCCTTAAGTATTGCGAGAGTTACAGTAAAAATTTGCCTGCAACATACCTCTCATAACTTGAGCAAAATTAAATCGAATTGCAAGGATGGAAGAAACAATGTATCTAAAGTTGGAAAATGTCAAATTTTTTTTCCCAGATTCTTAAAGTAGAGACTGCAAGCTTTCCATGTAGTACCCACATGTCTAGACTCTGAGGAAGGAAAGTACTAATATTGAAGGGTGAAAAAAAGTGAATTTTTTTCGAAAATCGTAGATTTAGTTATGAAAATTTTCGAAAATTGAAATTTCTGATATGCAGAAAGTTGCAGAATATAAATGAGCATATCGCTACAAAGTTGCAAGTCTCCCAGCATAGTATCCAAAATGCAATACAGAATTTTGTGATTTTGAATTTTCGAATTTCAATCGTTTGTAACTTTTTTCTGAAACTTTGGCTGATAACATGCAGTGTAGAAAAGTTGCAGATTAAAAGGATCTAGAGAATAGGGGGAAAGAAAATCGCCTAAAATATAACTACATATGAAATTTCGAAAAAATAAAAAAAAATTTCAAATTTCGAATAGTTTACTTAATGAGTTTCTAAAATCGAAAAATGCCAAAAGTTGTATATTTGTAAATCCGGCATACACACTGAATTTCATTAAAATCCACTTGAAACTACCCAAGCTATAACGAAAAATATGTTCGAAATTGGGCATTTTCGAACGCGATTTGCTAGTCTCAGAGGGCAAATCGAAAAAAATTATTAAATTGAAAAAATTTCTACATCATATAGATTAATATGAAAATAAAAAAAAATCTTCAAAAAGTATGCACAAAAATTCAGGAAATTGAATTTAACTTTAACAACTAACCAGTTATGTTCCGAATCCAACGGTATATTCACCTTAGCTGTAGGTCAAACAGGTTCGGAGGAGATAGAGCTCCCGCAAAACGCGTTTCCGGATTTTATAGCAATTCGAATTAATTTTGCTCAAGTTATGAGAGGTATGTTGCAAACAAGTTTTTTCGGTAACTTTGGCAATACTGAAGGTGGACAAATCGTGTTAGACTTTTATAAAAGGTAATAAATGAGGAATGTTTTCTATGAGAACCGGATCATCTGTTGGCATGGTTACTTGTCGAGATTTATGACTTTGAAGACAAATGAATTTTCTGACGAAAAAATGTTTTGGCAACAAATCGCCAATTTTACCATTATGTGTGAACGTTTTTAAAACCGACTTACACCGAATGAGAGCCTGTAATATTACGAATAAAACGCAAGAAAAACGTTCATCCTGTGAACAGTCTGAACTGAGTTATGGTCTAAAAGGTGAGTTAAGGTTCAAAATTTCGAAAAAATCAAAATCGCCTACAACTTCGAAAATAGTGCGAACTCGAAAAAATGTTATATAACATTTTCGATCGCAAATAGGCTGTACTTTTGACCCTTAAAATTGTTTACCATCTCGACGGGATACCCTGTATATAGGAGGTTAACTTATAACAAAACACTTATGTTTTCATGGCTCAGCCAATTTTCACAAAATATTTCCTTCTCGTTCTTACCTCAAATAGGGACATATTACTATCCCACTTGCACCAGTTTTAATTAGAAATTACATGCAATATATGGTAGGTAAGTAAATAAATAGGGCAATTATTCGAAGAGGCAGCGGAATCAAGAAATAAGCAATTCGGTCTATATACACTAAATTATGCTAGAAAGTTCACAAGAAAGGATTCCAAAATGGATGTACAAGTATGAGACCAAGGCCTAAAAAAATAACCAAAAACTTTATTAGAGAGTCCCTAGATATGCTTATCACGGAGTCGACTCTAAGTGAAGATAATGTTGAATGCTCATATGAAGAAATGAACGAGGAGTCAGATGGAGAATCTTCAGCAGACGAAAAGTGGACAGCATTACCATAATAATTAATAATATCGATTGAAAGCTATTTCATATTTTTTTACTTTGTAGGTGTTTTTGACAAATAAATTATATTATTTAAGTAAATAGTGCTTTTAATCGCAGTTTGCGCACAAAATATTATTTAAAATGCATAAATTGGCAATTAGTCTTGCTTGCAGGCCATTAAGATCAAAAAATAATTTTGACGAAATTTTCATGGTAAAAACTCCCGTTAAGTGCTTTTCTCCCTGGACGTAATTTGTTTTCGTGGTTGTTTGTGAATTATTTATTATTTTAAGTAACACAGATATGTTTTTTTTTAAATTAGTTTTAATATTTTACATAGTTTTAACAAAATTTAAAGAGTGTACCACGGATGGCGACGTCGTATAGAAAACGATCTGCATAATGGTCGTCGTGTACTACGAGTGGTACATGGATTTCAAATACATAATTTATTTACATTTTTTACAATTTTTTAGTTCTAATTGTGTTTGGTAACCAAAAGTAAAAGTCTAACTCAGTATGGTTACAATCTTGTTACCTATAAGTCACCAACAGTCAAGACTTTTTCAATCTTTTTGTTTTTCTATTAGAAATTGTGTGTAAATACACCACAATTAATTAGTTTTGCTATAAACAAATTGAAATGGAAAATGAAGAAATTGAAGACGCTTTATTACAAGAGGAATCAATTTCGGACTTTTCTGGCTCGGAATCTTCTTACATACCCTCACAATGTGATGATACAGACAGTAATAGCGATATCGCAACTGACCTTGGGAGCAGGAATTGGACGATATTTGTCAGGAGCATGCAGGTATTACTGTTCCTTCTCTATCAGATGAATGGGAAGAAGCTAGAAGTCTAGTGCGAGAGTTCAACTTTCCCGAAGAAAACGTTGGCTTGCGATGTAACTTAGGTTCCACTGATCCTTTCAGTATTTATAAATTATTTTTTATTGATGAAGTGCTGAAACTTATTGTGACAGAAACAATTTATTCAATCATAGACCATCAGTCGTCGTTCAATTATGACAAAATGGAAGGACACGAATGAAGACGAAATAAAGAAACTACTTGCTGTTTTTTAGTAATGGGTACTTGCCCTGTTCCCAGTATGAGAATATATTGGTCGAAAAACCCTACTTACAGAAATCCTGTTATTGTAAAAGCAATGTCACGTATTCGATTTGAAGTGTTATTAAAATGTATGCATTTCGCTGACAGTGAAACTCGCGTGGGAGAAACAAGATTAGCGGAAATAAATCCAATGCTTGACATAATCCCACAAAACTTCAAATCATCTCTAACTCCCGGAAAAGCAGTCATCTTAGATGAGTCGATGATTCCGTGTAGAGGCAGACTTTTTTTCAAGCAATATATTCCAGGTAAGTCCCATAAAATTGTATAATGTGAAAATTTATGCAGGAAGAGCCAGCAGTACTTCCGGTTATGGACATTCATATGATATAACAATGGAGTCGCTGCAAGGCTTTCTGGACCAAGGCAGAACATTATACGCCAACACCTTTTACACTAGTGTACAACTAAGCGAAGAATTATTTGAAAGGAAGAAACATATTTGCTGCATACTCCGGATAAATTGCCGTGGCAATCCCAAGGAAATGCATTCATGAAAAAAGTTAAAAAAAGCAGAAGTATTTGGCAAAGAAAATAGAAACGGAATACGTGTTTTAAAATGAACTGAAAAAAGGTCAGTACTTATGATTTCTAGCAACCCAGATCACACTATTATCTTAGTACCAACCGGAAAATGGAGTAGATTCGGAGAAGATATAATGAAGCCTCCAGCAATTATAGCTTATAATAAGGAAAAGAAAGGTGTAGAAGACTATTTGGACCAAATGACAAATTATTATTCACCATTACGAAAGACTATTAAGTGGTAATTTATTTATTTATTTATTTATATTGATTTAGTTAATAAGATAGTACACAGACTAGTCCAATTAAGATACTACCTTAAGAGTTAATTAGATAAAATAAACTAAAATAAAAAAAGAGAAGCAAAAACAAGTTCAAACGAAACAATAAGTAAGAAATAAAAAATAAAAATTATACATTGCAAAAATAAAAAAAAAAATAAAAGAAAAATAGAAAACAAATTCTAAATAAAAATATTAAGTAATAATAATAGTAAATTAATCTATGAAAATATTATTAGTGTGCTAGTTAGAACATTTATATTATAGGAAACCTAAAATACTAAAGTAGCCAGAAACTAAATAAAAAAAAATAAATAAAAATAAAGACAAAAATTCAGAAGTTCAAAGATATTATTCTAAGTACAAAATTTAAATAGCAAAAACAAACAAAGAGTAAAAGATAAAAAATAAGGAAAATAAAATGTAAAGTAAAATAAGATGCAAAACAAAAAAAAAAATAGTGAAGATAAAAATGGTGAAAAATGCAACAAGGAAAAAAAGGAGCAAACCAAGCAATAAATAAAAAATAATAAAAAATAAAAAAGCTAATAAATCAAAAATAGTATATTTAACTTTATGATCAGTGTCCAATCTCGTTTAGAATTAATCTTTTAAATGTCAGAGAGCCCGAGCTGAAAATATCAATATTACTGAATCTGACATTGTAAGCCTTCTGAATTCGGTATAGCGGAGACTTTTCCTGTTGGTTAGTTCTAGAGAAGGGGGTAATCTGAAAGGAGTGTATTGTCTTGCGTATCTGGAAGGAATATTAATGCCAATTTTGGAAAGCAAATCAGGACAGTGCACATCGCCATTCAGAATTTTGTGTAAGAAAACTGTATCAAGATAAGCGCGACGATGTTCTAAGGACAGAATGTTAACTCTAACTAATCTAGCATTGTACTCCAATTCACTATGTTCCAGTTTACACAGCAGTATTCTTGTGAATTTTCTCTGAACAGATTCAAGTTGATTACTGTAACAAGAGTAAAAAGGATTCCAAATTTGGCATGCGTACTCTAGAGTGCTTCTCACCAATGAAACATACAGACAAAAAAAGGTAGAACTTGATTTAAATCATGCTCGGAAAATGAAACCTATACGACGATATACTTTAGCAGTAATAAGGTTTAAGTGAGTAGCAAAAAGAAGCTTGTCATCAAAAATAATACCCAAATCTTTAATTTCTTTAACATGAGTTAAAGGCAAATTGTTAATTTTGTACTGAAATGAGATAGCGTCATGCTTTCTTGAGAAAGTTATGCTCTGACATTTATTTATATTTAGCTCCAAATAATTATTTTTACACCAGTTTTCGAGCCTTGCAATATCGTCGATATAAAAAAGATGGATTTGAGCTTCTACTTGGTGTTAGTATCGTCAATTCGTGCGTTATCTTTAATAATAATAATAATAAGAGAAAATTATCGAAGGTCTATTGAAGAATGTCGAGGAAGCCACAGTCTCAAATACCACTGCTCCCCTATATCAAAGGAAGCCTCCTGTACACCAACTTTTCAAACGTAAAGGCAGTGCAAGAACAACAAGCGAAAGATGCTAGCCGTGCTACGAGCAAATGTCTCAAGAACATGGAGCAAAAGAAGCACGCAGTAAAACATAAAGAGTACAGACTTTCTGCAACAATTGTGATGATCTACCAACAATGTGTCTGGAGTGTTTTAATGAAGAGCACAAGTAATTTTTTTTTTTTTTTTTTTTTTTTTTGTTAAATAAATTGAGTTATTTTTAACTTTTGTCATAAAATGAGAACGCTATAAAATTAAAACATTTAAACCGAATAAAACATGCCTTTTTCTAAACATGAGTGCGCCATCTGTGGTATCTTTGTGTATATCTCCAACAGTCGCAAGCTTAAAACTCTGAATTACATTAAAGTTGTGAAAGTTTTTAGGCAGTTTGCATTATAGGCGCACTACGGCATATAGTCTAAATGAAAAATGTACCACCAGTGGTACACGACGTCAAAATATGAATTAAGCTTATAAAGCCATTGTTGCGAACGTGTTAATTAATGATAATATCTCGGACGAGTTAATTCTTTAATCCAAAATATTTTTAACAAATGTCGCACAGTTAACCTCCTGTCGCATTTATAATTGACGTAAACGCCCAACAGTAAATATCTTACCGAATATGAAGGTAAATTATCATATCGGTAGTTGCATTTTGTAAATCACAAATCGACTGAAGCTTTTCTGTATAGATTGAAGACGATCCATGTAAACTTTGTAATAAGGACACCAAACGACACATCTCTGGGGCTCTATTCTTGAATAACGAATGATTTTTACGAACGAATGGTTGAACCCCATTCGATATAAACGAATAGTTTGCGTACAAAAATAACGAATGCGGATTTCAAGAATACCATATGCATATTTATTTCGAATGGTTTTGACAGCTCAACGTATACGGAATCTGCCTTCGTTATTCAAGAATAGGGCCCCTGAAGTCTTTAGAATTACGCTTAAGGAATCCTAGACATTTACGAGCCTTACAAACTATAAACACAACGTGGGGAATGTAACTCAACATAGTATCATGTATAATTCCAAGAACCCTAGGAAGAGTACTGCTATTTATAAGATAATCAAAAACTATTGGATTGGATAAACGATGAAATGTCATAGTTTTATATTTACCAATGTACAAGTGAAAATTGTTCCCAGAAGACTAATCACAATGACTATTATTATCACGTTGAAGGAGTGCGGAAGCATTAACAGAACTGACTTCTATAAACTATTTCAAGTCGTCAGCAAATATCAAACATTTGGTAAATTTAAAACTTATGACTATATCATTAATAAAAAGCCAGAAGAGCAAAGGAGCTAAGTGGCTACCCTGTGGGACACCGAAATTAGCATTAAGGGGGTCACCCTGTGTGATATGTTGAAAAAATTGTTGTTGTTTTTTATTCCTAGACATGTGTAGAATATCCTAGGAAAGTGATTTTCCAATACTCGAAGTCGTTGGAAAGTTACAGCAGTTAGAAGACCAGGTGTTCTGAGCGCTTAGTCGAGCGCTCGGCAGAGCGCGGCACCGGGCCTTTTGTAACGCCTCGGTTTCTTACCTGAGACATTTCAATACACATGTACACTCATATACATATCTATAGAGAGAGAATTTCTAAAATTTACTTTCAAATATAACCTTTAGTTTAGTGTTGGCTTGGCACCGAAGACCGTACAACAACTACGAATCAACTTTTAAATGCGTTTTTTATAAAACTGAATTTGTCGAACTGGTCTTCACGATATCTCAAAACCGTATGACCGATTGCCTTGAAATTTTAACGGTAGGTTCGACACATGTATAACCATCGTGTGAACGAAAATATTGCAAAAATTCCGAGCCGGTTTTTTTCTTTTTTTTTTAAACAAAATAATCGAAAAAAGTCACTAAATTTCAACAATAATTTTCAAAAACATGTCGATTCTACAGTTTTCAATATTTTCGAATGATTCTAGTACATTCGATAGCCACAGCTTCATAGATTCAAACACTGTTTGGTTTTTCTTTGATTTCAGAATTGCAAATCAGCCGGATTCATGGAGACTTTTTTTCGACTTGGGTGCCTTTGAAGTGGTGCAACACACATTGTGGTAAAGATTTTGATTTCAAAATGTTCTGACTTATTGTTGCAATGTCAATAAATGTATAACAGAAAGATCAAAATTCTATCTTTTTACTGTTCGTAAAAAAAAAAACCTAAAGAAAGCTAAAAACCGACATACGCAGTGACTTCCTTAATTTCTCTGGAGAGCATCCTACAAATTTTGACATATTTATTACGATCAGTCAGATAGGATTCTATCCATTTCAAAAAGATGAGTGAAATCAAGTATACTAAGTTTTCTTAAAACAAGAATAATATTAAATGCTTTGGAGAAATCCGCGTAAATAACATCAACTTGACATGAATTTTCCATAGCATTAATAGCATAAAATAACCGGCCAAGTGCGAGTCGGACTCGCGCACGAGGAACCCTTCGTACCATCGTAAAATCCTGCGTTCCTTTTCTCGTTCTGAATGAATCTGTATAAATCGACAGAACGATGTCATAATTTAATTATGTGCTCATAGAAAAGGAACAGAACCACTTCAACTGTTTGATATTTCTTCTATTTGATAAAAGCAAGTAAAAATACGTAAAATTGTTGTTTATGAAAAATAAAGCCATTATCCAACAAAAACAACTTAAACTCAACTATTACCACCTCGTACTAATTGTAAGCAACCCATTCACGAATTCAAATTCAAATCGTTCTACTTGAATCCGGGAAAAACTCGGGTGCATTCAGAACGATTCGGAGTCCGAAAAAAGCGATGACAGATTGAAACAAATCGTTCGGCCCGAGAAAAAGAACGACATGGATTGAAAAAATTCATTCTGAACGAGAAAAGGAACGCAGCAAAAATTTAACACTAATAACTTTTTATTTACTTTTTCAAATGAGAGTAGGCGTCATTTGAAAAAATAATAATTATGCTGTCATTTGAAGAAAACAATTGCCTACTTATGATAATAATAATGAATGAGAATAAAACGAGGAAAAAACACCGAAAAAATCATTTGTATGGGGGCCCCCTTTAATTTTATTTTATCTTTATTATTTGTTGTTATATCGGCAATAGAAATACACAGTCTGTGAAAATTTCAACTGTCTACCTATTACTATTCATGAGATACAACCTGGTGACGGACGGACAGCGAAGTCTTATTAATAGGGTTCCCCTTGTTACCCTTTGGGTACAGAATCCTAAAAAGAAGTTAAATTAGTTATACATGATCATCCAGAAATAAATCCATACAGTTCAAATGCAATAATTTCCTTAATGCAGCTTTAGAGTTATTCAACGAATCAAGAATTTTAGTAATTGTCTTCATAAAAGAGATTGGTAAAATTTAAATATCTGTGTAATGAAGGAGACTTTTCAAGTGTGTAAAAATATCTCTGTGTGTAAAGATAAATTATAAATTGAAGTTAGAGAATGTGCCAATTTGTTAGCGTAATTTTTCATTCGAGAAATGCATAAACAGTCAGTGCCAGACTGGGTACTATGTAGAATATAAGTTCCTTAAGGACTGCAATATTTCGCTGGTAAACAAAGAGATTACACCGATGTCAAGATAAGACGGAAGCATAAAATCAATAACATTCAGATAAGCAGAATCATTTAGGCCGATTCACAACACTGCGATAGCGATTGCGATAACGTAGCGATACCGATAATGAAGCGACAGCGATAGATCGCTACATTTAGTTTTCAATGTAAAGGCCGCTTCACGCCACCGCGATAGCGATTGCGATAACGTAACGGGAGCTATAACGAAGCCATAGCGATAGTTCGCTACACATAGTTTTCAATGTAAAGGCGGATTCACACCGCCCCGATAACGTAGCGAAAGCGATAACCCAGCTACAGCGATAGATCGCTACACATAGTTTTGAATGTAAACCCTCACACCAACGCGATAGATCACAGTGATACAAAGAATTTCTGCAGCGTTTGACCAGCGACTTAAATGTCATCGCAGCATGCACAATTTTAGTAATCTATCGCGAGCTATGATATCAAAATGGACAGTTCAAATTCAGGTGGGTGTTGAAAAATGAATTAAAATTATATAAACAAATACCAAATTTATATGATCTGAATTTAAAACATTAAAAAAATAGTTCGAGAAAAGGACAAAGTGGGGGTTGATCTTGCCAAGGAATTGAATACAGGTTGGGTTTAGCTTAAGAGTATTGGTTACTGAACTACTGCGACCCTGTGGACACCGTGACCAGAGTTTTTTTATTGTGCCTTTCCCCAGAGGGTAAATCTAGCCTAGAATTCAATTGGGAAATGTTAAAAGAATTGAGGTTATAGACGTACGTAATGGTAGCAACTTCTCCCGATTTAGCTCGGAACTATATCAGAATTTGTCGTTAATTTATCGTTAATTTAACGTGAAAACCATAAGTTTGCCGTGTCCCTTTTTTCTAAAGGAAACTGGATGTGGGACTACGTTGACGTGAAGTTAGCACCGCAATTCACTAGAACTCGCTTAAACCTTATCAGATTTTAAAATTTCACATCATGAAATTTGTCATTAATTTGTCGTGAAAACCATAAGTTTTTCGTGACCCCTTTTTCTAAAGGAAACTGGAAGTGGAGCTAAGTTGACGTGAAGTTAGCACCGCAATTGACTAGAACTCGGCTAAACCTTATCAAATTGGAAAACTTCACATCTTGGAATTTGTCGTGAATTTGTCGTGAAAACCATAAGTTTGTCGTGTCCCTTTTTCTAAAGGAAACTGGATGTGGGGCTAAGTTGACATGAAGTTAGCACCGCAATTGACTAGAACTCGGCTAAACCTTATCAGATTGGAAAATTTCACATCTTGGAATTTGTCGTGAAAACCAAAACTTTGTCGTGTCCCTTTTTCTAAAGGAAACTGGATGTGGGGCTAAGTTGACATGAAGTTAGCACCGCAATTGACTAGAACTCGGCTAAACCTTATCAGATTGGAAAATTTCACATCTTGGAATTTGTCGTTAATTTGTCGTGAAAACCACAAGTTTGTCGTGTCCCTTTTTTCTAAAGGAAACTAGATGTGGGGCTAGGTTGACGTAAAGTCAGCACCGCAATTGACTAGAACTTGGCTAAACTTTATCAGATTGGAAAATTTCACATCTTGGAATTTGTCATTAATTTGTCGTGAAAACGATAAGTTTGTCGTGCCCTTTTTTTTTAAACTGGATGTGGGGCTAAGTTGAAGTGAAGTTGGCACCACAATTGACTGGAACTCGGCTAAATCTTATCAGATTGGAAAATTTCAAATCTTGGAATTTGTCGTTAATTTGTCGTGAAAACCACAAGTTTGTCGTGTCCGTTTTTTTCTAAAGGAAACTGGATGTGGGGCTAAGTTGACGTAAAGTTAGCACCACAATTGACTAGAACTTGGCTAAACTTTATCAGATTGGAAAATTTCACATCTTGGAATTTGTCATCAATTTGTCGTGAAAACGATAAGTTTGTCGTGTCCTTTTTTTTAAACTGGATGTAGGGCTAAGTTGAAGTGAAGTTGGCACCACAATTGACTAGAACTCGGCTAAATCTTATCAGATTGGAAAATTTCACATCTTGGAATTTGTCGTTAATTTATCGTGAAAACCAAAACTTTGTCGTGTCCCTTTTTCTAAAGGAAACTGGATGTGGGGCTAAGTTGACATGAAGTTAGCACCGCAATTGACTAGAACTCGGCTAAACCTTATCAGATTGGAAAATTTCACATCTTATAGTTTGTCGTTAATTTGTCGTGAAAAAAATAAATTTGTCGGGTACTTTCTTTAAAGGAAACTGGATATGGTGCTAACTTGACATACAATAAAGTGAGCAGTACATGACTCTTCCGAAGAATTGTTGTACTTTATAATATTAGGGTATCGTACAGGATTCATAGTCCGCAAAAGTTCTAGGTCTCTAGATACGTACAGAAATGTATGCAGACAGATAGACTTATGGCTAATTACTCATTTCTCAACTTTTGATCAGCATTTCTTGTATCTGATTTGTAATCTGTGACTGAATTTGGGTCTCAGCTTAGATATGGTAGGAACTCTTTGAAAAGAATTGATAAGAATTTCAAATTATGCATATTTTGCTGAGATCAAAGACTGATATTTCTATATAGATAGATAGATATAGATATGTTTTCTGTTAAATTTCGCACACAACATAAATTTTTTTCTTTCATAAACTATATTTTCAGTACGGTGTAATTTATTGGTGTAAGTAAGATTTTGTTGAATTTCGAAATAAGTGCATAAAAGTAAACATAGATATACCTCAAATGTTAGTGGCAAAGGGATATGCCTAACTAAATTCCTATCCTGTGCTGTTTTATTGTAGCTATCCAATTTAGCATTCCAAGCAAGAGGCTGAGCAAATGTTATCACTCCACCAGTAATATACCTGGACCCATTGGGGATAAGTCTCAGCTTCACTAGCAGACATTCCTAGGGCAACAAGCATGGGGATCATTGGCATTATTCATAGAAGATAAGTCTAGTATCCCATACTGCTCTTTGCTAAGAGATGATACAAAAATTGGAACAGTTGAGGTCCGAGTTTAAGACTACAGCTATGGTATTGCAATATAAATAGAAGAAACTATGTTATGAAGCTATTATATTAGGATAGGTTCACAAAAGCATCCTTGCGGCATTTGCATGGCTTTTCGAAATTTTTACGAATTTGAATGAGCGGTCACCAATGAACGTTTTTGAGCCGCATATTAATTGTCAAAATTAGCTCAGTAAAAACGCTCGTATACATCCAGCTTACCCAGTTTTACATTTTGTAAACCACAGTGGACCACAATGGACTTAAGTGTGGCTGATTTTGGGTATTGCGATAGCCGCTACTCTATCCTAATCGACATTTTGTAAAATCTGCTTTATAATTAAACCAACAAATTCTCAAAGAAAAAAAATTTTATAACTCTTAACTTATTTTTAAGAAAGTTAGCTGAAATTAACTTAAACAGCGCAGTAGTTAGTAGTTTGTATTAACAATGAATGGGGAATTAATGAAGGCAATGAAATCACTGATATGAAAATGCTTTATTATTACTATGCCGAATTATGAATTTTTATTAGCAAAAATTAAATGCAAGAACACATCACCTGATAATCTCCTTCTTAATGAACTTCGCCTTTCAAACGAAAGCCTTTCTGCTTCACTCATCGAACTCAATCTTTTTCTAATTGGTTCATGTAAAAATTGATCTTTATTCGTATCGAATCTTTTCCCCCTTCCAGCTTCTTCAAGTTCAACAGCTTCATAGAATCTTGCCATTGCACGCTCATATAATAATTCTGTAGAACTAGCAGAACGTCGAAGTTGAGCTTCCTGCAAATATAGCTGATCTGATATAAGATCTGGAGATGACAAAGACATTGGAGGTGGAGATAAAGCCTCCTCCAAATCTAAATCAAAGGATTCTTGCTCTGTAAAAGAAATATAAAATATGAATATTTATGTAAAACTGTAATTGTACGGGAACAGATACTTTCGTTCTCCTTTGACTTCTTTTTTGGATATAGTACAAGCATAAATTCGCTACTTGTATGGACGTCATCTCGTCTATCATTATCAGAATGTAGTACTAATTGTTCTCGAATCGGTGGACTTATTTCAATAACTGGATTCGGAAGAGATAATCTTGGATTTCGAAGTGAATCGAACATTTCATGATTATTATCGAGACTCAATAGATCTGGACTGCTTAAATCTCTTTCAATTTTCGATAAATCTCTTTGTTGTGTATTTTGATGACTAATTCGCATTCCTGACTGAACACTTTCATCGACATTTAAATTGATTGGTTCTTCACTCCTTCTTAAACTCGTACTTTTTTTCATCTCATCTTGTATTTGATCTGCTTCTGGTTCAGATTGCTGTTCCCGTCTGCATGGACTAGGACTACGTCGAAAGAATTGTTGAACTTTTTCATTGATTTTTTCAAGCCGTCCAGAATTTCTACGTACCAAAGCAGGATTTTTTTGCTCAACTTCTAATTCATTGCTGCCAAGACTTGGACTAGGACTTTCAGGAGGCCTATCTGTTTCAGGTGTTTGTAAAACTTTTCTAGCTGGACTTGGACTTCGTTGAAAGAACTGTTGAATTTTCTGATTAACACTAAGATTATTTTCATCTTTACGTTTTGGAGATGGACTTTTTTGATTTACTAACATATCCACAAGACTTTTTCGACCGCCACCAACATTTGGACTATTATTTTTAATATCTTCACGTTGTTCATTTCTACCTGAACTATAATTAAGTGCATTATCAGGTGTTCCATAAGACATTACACGATGTAAATCTTCATTTTCATATAATTGAATAGAAGGTGATGAATGACCACCATTGGATGTTTGAATTTTTTCATCATCATTTCTAGAGCCGCTAAGAAAATTACGAAGAGGTGAAAGATTTTTACGTTTTGGCGGTAACGGAGGAGCAGGTGGAGGCAGTTCTCCACTTATCGGTTTAGTAATACCACGTTTTGGATCTGGTATGAAAAGTGTTTCAGATTCTTCACTTGGATCACTTAATCCATAAGGATTTTCTGCTTTTACACGAAATTTATATTCAGATCCTTCAATTAAATCATGTAAAGTCGATGTAAGTTGCCTAGTTGTGGCAGCTTTTAACCAAACATTCCAACCAATACGAAAATATTCAACAATATAATTACCAATTTTACATCCACCATCATCAATTGGTGCTATCCACGTTAATGTAGCGGAACGTCCAAATGACATTTTCAATTTAACTTTTCCGGGGGGATCTGGTCTTGCAGTGACTGTTACTAGAAATGATGCAATATCTTCGCCAAGTTTATTAACAGCACGAATACTATATTCGCCACGATCTGCTCTTTTAATACCTTCAATTTTCAATGATGAATATTTATCAGTACTTATAATCTCAAATCGTCCACCATTTCTTATATTCTCTCCTTCATGATTCCATAGAACAGCCGGTGCTGGTTGTCCAGCGATAGCAACTTTCAGTCGAAGTATTTCATCAGCTTCGACAATTAAACCATCTTCATATTGTCGGGGTAAACGGATCTTTGGAGGTGCTTCGACTTGTAATTTAGCCCTAGTTGCAACATGTCCAGCTCGATTTGTTGCAGTACACTTAATCTCACCTTCATCTGTAAAAGCAACTTGATGTATGATCAATATACTCGAGTCGTTATCATTAACAATTTTCGTTCGTCTACTACTAAATATTTCGAAACCATCTTTAAACCAATTTATTTCTGGTGTCGGTTGACCAACGACAGCAACACGCATTTCGACACGTTGATTTTCTACAGCCGTAGTATCTTTCAGTTCAGCTACAAATCGTGGTACAGTAATTGCATTACGTTGAAGTGTCACTGTTAATGCATCGGATAACTCACTCGGATCAGATCTTCCGACAACATTTTCAGCTATTGTACGAAATTGATATCGCCATCCTGGTTCTAGTCCACTTATGGCGACTTCTGTTCGTGTTACTAATATTGGTGTTGCACGCACCCAGTGTGGAGATCCTAAACGTCGATGTTCGACAATATATCCAAGTACCGGTGATCCGCCATCTGATCGTGGTTTATCCCATCTTAATGTTATAACATCGGGCTGTTGATCGGAAATTGGTATTAATATTGGTCTTCCGGGTGCGGAAGGACGCTCTATAAATAGATAGGTAAAATTTTAAATATTTTAAAACAAAAATTATCTAGACTGTAAAATTAAAAAAAAAATTTGTTTAGTTTCTTACGAATAAAATAAAAACACAACTATTGCAGATAAAAAGAAAGTGAAAACATCAGCGGATCGGTAAGAGAATCATTAATTCACATGTGGTATAATACAGGCAAGCAATCCGCGCACAACCACTTGAAAATAAAATTCTAAAAATATCCAACCGAGCACTGTCTGCATGTAATAATAACACTCAAGCTCCATTTTTTTTTTTTTTTTTTTTTGTGAAATTTTGTAAAAAATGTCGAAAATATTTGAGTTATATGAAAAATGATACGCACAAGGGAACGAAATGCCCAAGAAATACCTGCGGATTTCCAATGGACGAATTTTTTTGGTTTTGATCCGCTGATTTGGTGTTGCTTCGTTGGTTGGTTTCCCATCACTACACCTTACACTAACTTATTGAGAACAACATATAGACAGTTTTTTTAGAACACACTTTTCATCAGTAATATTAATATTTTCATAATTCACATAAACACACAGTTTTAAGTTAAAAGATCGCGACATTTGTTCTTATTTTTTTTCTTGTTATTTTTTTTATTTTTTTATCTTAAAGATCACACTTATGATCAGCGTCCATTTTCGTAATCAATGTAGACTTGACGCTGTCTTCTCTTTGCAGATAAACTCTTAACTGAGTCGTCGCTGCCAACCTTTGAGATTGCATTTTCTAACATCGTCGTCGCGACGCACATTTTCACAACAATAAAACATTCGTCAGCGATCATTATGTTATGTGTGAGACGACGACGACGACGGGAGAGCAATACTAAATAAAATATGAAAACAAAAATCGCACCGAGAGCATATTAGTTTTCTCTTGAATTGATTTAAATGTTGTTAATGAACGAATAAAGAGAAAAGTGAAATTATTTGAATTTGAATAAAGAAAACAAAAATTAATTTTTAGTACAATTATACAAATTAGTTGATATTATTCATTTATGTTACAAAATTTCATTTTAAAGTCTTCAGTCAACAATATATTTCTCGTTTATCAAGTTTCTGTCGTTTATCATAAGAAAAAAATCTTTTTTTTGTTTTTTTCTTCTTTTTTTTTAAGAACAAGCTAACAGGAAGCTGTCAGTATCGGTGATGGCTTAGACGTATATTTTTGTTAAAAAAAAAAAAATGATATTTCTAAAATAAGGTGATCCCACGCAACTTTCCATTGAGAAAACTTTATCTATTCATAATGCATGATATCATTGCACTCTGTCTAGGTTTGATAAACGTGCGGTTAAATTTATTGAAAACAATATTGAAAACAGAAAGCGATTCAGGAGATAATTTACAAGAAAGTAGATTCGGTAATACTAATTGAACTCAAAAATAATAAAATTTTTCTAATTGATCATTATTTACATCATGTTAATAATTACTTAATTCCTTAAATTGAAGACACATTTTTCCGCAAAAAATAAATGTAATTTTCTCTGATATAAAAGGAAAATCAGTTTAATTTTCCCAATTCAATGGAGCATTCAATTAGTTTAGGTATTTGGCACCGCAAAATTCACACATTGTTTTTGAAAACAAGTCATATATTGCTTTTCAATATTTTTTTTTTAGCGTGCCCAGCGCACTAACATAACTGCCGTATTGCTTAGTAGTATGGGCCATAAGGAGCCAAAAACAATTCCAATGTTTCGATTCGATTTAATCCAACCTATTTCGTGTCAGCGGATGCATAATCACATAATCACAATTTTTCCGTTTGGTTTGATTTTAAAATTTTTGCCAGATTTCGCATTTTTGTTTACATCTATCCATGAAAACATTCTTTTTTTTTGTCATATAATTCATGTATTTTTTTATTTCCTCAACAAAAGCATCCCTCGATGCTCATCAGCTGTGATATTTGACTTGCTGGCTGCATATATTGATAGGCTTACTGAAGTTTTGCTGCCTTCCGATGAATTATTGCTTTTTGGTGACTTTAACTTGCCTAGTGTTAACTGGGAACACTCTCTGGACGATGAGGGCTTGCTGCCTTCTTTCTCGGCGACTCCTCAACATGCCATATCTTTTATTGACAACATTATTTCTTCAGGCCTAATGCAGTCTAGCGGCGTTATTAATGACTCGGGAAAATCTCTTGACCTGGTATTTTCCTCCGATTCCAATGGGACTCTCGTTAAGCGTTGTTTAACTCCTACGGTTCCTGAAACAAGTCATCATCCGGCACTAGATGTAGTTTTGTTTTTTGATCCTGTAACTTAATCATTTAATGCTTCTAGTAACTACTGTTATAACTTTAAAAAAGCTGATTTTGATAAAATGAATGAATGGTTATCCGCTTGTGATTGGACCAGTGTGCTGGGTGAACGTGACATTGATGAAGCTGTTAACTCGTTTTATGACACATTGTTTCTTTGTTTTACTCACTGTGTACCACTTGTTCGTTCGAATCGTGATTCGAATTGTCAACCGTGGTTCAATGGCTCTTTGAAGCATCTTAAAAATTTAAAGAATAAAGCTTGGAGGAGGTTCTGTTCCTCAAGGAGTGATGCTGATTACGTTATTTATTCTAATTCGCATGCTCAGTACATTTCGTGTTTGACTGACTCGTACAACGATTATGTATTTAGAATGAGATCGGCTTTGCGTGCTGAACTAAAGCAATTTTGGAGGTTTGTTAACTCTAAGCGCAACTGTGACGGATACCCTTCATCGTTGCGACTCGGTAACTTAGACAGTGTGGATCCGTTAGAGACTGCCAATATTTTTGGTGACTTCTTTAAAACTGCATTCTGTGATAACCAGTGTGATATTAGTTATAATGATTTTACCCATTTGACGAAGCTTCCGCTGACTTCTCTTCAACCTAAATACCTGTTTTTCGATGAAGCGTCTGTCTCTATGTACATTTCTAGCATAGCTGATAGTTTTTCTGGCGGTCCGGATGGCGTTCCTTCCACACTCATAAAACATTGTGCTACGTACATCGTTCCTGTTTTGTGTTATTTATTTAATTTATCTTTAACTTCTGGTATTTTTCCGAAACAGTGGAAGCTTTCTTTGATTATTCCTTTACACAAGAAGGGCACATTTCTAACTACAGACCTGTCGCTAAGTTGTATTGGTAAGATATTTGAAGCCCTGGTTTGTGATGCTTTGTACTTCCACTGCAAGCCCTTCCTGTGCTCTTTTCAGCATGGTTTTATGAAGGGGAAATCTACTACGACTAATTTATTGGAGTTTACTAATTTCTGCATTTCTGCTATTGAAAACGGTAAGCAAGTGGATTGCATTTTCACTGATTTCAGTAAAGCCTTTGACCGAATCAATCATAAAATTTTAATTCAAAAGTTGACTGTTCTTGGTTTTCATACTGTTTTTGTTAATTGGCTTCGTTCTTATTTATCTGATCGTACGCAGCGAGTCATATTCCGCTCAGCCCTTTCTGACGAAATAAATAATACTTCCGGCGTACCTCAAGGTAGACATCTTGGACCACTCCTTTTTATAATTTACATCAACGATGTATCTCTGATTTTGGCTAATTCAAGAATTCTTTGCTACGCCGACGATGCCAAAATCTTCCGCATTGTTTCTAATGAAAACGAGTGCGGATTTTTAAACTCGGACTTAGACACCTTTCATAAATGGTGTGCTATTAACTGTCTTCCTCTTAATATTAGCAAATGTACTGCTATGTCCTTTTCTCGTAAAAGGAGGCAATTGGAGTTTAATTATACTTTAGATGGATGCTTATTAACTAGACTTGACAAAACCAAAGATTTGGGTGTCTTCCTTAATACCCGTCTTTCCTTCGAACATCATATTAATTCAATCGTGGCCAGGGCTAATGCTACTCTGGGGTTTATAAAGAGATGGTCAAGAGAGTTTAATGATCCATTCATAACGAAGATCATCTACTGCACATTCATTAGACCCATTTTGAAGTATGCCAGTCCTGTCTGGTCGCCCTTCTATTCTGTATATATAAATCGCATAGAGGCTGTCCAGCGGAGATTTATCCGATTTACCCTGCGAGGACTTCATTGGGATAACCCTATTATTCTGCCTCCATATGTTGACAGGCTTAAACTCTTTCCATTAGATTTTCTTGAGAATAGACGAAAAACTTCCAAAGTTGTTTTTGCATTTCAGTGTAAGCAAGGAGTGATAAACTCCCCTAAGCTCTTAAATACTTGCAATATATCTGTTCCTGTGCGCTCCTTGAGGAACTGTGACTTCTTCGTTGTTCCTCAGCATAGTACAAACTATGGCATGCACGAGACGGTTTCATCAATGTCTTGTCTCTTTAACCGCCAGTTTGATTGCATTGACTTTCATCTTTCAAAAAGTCAAATCAGCTTAGTTAATGTTACTTGTTTTTCATTATTATTGTTATGTATACTTTTTATCGTTATTATGGTTATGTATGCTTTAGTTATTTTATTGCTATATTTCACTTTTGTAAACTCAGTAATCAGATCATTGATGAAGTTCTAAATAAATAAATAAATAAAAAGCCATTTCATGCATCTTTGAGTGTAAAGAAATTTTGACAGATGATTTTTCTAGGTTATGTTATCCATAAAAGTTGAAATTTGCTCAACTTCTCGGTTTCGATTCGATCCATTTCGGTTTAATGTGTCCAATTGCAGGTATATCTCATATACATAGGCAAATTTGACATTTGTAAGTATAGGATCAAAACGATGCGATTGTGTTTCCCATTTATAAGCTATTCAGCTCATTATTATGTTTTTTTAAAGGGGGTGGTATTCTATCGCCTAAAGTGGAGTGTGGTGCTATAATCTATTCCCTACAATAAAAAAAAAAAAAAAAAAAAACAAAACAAAAATTTGAAAATTCCCTACATGTCAGGAATATTCCCTAAATTGTAGAGGGGTGGGGTGGGGGGGACAAAACTTCCCTACATTTGAGGGATAAACCTAATCTACGTTTTCCAAGGTGGATCTTTTCCTAATCTTATCGACAAATACCTAACCTTTGTGGCACAAATTGTTGCCACTCACTTAAAGGAATTTTTTTTTACTGTGTTGTTAATGTTAAGATTAGGAGCGACTACGCCTCTAGAATCATGCGGACACCACTACCAGAGTTCCTCTAAGATGATTAGGTAAAATCGTGTCTTTTAACGAGCTCGATTATTGCTCTTGGGTTTATATTACAAATCCTATTTGGAGAGATAAGTGTCCGTCCAGTTATTTGCAGCTTCAGACCGGCAAGCGCTGGACACTGACATAAGAACATACACCGATGCTTCGTCTTCCTCTTCGAAGAATTGACACACTTCACTGTCGGATTTGCCTATCATCTTCAAAAATGACAGAAGGGGCCATGAACAGTGACAGTGTTAGCAAATAGTCTGATAGACTGTCTACTAAGTGCAATAAGTTGGCGCATCTGGAGAAGAGAGGGGTTGAAGAATTTTTTCGCCTACCTCTTACCTACACCAAAAGAGATCCAGTTACCTGGTTTCTCACTTATGCAGTTCCTCCTAAAGTGACTTTTGGTAGGCCAAATGTTGGGTAGGGACCAATATATGTGCAGTCGGCTCCAGATTTAGCCAGTTTGTCCGCTTTTTCATTACCGTCCACTCTTTCGTGTCGAGGAACCCAGACCAAGGTTCCTTGGTTTTCCCTAGACAGTAGCTGGAGTACGAGTAGCAGCTCCAGAATAGTTTCGACTCAAAAACTTGAGAGGAAAAAGCTAGCAGCACAGCCTGGCTATGTGAACAGATGTAGATGTTGGAGCTTGCAGCCCTTGTTTAGGCTTTCTTGAACTTCAATCTTTATAGCATAGACTTCCACCTGAAAAAAGGAGAGTGAAGAACCAAGCGGAATGGATAATTGCACTTCTGGACCAACCACCTTTGCACCTATTTTGCCATTCTTCTGGGATCCGTCAGTATACCAGGCTTGCGCCCGTCGTGAGAATTAGAGCCCTCTGTATAATATATGGCTTCTTTTATTATCTGGTAACCCCTTTCGAAGGAATATCTTTAGGCCATAAAAGCTGTTGGAGCATCTAGTATCTGCTCGAAAATATTGAGATGACCCACATTGGAGGAAGTACGATCATCTGGACTTTTCTTTCGAAGCAAACTAGCCGCTGCTTCAATCTGAATAAAGACGTATAATACGAAAGGGCTGCTTCTTTACTCTACGGTGTGCAATTATCAATTATTAAAAATTAGGTTGATTTTTATGTAAAATTGTGGTCCGGCTATAGCTTCCCTTTCTTGGACCAGAACCTCTTATTAGAGTTATTACTTTAATAATAGGGTGTTGTTTTATCAAAGAAGACTTCAGCTAATTGATTACTGTATCGAATATATTTACCTCGATTTACGAAACACTTCTGACTGGTCTCAAAGTAATGTGATATCGCAAAACCCCGCCAAATAATAAGTACTTTTTCTGTTAAATCCAGGATTCGATGCTACTCAGCTGCCATCAGTGTCGCTTGATAGCTTTCCTTTTCCATATATTGTAGGGTAAAGTAAAAATCCTAGGAATGACAATAAACCAAAATCTTAAGTGATGTGACCATATTAGTGCCCAATTACGAAAAATCTATAGTGGGGTAAGGTTGCTATGGTTATCTACTGATATGCTACCCACGAACACAAGAATGAAACTCGTAAAGGATCTACTACCCCTGAATTTTAATTATGGCGCTCTAATTTACTATAAGAATGGATGTGGCCTTTAATTACTGTGCGGTTTATTTTTCAACTCAGGGTTTTTATTATATAGCGCTTCTTAGGTTAGCCCTTTTTAGGATGAACTGCACACTACATTCTTATAGGAAACACAGAGCTCTGATAATTCTCTATAAACTGATTCATTTACAGCAACCGGATTAGATACAATGATTAAGTAGATACAATTTTTATAGACGGGCCAAATTAATGATCATTCATGCGTAATTAGATTTCTCAAAAATCTAATTACCCAAGATTTTTATATCCGACATGAAATCTATAGGGTATACTAAGTTTATCAATCTGTTTGTAACACCTCGAAATAATGATGATAGAGCAAAATGGACTGCACACCCCCGCCATAAAATTAAAAGTTATTTTGATTTTTGCATGTCCGTTTGTCGTCCGTCCGTCTGTCTATCTTTGCGCACAATAACTCGAGAACGCATATATACTTAGAGAGCTGGAATTTTGTATACGGACTTTAAAAAAAAAGTAAAATCAAGTTCGAAAATGAGCCAAATCGGGAAACTCCTTCGTGGGGTTGCCATACAAAAATTTCCTTTTCCACTATATATTTGGACACTGCCTGAGAATGCGTCGATATAGAGAGATGAAATTTGGTACATGGTGTTTTCATAGTAAAAAAATCGGAACGGGCTCCGAGATAACGAGACTTTAAGATATTCACGAATGTTTTATATAGATCACCCTGTAACTTCTGAACGTTTTTTCCCTACTCCTCGCCGTTTTGAAGTTATGGCTCAACAAAGTTATAATTTCGGAATTTTTACTAGTTTTCTTTTTTATTTAACTACTATTTTTTCAAAAACACTTCATCAATATCAATTTTTCATACCGAATTTAAGAAGTCCAAAACCTTAGCTCTAAAATGACCTATCATACTCTGTCCCGAAAGTGTAATTTATAGACGACTGGAAAGGTTCAACGATATCTACCAAAGTTTAAATCATCATCATAGGATGGATCGTTGAAAGGTTACAGGGTGATCCATAAAAACATACACAAATATCTTGAAATCCCGTTATTTCGGAAACCGTTACGATCTCCCCCCCTCTACTAGTACAATTTTTTTCTTGCATGACCTATCCGTAGCCTTGTGGTGCCAGACCATATACGGGACACCCTCTATATAGGTACTGAATATGATTAAAAAGTTGTGTACTATGTAGAAACATTAATAAATGTGTAAGTTGAAAAATTTAATTGAAAAAACGCGACGTTCTTTCGAAATATAAGCAGTGGGGGGCGAACCTGAGCAGGTGTACGAAGCTGATGGGTCAAATAGGAGGTTTACGTAATTTCTTTTGGGACTAAGAATGAACAATGCAGAACTCTAGTTGGTATTATCGCTGCCCACAGCCCGCCTTACGCTCATCTAACAAATATAGGTAATGTTGACAGCCACGAGTGTCTATCCTATTTGGAAGGATGATTGAAGACTTCCTGTGCGCTTCCACGACTTTATATCTGCGGATAAATTGAAAAGGTTTCGGTGGGTTTCTGTCAACGATCTTTTTTTTTTAGCAGGTTAGAGGAATTTGTATGGAATATAAAAATACCCCATCGATATCCCCCCCTACCAAGCCCAACAATTCGTGATTTTACGATAAAACATCATTTTCAAATTTCATATCTCGAGAACGGAGCAACCGATTTTTCTGATTCAAATGCCAAGTGCATCTAGCAGCACCGAAAAAATCTTTTTTTGTTAATAATAATATTTAAAAAAACAACTGTACCTACTATTTACTATTTAGGACCTCTAACACTTTTTGTACCCAAGATGAAATCATAAGGTATAGGTACTAAATTTGTCATTCTGTTTGTAACGCATGTCCTGCTCTCTCTGCCCGTTCGTCCATCTGTCCACACGATAACTCGAGAACACGTTTACTTATAGAAGGCTGAAATTTTGCACACGGGCTTTTTTCAAAACAAAAAAATTAAAATTCGAAACTGGGGTCAACTGGATAACTACCTCGTAGGGTTGCCATATAAAATTTTCGTTTCCCTATATATTTGAGAGCTTTAAATGTATTATTTTCAATTATCTTACTACTAGTGTTTTATTTCTATCACTACTGATCATTCTTATACTTTATTTTTAACTTTTCTTGCTTTTTGTTACTGTATTTTACATTTATTATCTATCAAATGAAATATTCATATGTTTATATAGTTTTTTTGTTTTTGTAATCTTTACAATTTATTACTTAATTTACTTTTACTTTACCCTTTTTGTTTTCTTTCTCATTTACTCGTATATACTGTAGTTTTAAGTCTTAATAAGTAATTAATTCCAGATTCTTAGCTTAGAGCATGTACTCTTAAAAGATATGAATACTGTGCATTGTTTTTATAAAATAAATATTAATGATATAATTTCATATATAATATAAGCACCCGAAATTTTATTTGAATTTTATAAAAAATATTGTTCATAAGGGGAGGTTACCGTCGAGAGGCTTGAAAAATGCATGAACTTTGGAAATTTCTTCTTACATAAAATAAATACTTTTGGAAATGAGATTTACCGTATTTTATTCTTCTATCAATGCAGAGTAAATTCCAATTTTATTTATAAGAAAAAAAAACAAAATGGCGGCTCCAGCTCCCATTAAATAACGCCGTGCATGGCGGGTTTTGGTCTGCGTGGGTCGCTTCACAGCTTTGTCAGTTCATCCGAAACAAATAGGGTTGAAAATGATTAAACTAGATAAAGTTTGAGGGCCTTACCGGTTTTCGTTTTTAAAAAAATCTCTGAATAACAAAATGTTCTTAGAAAAACTCATATAAAGATTAACGTTATAAAAAATCTTCGAAAACTTACTTCAGCTATTTCAACACCATACAGAGGCTCTTCTTCTTCCTCCAAGAACTGATTGTTCTGAATTTAAAGGTTAACGGTTTCCCGAAATTTATGAGGGTACCTCAGGTGGTGAGGAAAGGTCTGTTTTCTGTTTTGCAGCCAGCGGACGGTTCCGCTCGCAACAGGCTGTGAACTCTAAAATACTTTAGATATGAAAATATCCTTTTACCCACATGCACTAAACACTTCAAGAGTGATAATTATGTAAAAAAAAAAAATCGAATTTCTCATCGTCATGAACGGTAACCTCCCATTAATAAGAACAAACTTTTACTTTTGTTATAAGAGCCACAAGGAGATTTTTGACACGCAGACCGAAAGTTCTCCTCAAAAGCCTCATACTTTGGCTATTTTCAAGTTTATCAACATTAAAAAAAAATTTTTTTTTCAAGCTGAATAATATCGTTATACATAAGTGTGTTAAATCGATTTTTTTTCTGCTCATTTTTTTTTTTGTGGAAAAAAATTCATTATTTAATTAAAATTCTTAAATATTGCTTATTTTTGAAGAGGTCTGTATTTGTTAACCCTCGTTTCCACTAATACAAATTTTCTTACCCGACAAGTTTTGAAACAAGTTGGCAACATTTTATATAAGTGGAAACGCTATATGAAAATTCAGACACATGTTGGCAACTTGTTCGATGTCGGCTGTAAAAACACGCAGAATTTGTTGGGTGAGTTTTTCATTTCAGTGGAAACACTCATTTGTTGTGTTGGCTAAACTAGTGGAAGACAATGGAGTAGAGTTGGCGAGAATTGATTTAAATGGAAACACTTGTACGTTTAAGCTAAAATGTCGGGAACAAGTTGCAGAATTTGTATTAGTGTAAACGAGGCTTTAGAAGTATCTATGATGATATTCACAGTAAAATTTTAATTCCAACTGTGTTTCACCACGTATATGCCCAAAAGTTATCATGTAAAAACATTATGTATAAATACCATATACCATATAAAAAAATATCGAAAATCTATATGTGAAGATAAGTTTAGTAAATGTTTGTATGATACTGTTTTATAAAGGTAAATTATTTGCCCTCACATTTCAATAATTAAAAGAAAAAATTCCAAGTGTTGTGGAAACATAACCATTACCATAATAAACAAAGTTTATAAAGGTAACCGAAACATTACTGCAACCAATACTATGACCCAAATAGATAAATCGAGAGCACCCTTAGGTTATACTATAGGAAGTTATATTAAGGTAAACAGGATATTTTTGTTACTCATTTTATAAAACCTATATTTATATAACTGTACCTAAATCAAGTCACAGCAACCTTTTTATAGGGTGTCCCAAAAGTGACAATTGGAAGCCTGGAAGTAGAGCCCCCCCCCCCCCCCCCCCACCCAATATATGCTCTACGATTTTTTGTAGTCTTCGAGTTATGATTTTTTTTCGTGATTTCTCAAACTACTAATTCGAACACAGTTTTGGTCATAGTGACTTGAATATTTAACATAAATTGCTAATTTGTTATTCCAATTTAGCTGAATGTTAGGCCCATCCATTGGAAAAATGTTTGATTCCGTAGCTTATATCATGGCGCCAAAAGAAATTCTTAAATTACATAAAGTTAAATAATAAAATGTACCCAAAATCTTTGAGGGCAATTTAAAAAAAGTCACATAACTTTTTTCACCCAAACCTATTTTATAATCTTCATTGGCTATTTACGTGTAAATTTTATTGAGATATTGTAATATACCTGATTCAATATCAATAAGCAATATCTTGCAAAAGACCCAAAAATCGAAATGCATGCTTGACCTAGTGACGCAAGTCACAAACAGCAAAAAAGTACAACGAATCATTCTCGATGCATACAAGTGCGGTCAGTCACCCTATGCTTTGGTAAACAAAGCACAGATATGGGTCAAGTATTTCTTCATGAAGTGAAACTGCAAGGTCGGGCATATTACAACTTTTGTAGAAATATGCAAAGTAGGATTAATTATTGATTAAGCGAATCAATTGTATATATAGAGTAAAGAAGTCATCAATAAAAGACAGTCTGTAGAAAGTCTTTCGAGAGTCTTAACATAACACGTCGTTTTCATTACTGGGAGTTCTGCTGTTCAGCTGGTCCCCATCTTATCTCTTGGAGTTAGTGCTTTAATAGCCGCTCCGACTTTTCCACAAGAAGAGTTAACGCCAGGGGCTGCTCTTCTTTAGTACGCTAAAGAGTTAATGCCTCCGGGCTGCTCTTGCGACTATCCTCGTAAGAATATGACTATGAAAAAGATATTCAGCATAAAAGAAATCTTATCACAATATTTCTATGGTATCACAATCAAAATTCGATTCAAAACGTACTAAGTGTCTTCAATCTATTCGAACTAGGGAACTAGACTTTTCGCACCTTTGATCGGCTCTAACTCGGTAGGGTTATGTCCGATTGGAAAACAGGTTTCACTGTTCACCTTATCTCATTACCAGCTATAATACATGGAAGAATTTTTCTTTCTCTCAATACTTTTATACCGTCGACAGACGATCAAAAATAATTTCCAATTATGTAATTGAAAATTATTTCTAATTTCCAATTAAATATATGGTAACAGACGCTTTTGACATTTAAGTCAAATTTTGTTTGTAATAACCAAAGTATTAGTAGACAACAGCCAACTGCAATGATTTACTAGGAGATCTAAATAAATAGACGTACGAAGTTAAAAAGACGTATTTATAATAGTGCACGAAAATTCAGAGCAAATAAAAATGTTACTACTTGCAGCAGTGTGGAGACGATATTCGGTTACAAAACGGAGAAAAATTTTGACTATAGAAAGTATAATCTTAATTTAATTTTTTTATATTTATATGCAACTTTTCTGGCCCGACAGAGAGTATCTTGTTGATCTAGTATTAGCGTAGTAATTGGGGTGTATGTGACCCAAGTGCATGAAAATGGGTTTTGCGGCGATAAAAACGTCCCGAGAAAGTTTCCTGAATCAGAAAAAAAGTACACCACCCGATAGTATTTGGCGAGATCTTTAGTTTGATATACAACGTTTCGTATTGGAACCCCCTCCCCCCCACCGGGGGTTCCTACCGTCAATTCATCTCAATTATTCAAGTCACTATGACCAAAAATGTGTTCGAGAACTATAAAAAATCGTAGAGCATGCATGAGGGCGATTTGGATTCCCTAAGGGACGCTCTACCTCCAGGCTTCCGATTATCACTATTTTTTGGAACAACCTGTATAATCCTCCATTTAAGCTCAATAAGGGCTTTATAGTGGTCACAAGGAAGTTTCGAGTACTAGTCTATATAACTCAAGTTATATGTATAATTAAGTAATGGATTCATTACGGTCACTACTATATGAAATTGCTTCTCGGGCATACATATGGAACTCTACTAACTAGCACGTATGTCTGTACTGTATACAGCTGATTAAATTAAATAAATTTTTCATAAAATAATAAGTGAAACTAAATTAAATTAAAAATCATAGACGTTGTTTAACACACAAAAAATAAGAAAAATGCATTTGAATTAAATTAATAAATAAGTTAAAAATAGGCTACACACAATGAATACAGAGACACTGTAGCGACATAATTTGTCGGAGTATCTATTATCTGAGCTTGACCTAAAGCTACCCAGCAGAGTTTTGTGCAACTGGTGCTCCGATGGGACTCTTGACGAGACCTTCTAATATAGAATAGCGCCTAATTTATCTGATCCTAGCAAGATATCAATGGAAGCAGGCCTGAAAAATTGTGGATCCGCCAGCTAAATGTGGTTCAATTGAGGCTACAGTATCCTATTAAATCATGTTATATGAAGATCATTATTAACCTCAGACAGGATTAATGCTTCAATTGTAATTAAGAAGTCACTTATCAGTGAAGATAATAGCAATGATACTGATCATTTTGAGTGTCCTGCAGGAGAAGCACCTATGCCTGTGATAGAGATAGCAAGAGAAGATTGACTTACCTGAAGACGCTGTACGCAGGCCTCCGTAATAAAGGTTACATGAGAGCAAGTATCGAATAGAACATGAGCTATTTGCTGAAGCCCAACGGACTCCAAAATATGCACGATAGTAGTGGCAAGCAATATTTGTTGACAAGTGTTGGCGCAGTTTACATATATGGTTCCATCCGTATACAAGAGCGTGTGATGACAATGATCACAAATGTGGCACGAGTTTAGGCTGCGGGAAGAGCATGACCATTGCTCAAACAGTTGAGCCATAAGTTCTTAGACTTTAGTGCCCGAAAATGTATCAGAAGAGTGTCTAAAATTGCCTTAATGACAATAGCGGACTAATCTTATACCTTAGGAATATCGAATAAGGCTGCTAGATGTGGATCAACAATTACTTTTAGGGCATCGAATCAATTTGCAAAGATAATCTGGCTTCATCGAAGTTATCATCTGTCATAACAATAATTTTTTGCTTATAGATGTACACAAGATTTACAATTTTTTGACGCACGAATACGTAAGTCGATGCTAGATATATAAAGTTATTGTTTGAAGGCTGCATCTTATAATTCAGTTTAAATTTATTTTAAATTTAGTTTATTTAGTTTAAATAATTTAAATAACTGCTCCTTAGCATAGAAGAAAATAGGAAGTATTATTAAAGAGATTATTTTACATTAGTTCGAACTTTCGTTCTAAATGCATTGACGGTGTTTGCGGTTTGTATAACAATGGGTAAAGTATTCCATAATCTGATAGACAGGACAGAAGGTAAGAACTCTCCATAACCGATTACCAGGTTTTTGTACCGCTGAGACGAAATAGTCTGAAAAAGTTCCCTGAGATGTTCAGGCTTATTGGACCGCACTATGCTGAACAGTAGATAAAGCGCCCGATTCTATACTATCTAATTTGGGGAAATCAACGCTTCCAAAGGAAAATGAGGCAGAAACAACATTTTCACTAGAATCAGACGAGTGTTACAAGGCAATATGTCGGCCGAAAGCCAAAGTCTGCCCAGCCCAGCATAAAATTTTCCCAATCTCGTTTTAACATAATCACAGCACTTCATACTGCTGTTTAATTCAATCCCAAGATTGGTTACTTTTTTCAGCATGGGTAATGGAAAACATTTCAGGACCACTGGAGGGACGTCGGATACATCGAAAGTATTATTGTAAAAACTTATCGCCAATGAATTTACGAGATTAAGTTGTTTATTCTATCCAGGTCACTATTAATACGTGATAGGCAGTCCTCAAGAAGACCTATAGGCCGGCTTAGACCTAAACATCATCTGCATAGAGATGTCTTTCTCCATCGCGAACTACTTTAGGTAGGTCATTAATGAATAAGCTGAATAACAGTGGACCCAAAATCGATCCTTGGGGAACACCATACTCTAGAGGCAATAATGCAGAATAAACATTGCTAACCACGCTCACTCAGAAACCTATTTAACATGAGCGTTGCTGAACTACCAAATTTGAAAGAGGAACAGAGCTGCTAAATAAGAGTTCCATGGTCAACACTATCAAAGGCCTTGGAGAAATCCAAGAGCACTAGGGTAGTGATTTTGTCACAATTCATCGGACTTCTAATATCAGATGATATCTTTAAAACAGCCGTTTCACAACTATGAAATGCTCGAAAGCCTGATTGCCATCGGGTTAAAGGTTATTTTTATCAACATGTTCAAGTATTTGATGGTACATTCATTTTTCTAGCTCTTTATATAAAAAGCAAATTATACTGATTGGACAAAAATCAGCCGGAGATTCTGGTATTTTTTTTTTTTTTGTATTGGAACAATGTTAGCTGCTTCAAAGCTGGTGGGAAATGAAGAGAATGTAAGGCATGAATTTATTATATGAAGGATATGCGTACTACTAATAGGTAGTATTAGTATAATAAATCGAGGTGATAAGTTGTCCGGTCCAGTTGCCTCAGATCTAATTGATTTACAAGACGATAGAAGCTCCACGGAAAGAAAAATTACGAATCGAGCTACTTGGCGTAATCTCAGGACTGGGCGGCAAGTTAATTTGACGAATGTTAGAGGTGGTTGGAGCGGAAGGATTGGCAAAACTAAAGATCGTCTGGATCGAAGTTGCATTCCGTTTTATCCTTTTAATAGACTCCGATCGAACGTAGGTTGCGCCATAGTTTTTTTTGGTTCGAGATTAACGTCTGTAATAGGGAATGACTAAATGAAATAAAGTAGCTCACCTTGCAAACTATTGCGTAAGTAATACAACTTTTGACTTCCTGATAGTATCTCATTTCTGTGAACTAGTGAAGCAAATCTGCCATGAAACGATTTCCATTCGTAAGGCACAACACCGAATGTAGGTAGCGTTATATGCGGTAGCTTGAATGCGGTTCGTGGCAGTGCTTCCGCAGAAATTTTCATCAAAGGACGTATAGTTATTGACTTCGCTTGTTTACCTGGCTTAAGTACTGATCGAAGTCGGTAAAAATTGCTTAATGCTTCCCTATGCCAGTCTTCATCTTGAATAAACTCATCTTCTTGCGTTCATATAGTGGCTTGTCCGCATGATTACAGTACTAGATCATGAGCTAGTTGGAAGGTGCTCCACTGATTGCTTAATAACGTGATGTAAGCTTCAATGCTGCTTTGTTCGTGGGTGCCTGCAGCCTGTTTACTTGCAGCTAATGAAAGTTTTATAGCGTTTTTTACTTTATCACGTTTGTTTACTACAGACATCGTGGCAGCACAATTTTACGCAATAAGTACCAAAAAATATGTGACATATTCAAAAAAAGAGGGCTTGCAAATGTCGTTTAACGTTATAACAATGATGAAACTATCGTCGTTTGCGTTTTCTTCGCCTCCTGAAAATGCTGGATGGCTTATTAAAAATATAATGCGATGTCATCGACGAATTGAAAATTTGATGCTAACATATCCTCGATATGCGGGATGTCGACTTGAGACATCTGACACGTGCACTCCTGTTAATGCATGGAATTATACGTGCTTCAAATTTCAACGAGAATTGAATAAAAGCGATCCCATGGCTGGTTCATTTTTTTTTCTCAATCCAGGCTCGAAGGACCAAAAAATATGAGGGGTTGTATTAGCGGGTTCAAGATTGAATCAAAAGACGCAAAAATGAAAAAAAAAAAAACTAATTAAATTAACTGTTATTATAAAAAAAGGTGAACATTACAAAGAACAGCAGTTTTCCAAGGTGAGTCGATAATAATAAATTCAGTCATTAAAGTGTAGCCAAAAGTGAATTCTCTAGGATTACTAGATTTACAGATTTTGTTGGAGATATATATTTGCGAGTCATTGTGGCTGCAACATAAATTAAAAACCAACAAAATTGTCCTCTTATTTCGATACGTATACTGATTACACGTAAGACACGTAAGACACGTAAGTCTAGGCATGCGTGAATATATTCCGTATTCTTACAGCAGATCTCAACAACAGCAAAATCGCTCTTGGTTTAACGATAAGTGCAACCAAGCTATAAAAGCGAAAGAGTCTGCTTTTCGCGCCTATCAAGTGCATCCTTGTCCAGAACTGAAAGGAATCTACAAGACTGCACGGAACACCTGCAAGTCCATTATCCAGAGAGAAAAATTTCTGTTTGACCAGAATGTTAGACAAAGAATCTTGGCAAACCGCAAAGGTAGTAAAGGTTTCTGGTCCCTGGTCAAAACCATCAGGAACAACTTCAGCAGTTCCTCTATACCTTCACTACTTAATAATGGTGAAGTGGTTGTTGACTCCCTGGATAAAGCTAATATTTTGGCTGCTAGATTCGCATCAAATTCTTTTCTTCCACCCACTTCACAAGCACCTGTCGTGCATCCCCCGTGCGGATGTGTACAAGAGCCAATACACATCCGTACGAGGGATGTGTTCAAGGTCCTTAAAGGAATCAACGTCTCTAAAGCCGCAGGCCCTGATGGTTTCTCGCCCCTGTTAATTAAAAGCTGTGCCTCATCCTTGGCTAAACTTCTGCGCAAACTATTCTACCTATCCTATTCGACAGGAAAATCTCCAACTGCTTGGAAACTAGCTCACGTTCAGCCTATTCCCAAGAAAGGAGAGGGTAGCGATCCCTCAAATTATCGACCAATTGCAATCACTTCGATTCTTTCAAAGGTTTTTGAATCTACCATTAACTCCAAATTAATGAAGTACCTGGAAACCGATCAGCTCATCAACGATCGCCAATACGGCTTCCGGCACGGACGCTCATCTGGAGACTTGCTGACTTTTCTTGCGGAACGTTGGAATCGTAGACTTCACAATTTTGGTGAGTCCAAAATCGTTGCTCTAGATATTTCAAAGACCTTTGATAGAGTCTGGCATTCAGCCCTTTTAGCCAAACTCAAAGCACTTGGTCTTTCCCCTCCTCTTCTATTATGGATTGAATGTTTTTTATCTAGTCGCCAAATACGTGTTGTATTAGATGGCGTTATATCTGATCCTCACCCTATTAATGCCGGTGTCCCCCAGGGCTCTGTTATTTCTCCGACTCTATTTCTAATCTTCATTAATGATCTGCTTTCCCTTACTTTCAATCCTATTCATAGCTTTGCTGATGACAGTACCCTTGATTTCGCATACTCCTTTGACACCCTTGCGGATTCCAGAGGGAACGCCGCATGTGTTAAACAAGACTGCATGATTAGATCATTGAATAACGATCTTGACAATATTCTCGCTTGGGGCAAAGTGAATCCCGTCGAATTCAATGCATCTAAGACCCAAAGCTGTCTCATCTCATTAAAACAAGACCATCACTTAACCACTCCCGTTTCGTTTGATGGTGCATTAATTTCTGATTCACCGTCACTAAGCATTCTTGGAATTAATATTTCCAGTAAGTTAAGCTGGACAGATCACATCTTCTCGGTTGCCAAAGAAGCATAAAAATGTCTTGGTTTTTTAAAAAGGTGTAAGAAATATTTCAGCCCATCAAACCTCATCATCAGACCTAGAATGGAATACAATTCCCATATCTGGGCCGGGGCTGATCGCACAGCCTTAGCTTCATTGGATATTGTCCAAAAGAGAGCCTGCAAGCTCAATGGCGATGTGGCAATTATTCGTCATATCGACTCGCTCGAGCACCGTCGCAATGTTGGATGCCTTTCGCTCCTTTATCGCTATATGCATGGTCAATGTTCTGATGAAATATCTAGTGTGATCCCTTGGTGAATAGTTCCTGGACGCAATACTCGCGCTGCATCCCGCGCTCATCATTTTACCCTTCAAATTACCTTCGGCCGTACACTAAAATTCCGTGATGCTTTCTTATTCCGAACTGTGCGAATGTGGAACAGTCTGTCTTTTCTCCGGCATACAACCTGCAAAAGTTTAAGGGCGACATACATCGGCACCACTCTCCTCATATCCCTTAATCCTTTCCCTATCTCCTTCCTGCTACGCTGTGCTTTGCATCATAGGGTATCCCCTGAGCTTGGCTTAATAATATATAAAAAAAAAAGACAGGTAAAAGTTTTAAAGTCAAACTTTTTTGAAATCAATTTATATATAATTCTAAAAGTGTTAATTCAAGACTCGAATCTCTAACAGTGAGAAAAACTAATGAAAAATATATTAGCAAGATCGCCAAGATGAAGAATAATAAAAGCCCCGAATTCAAAATCATGGTAGACAAAATCCCAAAATATTGCACCAGAATCTCTGATAAATGATTTTCGATTTTAATACAATTAGTAGAAAAAACTAATTTTTATATTTTCCATGAAAATCTCATTCGAGATTTTCTTTTCCGTCTTGACTCTTTAAATGACTTTACATTGTATAAAATAATAAAAAAAAAAATAAAAAAAAAATCACTAGGTAATGACATTCAATAGATATCTTACAGCTACTGCTTTTCTGTTCAATGACTGAAACTTGAAAAGAATTAATTCCTAATCCCATTACATCGTACAATAACTCTAAAACTACAAAAACTGTCCAACAATTCGGCACCATGAAAAGATTAATTTAATGAGACTCTGAAACACAGCATCCATCCGTCAGTAGAATTCGCAATCGCATTCAATATTTTATCGACTCGGCAAAAAGCCCAAAGCACTAAGGCGCGAAGTACATATAAAGATTTCAAAAGATATATGTATGTCATTATACCGTTTTCTACCAACTACAACATATAACTACTTCTTTAAGTTGCAGGGCTTGTCGTTTTTCATATACTTACAAAATAGTTGAAGAGAAGCCTGTTCGACGGGATACATGTGGTTTCTGCCATTTGAGTAGTGCTCTAAGCTCATAACATTTTGTCAAGGCAAGAAACTCACCTCAATTTAATTGGCACGAACGACAATTCAACTAATATCTCCAGAGGAATTATATATTTGCAGGTGTTAAATAAGATCTCATAGAAGAAAGATAAAAAAAAAACTCTATGAGCAAACACACCCTTTAGTATAGACGTCATATGGCCGAGTAATTATTTTGCGGCCTTAAAATATTCATAGAACCGGTATGAGACAACATGCACTCGTTTTATATTATAGTAGTAGTCCCCGCGGAAGAAAGCACTTCACTTAGAAGAATTTTCTTCTCTCTAACTATTAAAGCTCGGCCCCAACAACAGACAGCAACTACCAAACAAACACCAACGGATCAACCATGTTCGAGTTCATTGAGGAAGTTATCTTGAGATGTCAAGAAGCTAACTTGTCTGGCGGTTTATGGTTAAAAGGTACTGTGGTAAGAGTCTGACTGGTTGGTTGGGGCCGGAACCCTGGCCCCACAGAAGCAATACAATCGTCGCCCAGCTAACACCATCATCATCAGAAGTAGATGGTGCTCTGTGGCCAGATCGCGAGCATGCACTGGAACTTGAAAATGGTCCAGCTGCTGCCACCTGTGTTCGGCAGAACTTTCCAATTATTATAGTTGTTATAACAGTGAAAGGTGTGACCTTAGAGAGTGCAAAATGTTATTAATGTAGTCCTCAGCAGTTTAAACTAAAGTGATAAAAGTTTGTGATAAAAATTCAGTTGATTACAAGAAATGGAAATAGCGTCTTTTCATTGATCTTATCGTCTCGGTAAAAAGTGACTACTAAAAAAGGTTTAATTTGTTCTCAAATATTTTTATCTATTATATTCAGATTCCTTACGTCGGTCGTTGTAACTGTAAGCGACTATAATCGTAAATAAGAAAACGGTTTTTAGCGTGGCTTTAAGTTTCGTTATCACGCGCGAATTTATAAAAATGATCAAGAATTATGCGTGATTTCTCTGGTAATTTATGTAAATTTTAAGAAATTCTCATTTGTGACACAATTTCCAGAGTGTGTTTTTTTTTGTATTGGTGTAGTGTAGATACAGTGTACCGCAGAAGATATTCAAATTAAAAAAAAACAAAAAAAAAAAACAGTAAAAAATGGAAGAAGATGTATTGATCGCGTTACGATCGCGAAATGTATACCTTCCCGGTGGATATGATCGTGACGGACGAATACTAATCATAGTGAACATAACCAATGAATTACAGCCTTGGACTAAGAAATCTATTGAGACATGCATAAATTATATCAAGAAATCAATAAGGTAGGCTAGCATAAGCTAATAATCCATGTAAGTATATGTATCTGATGATCTTAGAAATAATTTGACAAATCTTCAGTGCTACCATCCTACAAAGAGGTGTGACAGTTGTAATAGATGCCCAAAAATGTTCATCTCGTTTTACTCGAACACAATCCAAATGTATTTCAGCACTTTTTGGAGATCAACCTGCAGCTACAATAATTCTAGTAAGACCTGAAGGATTTTGGGAAAAGCATGTCGAACATTGTGCTAAAACCTATTCATCAGGAGAAGTAATAAATTTTCCTGGAATCTAAAAACAAAACAAAAACAAAAAACTCTTTTGCTACAATTTCATTTCTGTCTTCTTCCAACAGCCAATTGTGATATCTAGAATGCGACTTCAAAAATATTTTAGTGCGGTCGAGCTTCCAGAGGAATTGGGTGGAAAGCTTTCATATGATCATGATATGTGGCTACAAAATCGCATTGTTAGTATATACCTCTAGTACTACTATTATTATTATGGAAGGAAGCTTAACGTTTATATAAAACAAAAAAACTTTTTCCAGCATGTTGAAGAATTTCAACGAAAATTTGATAAGACTATCAACGATCTCGAAAACCTACATGTGTTACTCCTGGATCGAAAGTCAATGAGGCCATCTGAAGCTGATCAGGCACTAAAGTCATGCAACCAGACCTATGCGGACGTACAATCAGCCGTAGAACGTGTAATTGAAATGGGTACGTTGCGTATTTGTTGTACGTTAGTTTAAAATATATACAGAACGCTTTTTTTTTCCTTAACTTACATACCTGTATGCATACATATATTTGTACTTAGAAACCAGTTAGTTGTCGCTACTTGTGGCGACTAATTCTGTCACAACCAAAGAATTTTGCTATTTGTCTTGTCTGTATATGCACTACTTTTTGATATATATTTTTTCCTTTTTTTATTTTATAAATAGTTAACTGGAATATTTTCGTGCCTGTTACTACTTGTTGGCCCTGATTTAAAGGATTTTTTTTTTAATTTGTGTTACCAACTCAAGAGTAACTAAAATGTAATTAATTGATAGGAATCTGATAAACAGTGATTTGGATAAGTTCGTTTTATAGCCGGTTATAGGATTCTTAGAAAATATTGAATATATTTTTAGTAGACGGTAAAAGTTTTCAAGTAATTGAAAGCTTTCCCAAAACCTTGACTTGACCACCACAGAAATGAGAATAGGTTATCATAGGTCTAATCATCGACACTTACATATGTCTTATCTATCATTTATGGGGTGAAGTCACGGGTCCTTCCAAGAAGCGACAGTATTTGCATAATACGAGGGCAGATCTTTCTATATCATTTTTGTGGTAACTCTTCACGATCACCTCTTATCGTATTCTAATACAAGTAAAAAAGCTAGAATTGGTCTAAGACCAATTCTTATAATGCCCTAGATGACATTTCGTGTGGTCACCCATTTGAATAATTTTGATTTTTGCAGTGGCTTTTCGCATATATTTCTAGAACGGTTTGTCGGACAGAAAAAATGATTATAACCAATTTTATAGGATTTTATATTCCGAAGAAGTTTTTAGTATTAAAAAAATGTCTAGGACTGATCGTTTTCACAGTATACGTAAGAAACCTAAATTTTTATATGGCAACACCAAGAAGGAATTGCTCGATTTATTCTATTTTTGAAATTTTATTTGCTATAACTATGGAAACGCCATGAGTACTCAGGCAGTGTCCAAATATATTGTGGAAAATGAAATTTTTGTATGGCAACCCCACAAAGAAGTTGTCCGATTTGTCTCATTTTCGAAATTAATTTTACTTTTTTTTAAAGTCCGCGTACAAAACTTCAGCTCTCTAAGTACACGCGCTCTCGAGTTATGGTGCGCACGGACGGACGGACATGGAAAAATCAAAATGCCTTTTATTTTTATGCGTGGGTGTCCAATCAATTTAGCTGTACCATCATTATTTCTGTGCGTTATAAACGGAATGATAAACTTAGTCTACCCTATAGATTTCATTTAGGGTATAAAAAGGATACTGAACTAGTAAGGGGATGATCAATAACATATACATACAGGGTGTTTCCTCCATGGTGATAAAGAAAATATGCTAGGTTTTCACAAAACAGCCTGTATCTAAAAAAGTACAGGGTATACGGTTGCCGTCAAAAGGTTATTGTATGCAACTCAACTAGCCCACACTCCTCTGTTTTCAGGAGTTGTGGTGGTCTAAAATAAAATTTCGGATGTTCTGACTTTGGTTTTTTTTTTTAGTTTGACCTCTTCGAAAATGGTGGTTAGTAAAACCTTTTTTATAAAAATCCTTATGGTTTTGACAAAGATGGCTTACATATATATTTTTATCAAACGTGCGAAAAAGAGAAAAGTTTGAGTTTATTTAATTAATTCCTTTTTATTAATTATTTATATATTATTAAAAAAAATCATATTTATATGCGAAATATTTATAATGACACTTTATGTTTTAGAATTTAACAAATTAAAAAAATATAATTAATAATTGGTTATTCCTTCTTTATTCAATATTACCTGCTTTATTCGATTTGGCATCGAGTTAAATAGTTTTTGAATAATTTTCTGATCGATCCTCGCCCATTCATCTTTAATTTGTTTTATTAATTCTTTAACAGTGTTAAATTGGCTTCCTTCTTTGTATACCGCTCTGCTCAAAATCTCCCAAACATTCTCAATCGGATTGAGATCCGGGATACATGCTGGCCATTGTCAGACAGGCATTTTCTTCTCTTTTAAATACTTCTTTGTTTTCTTGGCTGCATGTCTAGCGGCATTATCATGTTGAAATATTGAATGTTTCCCAAAAACGTTACAATTTTACGTCAATTAAGTTGGGACCGCCATTTCATATTAGAAAACTGTTGAATACGTCAAAATTTAGGGCTCAATTAGGGCTAATTTAATGCCACTTCCCCGAATTTAATGCTCTAGTACTTTTTACAAAAATCCATGGACAATCCAACTTTATTAAAAGTTAGGACCACCACTACTGAGAATAGGTTAAATAGTATTGTTACAATAGTGTGCACTACATGATATTTTAGGGCTTCATTAGGGCCAATTTAATTTGTTTTCTCCGAAAGTAAGAAATCAATTGACGCCAAGACACCATAAAAGCAAAAGTTTAAAAAACAAAATGTTCCATCGATGTTAACCTACCTGCTGCCAACATTTTAATAATACTGTGTTTTTCAGTCAGATTAAATCTTTGATCAACAAATAATACTGGAAAGGAGTTGAATACTCTAATCTTTTCCGAACTGATAAAGGTTGGTAAGGCGTTATCCACAGAAATGTAGAGCAAAAATATAATTTATTTTACTACTTTTCTGTAGTACTTATTAACTATGTCTAATCTCCAACAAACCAACTAAGAAACCATGAATCAGCGGTTAACTATTGCTGACTGCAACAGCGAAATGTAGATGCTAAATTGGTGCCCAGCTTAGAAATTGAGATTCAATGCCTTGAACACAAATACGATTTCACTACGGTAAATTTGGGTTACCACACTTCGTGTTTTCTCTACGAGTATACTCCATTGTGCTGCTGAGTTTCATAACGAAAAACATGAGAAAGATTAGTTTTTGAATCCTGATAAACGCTTTTCGCTATTTGTCAAATTACAAAAGAATTTACGTTAAATTTATGTGGAGAGACTAATTACATTTATTCTCTGCAATTTATTAAGTTTTTGTAGCTTTACACAGGCAGTGCAAACTAAATTTATTTGATCTAACTTACCGTGTATCATAAGAGTTTAAAATTCTAACCATGCTTGGCCGTTGATTTGTTGCAGATATCCATTAAAACCTACGATCTTTGGGGTCTTAAAAAACGTTTTCCATTTTAAAGTTGGTGGTCCTAACTTTTAATAAAGTTGGATTATCCATGGATTTTTTTAAAAAGTACTAGACCATTAAATTCCGGGAAGTGGCATTAAATTAGCCCTAATTGAACCCTAAATTTTGAGGTATTCAAAACTTTTCTACCATGAAATGGCGGTCCCAACTTAATTGACGTTACAATTTTCACTAAACATAACACCATCCAATAATTCTACGTACTTCTTAGCATTAATTTTTGTAGATATAATACAAATACCAGTCTTGGATTGATAGCTGATTACAGCCTAAATCATCACAGTCCCTCCCCTAAAGTTTCGGCTTAATGGCGTTTGTTGATTTTTCCTTTTATCGTGCCAGTAATGCTCCAATCCATCAGGACCATCAAGGTTGAACTTCTTTTCATTACTCAAAATGATGTTTGCCCATTCTTCGGCCCTAAATTGGTATTCATCGGCAAAGTCCAATCTAGCCCTCTTATGCCTTTCTGTAACTTTTGGTTTGGGAGTCCTTTTCCTCCATTCCAAGTTGTCATTACTTTTCAAAATTTGCTGAACTCGTCGAAAACACTAATTGGCAACTCGATTTCATGGCAGATTTTTGATGCACTCTTTCCACTTTTGGATACTTCATTAAAAATACATCGTTTAGTTTTAGGTGATATTCGTGATTTTGGCCCTCGTTTTTTGTTTTTAGCAAGTTTATCTTTTGGTTTTAAGAAATTGTGAACTGCAGTTTTCGACCTTCCAATTTTTCCAGATATTTCACAAATACTTAGGCCACATTCCTTATAAGCAAGCACTTCGCCTTGTTCTTTATGAGTTAATAGTTTTCCACGCAGTATTGTGACTTACTACAAATTATAAAATGTATCAAATCTCTATAAAATCAACATTCAAATATAACTTATATACTTAAACAAAAAATCGAAAATCAATAGTGTCGATAAATTATTTCAAAAAAATTTCATGTTCCCTGTCCCAAATATTATTTCGTACTGAAAATCACCACTTCATTTACACTTTGATGAGTAATCCGAAATATTGTGCCCGATTCTGAGAAAAATAAAATCAGACTGTAATAAGAGGAATTCTTTGAGGCGTTGTTGCAACATTTATAAATAAATTTCTAGATTTAAGAAATTGCTAATCAGTAGAAGTATTTAAGAGAAGAATTATTTCGCTCAAATTAAAGAAGATAGTCCACAGTTTATAGTTTTTATAAAAAATGGTTATGTCAACTACCGTTTTGCGAAAAAAATAGAGGTCAAATTAAAAAAAAAAATAGGTAATAAAATCCAAAATTATTAGTTTAGATCACCATAACTCCGGACAGGAGAGGAGTATGAGTCTGGTTGAGAAGGCGTTTGAAAGGCCGTGTAGTTCTGCATACAATGAGCTCTTGACGGTGACTGTACTTTCTCAGATTCAGGGTATTTTGTGAAAACCTAGCATAGTTTTTTATCACCCTGTAACTCCGAAACAGTTGATATGTCAAGGTGAGTACTATCGTCTCCCATTTTCTATAGAACACCATGGAGGAAACATCCTGTATACATAGGGTAAAGATTTAGCATTATTTAAGGTTAGGTAGATTGACCCATCAAAAGCATCAAGTACATCGCTTACACTTTCTGGTAGCACTTGAGTCAGTGGAGACCAAAACCAAACCATTCTAATTAAATCGAGAGAGCGAGTTTAGTTGCATGGGTAATCAAAAGCCGAGCTATTCCTATTGGATCTTGATTTTAGTATATACTTAAAATGATCTAACCAGTCTGGTACTAACACATAAATAGTTTTGTACTAAATATAAATTTTATAACTTCACAAGATGACGGTGATTTATAAATATTTAAGCAAAGCATTATTAAAAAATTAAATTTAAGTATTGTCAGCTTAAAAGTTATAATAAGAAACTAAATTGCAAGTTATGGTGAAGGTGGGCTTAAGCTAAAAGCCAAAAATTACCTAACCAGCTTTAATCTGGTTTGAGCCTTTTCAAATACAATCATTATCGTATATACAGGGTGTTTCATGCTAAGAGGTCCAATGGCAAGCAGATGATAGTACACACCTATATAAGCAATAAATTGTATGACATGGGGGGGGGGGGGGGGGGAAGGTGATATCAAGTGTTTCGAAGTTACAGGGCGATTAAGAAAATGTACTAGCTATTTACGAACTTACTGGTCAACCAAGCCCGTACGACACTCTGAAATAAAAATTTCGGATTTTTTTACCCGTTTTTTATTTTGAACTTACAAAAGAAAATTAACATAATTTTTTTACAAAAACTGGAAACTATCGAATCTTTTCTATAATTTAACCTATTTCACCTATGTCCTAACTATAGCCGTAGAATTACTAGCTTTTAACCGATTCAGGTCATAACTAAAGTGGAAAATTTTTTTTTTAATGGCATTTACTAAGGGAACCAATTATTGCTGACCTAAATAGATTTATGAGCTAATAATTCTTTAACGGCTACAATTAGGACACAGGTTATGACATAGGTGATACAGGTCAAAAAGATGAGAGCTTTCAGTTTTTATAAAAAATAAAATTATGTTAAGGAGGCTTAAAAAAAAATTGGAAAGTAATAAAAAAAAGTAAAAAATGCGAAATTTTTAATTTATAGCGCCATAACTTCGGAAAGGAGAAGAGTAAGAAGCTGGTTGAGCAGTTATTGAAAAGGTCATATAATGAGGTCTTCATTGTGACATTACACCATGATGATGAAGACAAATTTGCACTTAAGATTTGTCTGGTTTATTAATAGATGAGCTTACATAGCTCGGACCGGTGGAATTAATGGTAAATATTGTTAAAGAGTTGAGCTATAATTTTTCTCTAGAAATAGCAGTAAGAGCTGTGTTTAGTTTATTTTCGCTGCAGTAAAATTACGTAATTTAAATGAGTTGATTTCAATATTACGTTCAAGTGTTTTTACTGCCCTGAGATGATTTCGGCGAATTTAAGTGTTATACTTCCGAAAGAAAAACAGTGATAACACTCTAGTTTGAAGTTCATAAAATTCATAAACTAAAATTTCTTATAACGCAATTTTAACTGTTTTTTTTTTTAAATCGACAAGAAGTACCTGTTGGTAATTAAATAACTAAAAATAACCTTTTCTGACTTACTGATAATGCAAATAGTGTCCTACATACTATATTTTTAGGGTTCCATACCCAAAGGGTAACAACGGGAACCCTATTACTAAAGCTGGAAACACAATGCGACGGCCATCAGCGTTCATCAGCTCAGATTTCATTCTATTCTATTATCAGATATAGGAATAAATTGAAATTTACGCTGATGAACTCTGATGACCATAGGATTGTGTTTCCCACTTAAGACTTCGATGTCCGTCCGTCACCAGGTTGTATCTCATGAATCGTAATAAGTAGACAGTTGAAATTTTCACAGAGTGTGTATTTCTATTGGCGATATAATAACAAATAATAAAAATAAAGTAAAATTAAAAATTAAAGGAGGCCCCCATACAAGAAACGTGATTTTTTCGTCATTTTTTTATTTATTTTATTCTCACTCATTATTATTATCATAAGTAGGATTTTTTTTTTTTTTCAAATGACAGCAATATTATTATTATTTTAAATGATAGCAATATTTTTTCACAAGACGCCTACTCCTAATTTGAAAAAATAAATAAGAAGTACATAGTGTTAAATTTTGTACGATGGTACGGAACCATTCGTGCGCGAGTCCCACTCGCACCTGGCCGGTTATTTATTATTGAGGCGCTTTTCACAAAATATTTGTTTTACTAAAGGCACGCATTATTATACCCCTAGATGATGAAATCATAGAAAGCTGAAATTTTGCAATTGGGGTTTAAAAAAAAAACAGTAAATTAATTTTCGAGAATGGGACAAATCGGTTAACTCCTTCGTGGAGTTGCCATACAAAAATTTCGTTTTTCACTTTATATTTGGACACTGCCTACCATGAAGGAATTATTAGAAATTTTCAACTCAAAATCGCTAGATTCCGTAAATATGAACGTATCACCCACTCCTCCAGAGCTGTTGGTTCTACCTTAAAAAAATCAGGCAAATTAGCCCATTGCCTCCGACCCCCTCGAAAAACTCAGGCTACAGTCCGTAGTCATACGACCTTCACCATACGAAGTCCTAACGGTAGGAGAACTATTGAGACTATTCGAGTCAAAGCCAGCCTCGTCAAATATCAAAAGATTACCGAACAAACCCAAGGCAAATGATAACTTCACACTTACACCATTACCAAGGAAACGCTATCCAGGTATTCGTATTCCAACTCGGCCGCGTCTACCCACTACAAAACGACAAAGCCTACCAGGGGAGCTGCATGAAATCACAAATGCAGAGAAACACAGTTCTGAAATACGAATTGCACCACATGCACTACATACTTCCAAACGTTCTACAAAATCACAGCTACATCCTAACAAGAACAGAACGAAGCAGTAACGCCAACGAAAACCTACTGGTACAATCACTATAGAGTTGAGCACGTTTTCTTAAAAATAGTAAATATAATATCAAAAATGAGCTAAGTTTGACAACCTCTTTTTGATGCCATATAAAAATAATAATATAAAAATTTAACTTTTTTACTGGGAAAATGATCAGTCCTAGACGTTTTTATTGTACGAAAAAGTTCTTCAGAGTATGAAATCCTATGAATTTAGTTATGGACAATTTAGCTGTCCGCCGAACCGTTCTAGAAATATATGTGAAAACCATATCAACAATCAAACTTGCATCTAATGGGTGGCCATACCTAATAACATACGGGTATTCATATAGGATGTTATAAGAATTGGAGAGGGCTCCTACTCGTCAAGATCGATTTCATCCAAATTCACACATATGTTGGGCTTGACTAGAAATGGGAGCTCCAGATGGTCAAGCGAAACCAAAATAATGCATAATGTAGGTGAGCCCGGAGTTAAAATTAACACTTTTCGGAAAACTTTGATAATTACCATCCTCCCGGTATATTCGCAACATTTAAGCCACTTTCTTTTAGTTAAAATTATCTATAATCTATTTTCTTTCATATACGAAAAACCAGAAGTCATTATCACAATTAGTTTAGGAGCATTTTCCAAAATATCGCATTGCGAGAATTGCTAAATAGCTTTTAACTTATATTAATTAGCTGCACTGTAAACCCTTTATCTCTCGGCAAAAAAAATTAAAATTACTTTTCCAGGGGTGGGGGTACTTAGGTATTTATTTTATATTCTACCATCTGAGTCAAAAGGTCATTCATATACAGGGTGTTTCCCCTTAGGAGTTCAATAGAGCAGGGGGTATATGTACTCACCTAGACAAAAAAAAATATTGTATGGCAGGGGCGGGGGCAATATCAACCGTTTAGGAGTTACAGGGTGATTAAGAAAAAAAGATAGTTTTTCACAAAACACCCTGTATCTTAAAAAGAGATGAGCGGTCACAGTTTATAGCATATTGTATACAGAACTTCATGGCCTTTCCAACGACTGCTCAACCAGCCCCATACTCATCCCCCCTCAGGAGTTATTGTAGTCTAAGCTTTCTTGCTATCAAGGTGGGAGAAAATTTCTTGAATCATCACTTAATTTTTTAAAAGCATAAATTGGGTTCGATATCGTATAACTTTTAAATTTCCTCATTGATTAAAACATTTACAAATAATTACAAAGAAGGTAAATGAGTGTAGCCTTAATAGATAGTCACTAATTAACTGTGTTGCGTCTTTTGACATTTAATCATTATTAACGAAGTCTAAAACGAAGTATAAGACTTTACAGCGACTAATAATATGATAATCGATAAGGAAATAAGCAGACTGAATAATTTCTACTACATCGTCAATCGATACCATGATTATATAAATTTAGTTCTAATTTGAAGTCCTATGGGCAGACTGGAACATAAAAAAAAAAGTAGATCGCATCAAATCGAGTGAACTCCAGTGAACATAACGTGTCACAAAACAACAAATAGTGGACGTTCAGACTAAGTGTACCCCCAGGGTTATCCGAATCAACCCAATGGAAATTTTGCGATTTTTTGTAGTTTACGAGTTATGATTTTTTTCTCGTGGTCTTTCACCAAACTACTAATTCAAACACATTTTTGGCCATAGTGTTGAATAATTGAGATAAATTGCTATTTTTTTTCTTCAATTTAGTTGAATGTTAGTCCCATCCAATGCAAAAATTTGATTCAGTGACTCATACCATAACATAACATAACTTTTGTTTTATGAAAACTGTATAGACTCTCCTCTTTAATTTGACATATTACACCCTATATGCTATATGCAGCCGTTAAACAGTTATTAGCTCAAAACCTATTCATGTCATATCGAAATTAGGCTATATTTTTTCAAAATGACGTGTTTTCAGTCAGTAAGGGAACAAATTTAGGATTGAGAATAGCTTTCAGAATAGTTGTTGAGGTAATAACTCTTTAACGACTGCAGATAGCACATATAAGGTATAAATGGTCAAATTAAAGAGGAGAGTCTTCAGTTTATAGCTTTTATAAAAAAATAAATTTATATAAGTGACCATTTTGCCCAAAAATATAGGTAAACCTAAGAAAAAAGTAAAAAAAACCGAAATATTTTGTTTAGACCCCCGTAGCTTCCGAGAGGATGGGAGTATGTGGCTGCTTGGGCAGTTGTTGAAATGGCCATGAAGTTCTGCATACAATGAGCCCTTCGCTTTAACCGGGCGCCCAGCACTTTTTAAAATACAGGGTGTCTTGTGAACAACTAGATTTTTTTCTTAATCACCCTGTAAGTCAGTAACAGTTGATATTGCCTTCCGCCTGGTATACAATTTTCTGATTGTCTAGGTGAGTACTATCACCTCCGGCTCTATTGACCTCTTAAGGGGATACACTCTGAATGCCAAAGAGAAAAAGTTTCTGATTTCCCGAATTCGGGTATTCTGAGGAAGGAGGAGTAAATATTATCCAGTTTTCACAATTATTTTTTCTAGTTTTTTTTTGTGATTTTAAGTGATTTGTTTTTTTAGCATATTTTCCTTCCCCTTCTGATTAAGTTGCGAAATTTAATTTTCGACGGCCAAAATTCTGTCTAAAAAATTCATTTCCAGAATGTTTTTCTACAGTTTATCTATTAAGCCAATTTTTTGTTTTTTTATGGATGCGCTTTTATTAAGAGATTACTTATACAAAATTTCAGGCAGTTGGAATGACATTTACATATTTTAAAAAAAAATTAAATCTATAAAAATTTTGACACCCACTTTTCGCCATCTACCGGTGATCTTTGAAAACACACGGAAACATTTTACCCGAATGTATTTGGCGTTTCTGACAATTCACGCGAAAACCCAGGGCTCGCCTAGATTATACATTATTTCGGTTTCGATTGGTCACTTGCGTCACTTTCATTTCGAATCAAGCCCTACTTATACTGTGTATTTGGACGAAATCAGTGATGACGAGTAAGGACCCTGTCCTTGTTAGACCAATTCTAGCTATTTTTTTTGTTAAAGAAATGAAAATTAATTTTATTGCTGCTAAAAACAAATATAATATAATATAGACATTTTCGACATCATATTATAGGCAAGGTAAATTTTATATAAATAAATCACTACCGATATGATTTAAAGACAAAAAACTAGATGAAATGGTACTATTAAGATCAATAAATTCCTTCTCAGTATATTTTGTTTGTGATAACCAAACCAACAGCGTCAGCTAGGACGTTCTGGCTATAAATATGAGGAAACATAGTTATTTCGACAAGTTTTGGATTATAAATACGACTAGAAAGTAATTTCAACAATTGTTTGCTTACAAATAAAACTAAGAAGTTATCTGGGCAACTATTCAGTTATAAATTTTAAAATATAACTTGGAAGTAATTTTGAAAACTTTCTGATTATAAACAAACCTATTTGGGTAGCTTTTTCGTTATCTTATACTAGAAAGTTATTTTAGTGTCTTTGTTCACTTGTATTCTAAAAGACGGGATGCATATCTTGTATAATAATAAGACAGTCTTTGACAATATATGTGTACTAGTAGGTATACATATGTATATGAAAACAGATAAGCGTTGTAGGAAAAAAAAACCTTAAATGTTAAAAATAATATTTTACAAAAATTTATTAACTAATTCTGATTTCCTAACAATTATTAATTATAGAATATTTTGAAAGGGCTTATTTCGAAGGGGTTATTTCAAAAAAGGGTTATTTCAAAAATCAAAAGGCATTTGTTTTTGTGATAGTAATAAGCAATAGCGAACAAATTTATAAAGATTACAATTTAGTTCATTTATACATAAAAATATATGTAGTCTTCCAGTCAGTTTGGGCTTGGTTACTTAGCTTTCCTTAGAGATGATGTAATTTATATACCTTTCTCTTTAATTAAATTAATAGTACAAATTTCAGAACAAAAGCTCTCAGCTGGCCATAGCATAGATCCCTCACTCTCATGCTGCTTTGTTTTTTCTGTGGGGAGGGGGGGGGTCGTAATTCACATCCGTCAAACTAATTTATTTTTAAATTTAATATAATAATAATATAATAATTAATACAGCATATAGAAGAGGGGAATAGGGGAAAGCTTAGGAACAGATTTAAAATTTACTCAAAATTATTATTTATTTTTCCCGCGGACGGGAATCGGGAATCGGTCAATGATGGAGAAAGAAGAATTTGAAGAACTTTTTTAATTTTTAATGATTCTAAATCAATTTTACAAATACAAGAAGAACATAAATAAAAAAAAAAAAAAATGAATTTACAATAATCTGTGCGCTTTCATCCTTACTGATTAATGCCAGCTAAAAGCAAAACGTGGCTTAGTAGGCTAGTTACAAATTGATAAATGCAAGATGGAAAATCATCTGTCTCGTTAGCTCGTGGTAAGAGCAATCGCCCGGCAAGCGGAAGGTCCCGGTTTCAAACCCCGGACGAGGCGGTTCTTTTCTCTTGTTGTATTTATAATTTTGATTTAGAATCATTAAAATATAAAAAAGTTCTTAAAATTCTTCTTTCTCCATCAAAATTATTGTTTGTTTGTTTAACGATTTAACTAAACCGACGAGTTAAATTAAATAACTAATTAGTTAGAAACTAACTTATAAGTTGTATAAATAACCAAATACCAACGTTTTTCATTACTGATTTATTTAAGTCAGATAATAGGCGATGTAGGGTCAGTGGTAACATCCCACAGATCTCAAATACATTCCCCTTGACCACTTTTTACTAAGATATCGTTGACCGCCTAAAAGTTAGTTAACCCAACGTGGAATTAGCGGGACGTGGGAATGAGTAGGACAACTTACTACTTGATTGTAGAACAGATTTTGTAAAATTATATATTGATTTTCTGTTTGCAGTAATGGGAACGTTTTCGAATTCGAATTTTCCGAAATTCAGTGCTTTTGCCGCACTTTTGTGCTATTACTCGCCTTAAACTATTCACAGCACAATAGTATAAGTGTGCCATTAATTTAGTAAGATTATGTGTTTTCATTATATAAAAGACTAGTGTTTGCGGAGTGTACTGTGAGGCATTTCGTACCAAGAAATTTTGCAGAAAGAAGAAAAAAACACTGCTAGTAAAACAAGATTTGACAATAAGTCACTTGGCACCTATTATTTCTACAAGCAACATTTGAAGTGTTTTAAAATAATTGTTTGCAAATTAAAAAAAATCACGTTTTTATAAGAGAAATCATCAACCTACATCAAATAAAGTGAAAGAATAAAGTTTAGTTTTGTTAACTATAGTTTATTTTAATTTTTATTCAATTCTTAAAAAAAAAAACAATTTTCCATCTATTTTGAAAATTGATTTTTTTTTTTTTATTTTTTCTGTACTTTATCAAATTCACTTTCTTTTTTTCTTCGTGGTATTCCTTTTACCTCTGTGTGAATTCGTACATATTTTTTGCTTTTTGGTACACGTGATGCACCATTTTGTAATTTTTCGATTTTAGCTTTGACGATTAATAGCTCTTAACACAATTCCTCCAATAACCTACAAACGCCAACATGTTCAGTATTAATTACCTATCGAGTCCATTAGGTAATTAATGCTGAACATACCAAGATTCGGCATAATTTTGAGTTTTCGGAGTGTTGATTTGATCCAAGTCAAAGCAGCTCCAAAATGTAGGTGAATATAAGGCACCTCGTCTTGGTGATCCATATATATAATTTGTTTTGAACCAATCAGCAACCTTTTCTTCATCTCTTCATCAAGACTTTTTTATGGAGACTTTTGAAATATTTTGAGATTTCGGATGCTGGTAAATAACTGTATGAGAAAACGGACATTTTTTTTTTTCATTCTTTTGCTAAGTGTCTATTTGATAAATTGCGAATTGTCCATTTGTTAAAAGTCTAAAGATCTTAAAAGCTGCTAAAAAGGTTTTTGCAGTATGTATATGTTTTTGTAAAATATGCACTTGGTCAAGTGACATAAGGCCACATATTTGTTTGGTAAATTGCAGTTGCAAAAAGACTGGATACTGTTCGCAAAGTCATTATGGGATGAGAAAACATTTACAGTTTCTTTCGTAATCTTTATTTAAAGCTTTATGATGAATTTTAAAATTTCAAAAACTGACCCTATCTGGATCATCTGACTTCATGAAAAACAAACTTTAATTTTTAAAGCCCTCATTTTTAATTAAGGCTAAAAACAAAACAGCTATTTAGAAAATATTCCACAAATAAATTTATTCCAGCTTTAACAGGATTAAAACTAAATATTGTAAGAAGGCCAGATAGCTCCTTCACGGATTCGAAGAAAGAAACCTGTAGACTTCTTCTCTCGACGCGTTTCCCAGACTATAGGCTTAAAGAAGACCTTCATTTGCGTGGCAAACATCCCCTACCTCTCTGCACTAGTGGTGATTGGTCCACTGCTGCAAGGTAATTGATGTCGAGAAAATGAAATGGTCAATTTCAAACTTCTCTGCTTTTAAGGCCCCGGGTCCAGACGGTATTCTGCCAGTCCTTCTTAAGGCAGAGAGCGTTGTGCTGGCTCCATACATCGATTCTATTGTCAGGACAAGTATCGCTTTTGTATATGTCCCTGAGGTGTGGAGGAAGGAGAAAGTTACCTTCGTTCCGAATCCTGGTAAGGCTTCTTACATGGACCCGAAGAGTTTTCGAACCATAAGCCTCTCCTCATTCCTTTTGAAATTCCTGGAGAGGCTTGTGGATGAATATATCAAGGGAGTAGCCCTAAAGACCTCTCCCTTAAATACCTCCCAGAACGCTTACCGGAGGGGCATATCTACGGAGACGACTCTCCATTCAATGGTTACTGTCATTGAGCGGGGACTGGAACGTGAACTGTTTACGTTTGGAGCTTTTCTGGACATCGAGGGGGCTTTTGACAGGGCCACCCCCAAGTCGTTATGAGGGACAGCTCGTCGACATGGTGTTGACCGCACTGTATTACGATGGAACGACCAAATTTTAAGGCGACGATACTTAACTGAGGAGGTGGGGGGCCGAACCTATGAGCTTCGTTTCGGGCGTCGTTTCTCTGTAAGCTTTCCTGTAAGGGAATTGTGGGCTGAAGGAAGTGCCTTATAGAGCCTTCTCCGGTCCTATCTAAAAATGTTCGCCGACGGATCTCACACCAATTAGGGAGCAGGGACGAGTATCTACTTTCTTGAGCCTGATATTGGGACGGAGTACTCACTTGGTAGACACACCAATGTCTTCCAGGCTGAAGTCTTCGCCATATCAATGGCAGCGAAGTTAGCCCTTGATATGAAATTCAAGGGGAAGGACATTGCTATCCTTTCGAATAGTCTGGAAGCATTGATGGCTCTGAGTGGCCCTCGGATAATATCTAAGTTCCAGGGGGATTGCAGGTCGTCTGTGGATAAGTTGTCTATCCACAACAAGGTGTCCCTTCTGTGGGTTCCTGGTCACATGGGGATCAAGGGGAATGAACGGGCTGACCTCTTAGCTAGGGCTGGCACTGATTATCCGTTCCTCGGCCCGGAACCCGCAGTAGGCATTACCACCTCGAGTATCGGATCTCTCATCAAAGCGGATATTCATAGGAAGCTTCAGCAGAGATGGGCGAATCTGAGTACTTGCCGGTGTACAAAACTGTTTCTTGATGGGCCCAATGGGAATATCTTCGATTTTCTCATGGGGATCGGAAGGAAATATTGTAGAGCTGTGGTTGGCATCATCACTGGCCATAGTTCTCTTCACGCTCATCTAAAAAGGATGGGAGGTGTTAACAGCCCTGAGTGTCTGTCCTACTTGGATGGAGAGCCCGAGACAACCGAGCACTTTTTGTGTGCGTGCCCAGCCTTCGCCTGGTGCAGGCTGGATACTCTAGGGTGTGCCCTTTTATCTGTGGATAAACTGAAAAACCTGCCTCACCAAGACCTGATGCGCTTCGTTAAGAGGGCAGGAAGATTTTAGTGAATGGCCTTCTAGCAGAATAACACAATGGACCGGTATGGTCTCCGGTCCCCTGCCTTTAAAACAAAAACACAAAAAAAGTTAAAATTATAAAAAGGCCGATGCGCTTTGCCTTATTGGGACATAATCAAGGGCTGATTACTGGTCAGCAGATATAAAGTATATAGATAAATATAAAATCAAATACAAAAATTTAACTGAATATCCAATATTTCATACAGAAAAAATAATTAAAAAATATCTTAAAACTGCGCAAACTCAGAGGTTCAGATGAAAAAGTACTAAGACAATTCCATTAGAACTAATCAATAAGGTTGACCGTCTGAAATGTCGATATATACACTTATGCAAAACATAATTTAGATAAGGATAAAAAGAAAATAATTAGAAAAAAAAATAGATAACAGCAGTTAGACAAATGCATAAATCAGACATTAATGACTTCTCGAATGTGTTTAAGTGAATTTTACCATTAAATGTTATTTAAAAGTCTCTTTATTCAATTCCTAAGTCATCATCAGGTGAATATACATACGACAGAAAGAGAATTTCTTGATATTTGAACGAATTACGAACGTTGACCCATAAGAACGATATAAATTATAGTGTGGTATTGGGACTTAAAAAAAATTAAATTATTCAAATATATGCTCGGGTTTTTTAACACATAAAGTTTCAGTTACCTTAAGCCATTCCAATAGATATTGATGAGATATTGACGATGATCTAATTCGAACACGCCTTTCAAACACAGTCAAAAAAATTATTTATGATTGCGTTTTATGTTTTTTGAGCGAGTCATATTCAAATTATTGCAGGCTTTCTAAATAAAAAAAAAAAAAGTAGAAAAATAGTTGCCTAGCAGTTTTTTTTTAGCTTAGCCCAAAATTATTTTGAATAGCAACACATGAGAAAATTGTAGAAAACTTAAAATCTTATATATTACATATATTCAACCCTATAATTTATTTGTACAAAAAAGGCTTACAAATATTTCAGTGGAGTTGAAATTTGTAAAATGAGTTTCTTTCTTTGATAAACTGTTTGAGTAGAATACAGTTATTAATTACATCCAAACTTAATTGGTTCTTTTTTAATTTTTTTAACGATAAAAACTTTCAGCACCTGTGCTGTTATGGGGTAGTACTAATAAATTTAAGACCAAGCGCATTGAATAATCTAAAACAGCATATTGCCGTACACATAGAGTTGACCGCAACCCTATGCTTCCAATATTTTTATTAAGTATATAGACGTGCCCAGAAATATTGAAATTATTGAAAATACTTTGACCACGTATTCAAAAATTCTCTAACGTAGCTAAAATATTAGGGGGTAGCCCTGTAGCCGAATGTTCCCCAAAGAAGCTATTTACCACGATTGTAGCCAAAGTGGCAGCACTGTTGCTTTATTATAAAAAATTAATATTAAAATTAGAACAAAACAAATCACATTCTCATTATTGTAATAGCTGGCTGGCAGTACTTTTTTTAATACTGGGCAAAGTTGCTTTTTTTCTTTAATCACTCGCCGTTATGTTTAATTCTACAGTTGTGCACATTCTATCTCCAATTCCAAGTTGTCTTCAATACTATACAGTAAAAAATTTGCACAATTGTTGCCACAAAGCTTAAGAATTTTTCCCTAAATTTATGGAATATTCGATAATTTTAGAGAATATTCCCTAATTTTAGAGAATATTCCCTAATTTTAGAGAATATTCCCTAATTTTAGAGAATATTCCCTAATTTTAGAGAATATTCCCTAATTTTAGAGAATATTCCTTAATTTTAGGAAAAAATACCTTTGTGACAATAATTTGTGCATTTTTATACCCTAGACGATAGGGTATAACTAAGTTTGTCATTCCGTTTGTAACACACAGAAATAATGATGGTGCAACAAAATGGATTAGACACCCACGCATAATATTAAAAGATATTTTGATTTTTTCATGTCAGTCAGTTCCGTCCGTCTGTATGTCTGTCTGTGCGTACGATATCTCGAGAAAGCGAACACTTAGAGAAATGAAATTTTGTACACGGACTTTAAAAAAAAGTAAAATTAAGTTCAAAAATGGGACAAATCGGGAAACTCCTTCGTGGGGTTGCCATTCAAAAATTTCGTTTTGCACTATATGTATATTTGGACACTGCCTGAGAACGCGTCGACATAGAGAGATGAAATTTGGTACCTGCATGCTGTTTTCATAGTAATAGCAAATAAATTTTCAAAAATTGACTTAATCGGGTAACCCCTTCTTAGTGTTGCCATATAAAAATTTAAGTTTTTTACATATACTGTGAAGACGATCAGTCTTACACATTTTTATTGTATTACTAAAAACTTCTTCAGAACACGAAATCTTATAAATTGGTTATAATCATTTTATTTTTTTATCCGACGAACCGATCTAGAAATACTGATATGCGAAATACCACTTCAAAAGTCAAACTTCAGACCATACGAAATTTCATACGCGCATTCATCTAGAGTATCATAAAAATTGGTCTTAGACTAATTCTAGCATTTTTACTTATTTTAATACTGGGCAAATTTTTATTTTTTTTTTTAATTTACTAGCAGCTATGTTTAATCCTCCATTTGTGCACATTTTATCTCCAACTCAAGCTTTCTTCAAGGCTACACAGTAAAAAATTTTCACAATTGTTGCCAGAAAGTTTCGGTATTTTTTTCTAAAATGTAGGGAATATTCCCCCTATGCATTTTTTACAATATAAATAAGTACATCTGTCTATTTAAAGCGGAGTAATTATTATTACCCATAAATATAATTTTACCAAGCTCCGGCATAGAATAATTATTACTGTGTACAGTATGAATATTTAGAGCTTCTTCAGAAGTATGTAATACACCCCAATCGGAACTGCATTCCAAACCTCTATTTTGTGTGATTTTACACCAAATTGCGGAGAAATGCGATTTTAATGTTTCTTTTTAATCTTTTGCAATGGTGGACTCGAACTTGAAGTTTTTTAGAATTTTATTTTTACGATTCAAATCAAATTATTAAATAAATTTTTTTCTTGTATATTTAATAATTTGATTTGAATGATAAAAATAAAAAGTTTTTCTAAAAATATCTCTTTAACGTATCGTTAGGATAGGTTTTGCCAAATATGTAGCGTTATTGAAAATAAAAATATTTTAATTTTACATAATATCCAAAACGGTTTGCTGCATCGGAATGAAGTGATCTAAAATTAAAATATTTTTAGTTTACTATCAAAGCAGAAATGTGCCTTTGCATCTTAGCACCAAAGAAATTTTCAAAGATGTTTTACGTTTAAAAAAAAATGTAAAAATAAAACTAAATACACTTGCAACGAATGGTTTAATGGTTATTCATCAATTTTTATCAAGCGGTGGTTCTGGGGCTCAAATCTGCGATGAAATCAAGCATTAGTTAAATTTTGTGTTATTAAGATGCAAAAGAAATAAAAGAATAAGATCTGTGTGCCACATAATTTCATTATTTAAGAAAATTGTAGTTAATTTAAGTGCTTAAAAGCAACGTTTTTTGTCATGTTAGTAGAAAATAGAGAAAATTTAAATTTAATTTAATAAAAAATTTAAGACCCAATAAATTCTAGGAAATTTAAAGTATATAATATTATTTTCACTATCCACCATCACAAATTTCTGCAGGTCAGAGTAAACTTCACTTTAAATAAATATTTCAATGTCATTCCTATTGTCGATAAGTGCACTTTCAGTGGTGAGAAACTACAAATTATTGCAAAAATCAGCTGATTTTCAAGCCACCACTGTCAAATGTCATTTGTGAAATTTGCTGATACATTTTTCAGGGTAAATTTTGAATATTTTCTCACATTATATATCGAATACAAGGTTCGAATCAATTTTTCACAAACTGTTTCACAATTTACAGTTTTTAATTTGCAAATTTGAGAACTGTCATCTGTCAAATAGAATTACCGTCAATATATCGTGTGCTTGCCTTACCAAGCAATGATCATTCGACTAATTACGTAATTGGATCAATGATCATTCTAGCGCGTCGCATGTCAATATAGTTTTAAAATAAATATTTTCGAAGTTTTCCGCTAGATAGAGTTCTGCTCGATATTTTTTGTTATGTGTTTAGAGAATATTTTTGAGTTTTTCATACAAAACTAGTCTCATTCGGATTATAGAGGGAAATTTTTATACCATTCGGGATAAAAAATTTAAAACTTCATGATTATGGGGTAAAAATTATTTGATTATCCGAAATGGATTCAAAATTCATGTTATCTAGCAAACGGGGTAAATTTACACCAATTTTGTTGTTTAATGTGTACGAAATTTTGCAATGTTAAATTTATCATAATTTCCAGCGGATTGAAATTTTACCTTTTCGCGCTAATACTTTACCAGGCCTTAAATCTACTCTGCATTGAATCGCTTTAAATAATTTTTGAAGATGTTTTGATATTTCTAGTTGCTTGTTAGCAGATCTGTAAAGTACTTAAGTACTAGTAACAGTACCAGTACCGGGACTTGTACTTGAAAAATTTTAAAGTACCAGTACCGGGACTTGTACTTGAAATGTTTTTAAGTACCAGTACTGGAACTTGTACTTAAAATATTTCAAGTCCAGGTACTGGTACTTTACTGGTACTTCTACTTGGAATTTTACATGTACAGACCTGTAAAGTACTTAAGTACTAGTGACAGTACCAGTACCGGGACTTGTATTTGAAATGTTTTTAAGTACCAGTATCGGGACTTGTACTTATACTCAAAATATTTCAAGTCCAGGTACTGAAACTGTACTGGTACTTGTACTTGGAATTTTACAAGTCTGCTTGTTAGTACTTATTTTATTTTCTCGAGTCAATATTACGTCTCATCACAGTAAATTTTATGCTAGCTCTATAAAAATTAAGTCAGGGTATCTTTTCTAGGAAAAGGTCAATCATATCATCGCAGGACTAGAATTGGCATTGAAGCTGACAACTAACACATTCGCTAACTTTTCAATGTTTCTCAAGGTACTCTTCATTATGGGGACGGTTATCATAGGTTTCATCCAGTGAATGATTTCCTGTTGTTGAGTGAAGATGCCTACCAGACCCATTATTGTCTGTCTTTTTTTTTTTTTTTTTTTTTATATACATAAGACGTCTTCAATTACTGCAAGACTATTTTGGTCTGGATATTACAAGATCTTAATTCTTAATTCCGTATTAAAAAAAAAACATCTATATAGTATATAAAATGCTTCGGTTAATCATTGGCTAATGGATATGGATGTAATAATTAAGGGGAGGTTACCGTTCGTAACGATGAAAATTTTTATTTTTTATTTTTACATAATTACCATCCTTAAAGTGTTTAGAATACGTGGGTTAAGAGATATTTTGATATCTAAAGTATTTTAGAATTTGCAGTCTGTTGAGAGCGGAACCGTTCGCCCGCTGGAAATTAGATAGCTGAGGCGATCGGAGAGCGCTTTCTGGGGAGACATTTTCTCGCTACCTGTGGTACCCTCATCAATTTCGGGAAATGGAAGGAGAAGAAGGGCCTCTGTATGGTGCTGGAATAGCTAAAGTAAGCTGTCAAAGATTTTTTATAATCTTAAGCTTTATATGATTTTTTCGGGGAATAACATTTTTCAGGGCGAGGTATAGAGCGACCCTCGCCCCCTTCAACGAATGAGCCCATTCACATGAATCTCTGCACAATTGAAAGGAAATTCAATTTGCGGGGCTATCAGGAAACTAATTTTGTCAAAAAATTAATTTAGAAATAGATTTTTCGTCTGTTTAAGCAAAGAAAAATAGGGCAAATGAATGGGTTTCTTTTTCAAACGGCTGGCATTTTATTGTACGGAGTTTTTTTTTGAAAACGAAAACTGGTAAGGCCCCAAAATTTTATCTAGTTTAATCATTTTCAACCCTATTTGTTTCGGATGAATTGGCAGAGCTGTGGAGCACTCCGCGCAGAGCAAAACAGGCCGTGCACGGTTTTGTTTGATGGGAGCTAGAGCCGCCATTTTTGATACTTTTTTATAATTTACTCTATTTTGATTGAAGAATAAAATACGTTAATTTTAATTTAACCTCTATTATTTTTGCAAAACGGTCATTAACATATCTTTTTTTTATAAAAACTGTAAACTGTAGACTCTCCGCTTTAATGTGACCTATTACACCCTATGTGTTTACTGTAGCCGTTAAACAGTTATTAATTTATAACCTATTCAGGTCATATTAAAGAGGAGAGTCTACAGTTTACAGATTTTATAAAAAAAAGCTATGTTAACCACCTTTTTGCAAAAATAATAGAAGTTAATTTAAAAAAAAAAATTAAGAAAATCCGAAATTTCAAGTTTAGACAACCATAATTCTTGAGGGGCTGATTGAGCAGTCGTTTGAAAGGCCATGGAGTTCTGCATACAATGAGCTCCTAACTTTGACTATACACCCTGTCGTTTTTAAGATGCAGGGTGTTTTGTGGAAAACTAGCTTTTTTTCTTAATCACCCTGTAACTCATAAACGGTTGATATGGCCCCCCGCCCACTGCCATACAATTTTTTGTTCATCTATCTGAGTACTATCACCTCCCGCTCTACTGACCTCCTAGTGGGAAACACCCTGTATATATTAGGTAGGTTCTGAGTATGAACCAATTATTTTTCAAATTATTTGCACGACGAACAAAATTCAAGGTGTGCAAAAATTTTGTTCACAAAAAGGAAATAAAAGTCATTGGGTCAAGTAAAATTATTTTAATTATGATTTTAACAATAATCTTAAATTCATCCCGGATGTGTTGATGTGATTGCTATGGCTTCAAATACAAGTTTAACTCCGGAATTTACATGTAATATTTACCTAATCATTATAGGAAAAATGAGGAGTGCTCCTTTTAGAAGCAATAAACGAGCACAGAATTTTGGTCCGATTGCAGTATTGTTTTCAGAGAACTGTAAAAGGAGCGATTCTGGAGCAGAGATAAAGGTGTGAGATAGAATTGAATTACGCACTATAATTTATGAGTCACATATTTTTTTGTGCATTAGCATTCCATTTTATTCTAAGTATGATAGTTATGCAGTTGCTTGTTGTTTAAAAAAAAATTATTATAAGGCTGGGAAATGGCAAAATAAGTGAATCTGCATTTTTGAAAATATTTTGCAAACTAAACGATGCATTAAAAGTTTTTTTTTTCAGCTATATAATTAGATTTGCCAAATGTTGTAAAAATGAATATTCTCCAAAAATTATTTTCATTCGTATGTATGATTATGGTGTATGTTTGAAAACCGCCTGCGTAATGTATGTGTAGAAATGCGAAATGGAAGTAAATAATTTTGGCACTCCTTTTGATATCTGAAACGTTCGACAGCTAACTTCTAAAATATTCAAGAGTAATAACCAACAACACGCATGAAAATTACACCAGAAAAATTTGCTACAAATATTTTGCTGGAAATGATTTCTACAATATACATTAAGGTGGCTCAAAAATGTAAGGATCTGCAAAACTGTTGAAATGTCTAAATGACATTCAGAATTTTTTTGCTAATGTATTTTTAAGCTTCTATGCAAAATTTCAGTGAAATCTATTTATTAATTAAAGATCCCTCAAATCGAAAATAGTGTTTTTTTGGATATTTTGGATTTTCAGAAAAACTGTTTCAAACTTTTTAATTTCGTAATAAATTTCCTGATTTTTCAGTTTAATGGAACTTAAGGGGTTAAACCACTGTAATAGCCTTAGAAATAGTGTTTTTTGGACAACTTTTTTTTATGTAAAGAAAGGTGATAGAGTAATAATATTCGTGTAATTTATTAAGCATATATTTAGATATACAAAAAAAAAATTATTAAAAAAAAACAATATTAGTAAATGGTGGCACCAGAGCCATTCTCACGAGGCTTTTCGAATTTAAAGCACTCTGCGGCACGCAGTGTAGCTGGTGCAATTTTTTTTTTTTAGCTAGTGAAGTACGTAGGGATTTTGAAAATATTCATTTTTGTATGATTGTCGGGTATTTAAATGAAATCGTTCAATTTTCGACACAAAAAGCGGTAATCATTTGTTAATAAATAATGTCTAAAAGGACGTATCGAAAATCCCGTACGTATTTCACTTCAAAATGTTATTTTAAAGATATTGTTAAAAATTCAAATAAAGGGAATGAAAATTATTGGTGTTATGCTGCGTGCCGTTTTGAAAAATCGTGTTTCGAGAAAAACACGTTTAAAGTTCTCAAAAGAGTTATTGACATGAAAAATTCGACTGTTTAAATTTTACATGTACTTACCCTAAACTAACTTACTTTGCTTGGAAATGATTTTAACTGAACATAAACACTTCCTAACAACGTATGTTACTGTGTTAGCGTCAGTAATGTAAGAAAGCACGTTTCCAGTAGGGTTTATTTGACGCAGGTAGTCATTTCGGAGCAGACCGACGGGGAGGAGCCTAAAATTTCAATGATGAAAATTCCTTTCAGATATAAAGCTTTATGCCTCATATTCTAGAAGGTTCAACGCATCTCTTAAGCCAATAAAAAAAAATTGATTTTCTGACAAATTTACAGTGGTGTTATCCCTTAATTATAGACTTATTGCAGTAAAAGGCTGTTTAGAAAATCAAATTATTCTACTTTTTGTAAATTTTTTAAAACGAAAATTTAGAACCGGAACACTAAAGAATTCACAGCACGCCAAGTGCCGCGCAGGTATACTTTTTCTAGCCGGATCATAAAGTAAAAAAAGAGTAATCAAATGTTTATCTTTTTAGCAATTATAACTTCGAGGAATGATGTAGTGGATGAACTGTTGTTAAAGTGAGATTTTCAAAGATGAAGTTTTTTTACAAAAAAAAAATCACAGAAATGAAGGGAAACTTTGAAACAATTTTTCTGAAAACCCAAAATAGCCAAAAAAAAAACACTATTTTCGATTTGAGCAATCTTTAATTAATTAATAGATTTCACTGAATTTAGCATAAAATTTTAAAATTACATTACAAATTTTCAATGATTATTTAGACATTTTAACACTTTCTCAAATCCATACATTTTTGGGCCACCTTCCTTAATGCATATGTATAGGAGAAATGACAGTCAAAATTTCACAAATGTAATAAAATGGGTCTTCAAAGACTATTTTAAACTCATAAGCAATAAAATCGTTAATATAATGTTAAATGACAACTTATTTCCCTTTTATTTAATTATTTTGACAAAAAAAATAACACACAAACACACGCATACACCAAAGAAGCGGAAAATTATAATCCATTCTAAAAAAAAAAGAAGAAAAAAACAAAACTAAAATATAACTTTCATTACAGGCAACCATCTAGCCACAATAACAAGGGATTCATATCAATTACCAACATCCAATGACATGAGCAGCTGCAGAATTCCTCAAGATCTTGTTGACCAACAGGTGAGAATTGAAGCAATGCTAAATGAAATCGAGAAGAAACAAAGTGAAATTCGTTTAGCATGGAATGAACTGGAAAAAAGTATTAAAGATGCCCGCGAACTATCGAGTCTAGAGGAAGGAGTTGGTTTCGTAACGAATTGGATTCTTGGAAGAGCTGAACTTATGCTGAATCAACAATTAAAAGTTGGATGTGATGTACAGAGCTGTGAAGATCTTCGACGTGATCATGAAATGTTAGAATGGGAATGTTGGGAGTCTTATGGTTTTTATGCAGAGCTACTATATAAAATTGATTCGTATCCATTTAATAAGGAATCGTTTGCTTATAAGGATCTCATCTCACAAAAAGATTTTATGGATTTTGTTTGTCGTAGTTTTGCAACACGTTTGGAAAGACGACGAAATACTTTAATAACGTCTCTTCGATTTTTTCGACTTGTCTCGGAATATTTTGATAGAACAAGTGAAGTATTCGAATCGCTTATAATGGGACATAAAATTGATGATTATGATTGGGCATTTACAAATCTTCAAAAACTTAAGGATTGTCAACACAGTTTGGGTATGTTATTTGTATATTCTGATTGGAAGGAAGAGAGAATGAAAATTTATATTGATTTTGGTATATTTGGAGGAATTTTCATAATTCTATCGTCTATCTATATTTATCAAGGGAAGGATACAGTATATCTATCCGTTATTGATCCTAGGCTAGGTTAGCTTAAGAGTAGGAGGCGATTAAAAATCTGCGGACACCACGACCAGGACCAATTCCCAGAAATATAGAAAATAGCTAATATTATTCCTATCGCTAAAAAATATGTCTGCTACTGAGCTGGCATACTACCGTCCCATTAGCATTCTCAATTTTCAATCCAAAGTCTTGGAAAAGCTTATGCGAGTCCAGATTGAAAATTATGTAATATGTAATGATTTCCTGGCGAAATATCAGTCTGGTTTCCGTTCTAGACACAGTTGTGAATCTGTGTTACTTAAGGACACTATGGACTTGCGATCGGTTCTTTAAGAGGGAGATCGTGGTTTGATGGTTTTGTTAGACTTCTCAAGAGCATTCGATTGTGTTGTGCATGAAAAACTGCTATATAAGCTATATGCAAACTTTTATTTCTCCTCTTCTGCTGTTAGTTTAGATATGATTTGTGAAGGGGTGTATAGGCGTTAGCCTCGCAATCACTGCGATCTGAAAGATCTATTGTGAGTCCCCGTTGAATTTGCTCCATTTATAGGTTTAGACTATTAATAAAGTCTAGAACCATTCTGGGCTTGAGGTTCCATACGTAACTTGGTGGAGGAAAAGCATGTTCAAGGTGGAGTAATCTCCGCCTGGCCAATGCTTCGCAGTTGCAGAGCAAGTGCTCCGAGGCTTCCTGAGCATCCTGACAGAAGCGGCAGGATGAAGTCTCAGCCAAACCCAGCTTGTTTAGGTGATACCTCAAGGGGCAATGGCCTGAGAAGAGCTCAGTTATCATTTTGAGCTCTGTTCTACTAAGGAGTAGGAGTTCTTTTGTTTTTCCGCCAGAGGTGTCGATAAACTTTTTTGCCTGACAAAGTCTTTGTAGCCTTTCCCAATACAGGGATTTTTGTTTATTCTCCCAGTTATATAGGGTAGCTCTGAGGTAACACTTTGAAGTGCCATAAAATGGCTCTGGTCCGACAAACTGAGTTTCCGCTCCTCTTTTGGCTAGGCCATCCGCAATTTCATTGCCTTTGTGGCCCTCATGTCCAGGTACCCACATGAGGGTAACTTTGTTTCTCCTTGATAGATATTTGAGGGTTTGTAGACATTCCCAGACTATCCCTGACTTGACAGTGTAGGACTTTAAGGCCTTGAGGGCAGCTTGACTGTCCGAGAGGATATTAATTCTTCTATGGCCAATACCTCGGCTTGGAATACGGTAGGGATAGAGCCTAGAGCCTTTGATATATGGCATTTGGGGCCATACACACCCAATCAGACCCCACTGTTTATTTTTGAGCCGTCTGTATACCACTCCATCGATCCTTGTTGGAAGGACGGTTTAGTGAAGCGCCATTGTTGTCGGTCTCCAAGAACCACTTGGAATGGTGTTACAAAATCCAATCTGGGTGTAATTATATCAGATATTGTCGTCACTTGCTCGAAGCATATCTGTTTTAAGATACTTAAATGACCAACCAGATCGCCTGGTTTTAACTGTTTCTCCGTTTGTACTCTAATAGCACTGGAGATCGCTTCCTTTTTCACCTGCAAATGCAGGGGTGCAAGGCACCAGTTATTCCTAGACAGGCAAGCCGCTGGGTTTTTTGAAACAGAGCCTCAGCCGCCTTTTGATTAGTTTTTGGCCACCATGCTGCATAGGTGACCATGGGTATAACAACCGTGGTGTACATCCAGTACATCATTTTTGGCTTCAGACCCCATGTTCTGCCAATGAACCGACGACATGTGTAGAGAGATCGCATCGCTCTATCCGTCACTCTGGACAGATGTGAACTCCAGGTAAGTTTCTTATCTAGGGTTATCCCCAGATATTTGACTTCGTCTGAAAATATCAATTCCGTGTTATCAAGAAGAGGAGCCGTTAGTGAGAGATTCGATCTTCTTGTGAACGGAACGATAACCGTTTTGTTGGGGTTTATGCTAAGGCCTTTATTTAAACACCACGTGCGGACTTTGGACAGGGCTATTTGCATGAGGTCGGATATGAAGTGGTGATTTAATCAGAATTTCACTTCGAATGTGTAGGTCCATGGACTTAAGCAAGAATGAAGAGAGGCTGATGGGTCGGAACGATTTAGCTAGAGAACTAGCTCTTTTTCCTGCTTTAGGTCTAAATACCACCCTGACGTCTCTCCAACATTGGGGAACGTACCCTAGAGCATAACTGGCTCGAAACATTTTTTGTAGTGGAAAGAGTATTTCTTCAACACCTTGCTGTAGTAAGGCGGGAAAAATACCGTCTTCTCCAGCAGATTTAAAGGGCTTAAATGTGCCAATGGCCCATCTAACCTTGTTAGGAGTGAAGATTCTTCCTGCAAGGCTTTTGCTCTTATTAGAGACTCCGTGCTTGTCCACCTCAATCGGGTCTGGAGCTACTATTCCTTGATCGGGAGTGAGAGAGTCGGGAAAGTGAGTTTCTAGTAAGAGCCTGACTGTTTCCTCGCAACTCTCGGTGTAGTTCCCATCTTCCTTTTGAAGTGTGCCTATACCATTCGTGTGATCCTTCAAAAGTACCTTATGGAGCGACAGCTGCGGGCAATTGATCTATGCCATCGCATCTGCTGTTATGTTGATAGTAAATTTTCTCTCAAATAGGTCGCAACACGTGGTCATAAAATGCGATCCGTTGATTTATGGATGCTGTATATGATATTCAGTTGCACCTGTATGCAGATAATATACAGTTGTACTTATCTAGACCTCGTGGACTGATTGAGATCTGTATCTGGAGGATAAATGATAATCTCTCGGGAATTTTTAGGTGGTCAATTGATCATCAACTGCTTCTTACACCCTATAGATCGCAATGCATAGCCCTCTCTAATTCTGATCTTATCTTATTGAGGATCTTCCCCCAATTATGCCAATTATGCTGAATAAAGTGAAACTACCTTATGTAAACTGTATAACCAATTTGGGAGTGAAAATTAATAATCGTTTGAGGTTCTGTGATCATATCAAATCTATGGTAAGCAAAATTTATAGTGCGCTTAGGAGACTCTGGCTATCTGCAAATATACTTCCCACCGATTTGCGCTTGCAACTATTTAGGGCACTTTTGAAGCCTCTTATATTTTATGGTAGGTTAATATACATGAGACTAGACTCGGTTTGCAATAGAAAGATTGAGGTTGCTTTCAACGACCGTATACGGTTTGATTTCAGTTTGCGTCATTCTACTCATATCTCTCCTTACAGATGATTGATCTTGGGTTGTACTCTAGAGTCGTACTTAAAGGGTAGAACACTGATTTGTTAGCATAATCGTATTCGCACAGGTGAGACAGAGCAAGGTATATAGAACACAAGGTATTCCGATTAAATGTTGACACATTGCAGCTGATAGCCTGTGACGTAATTGTTTGACTAATGTATATACATTTTTATAGGAAAAATAGAGAGAGGAGAGAGAATATTGTGTTCTCTAAACCATACTTTCCTATATATTTCACGATATTACGTCACCTGATGGTGGAGCATGGTTCGTAATGGGAATACCTTGTATTCTATATACCTTGAGTCAGAGTATCTTTTTTGTAACGTTAAATTTCTGCATTCCCTGAGAGGAATTAAACTTCTGACTCAACGTTTCAATTAATCTATGCTTGAGGGATCTTAGTTTGTCCAGGTTGCACGCCTTTGGACACCCCCCTCCCCGCATGCATACAATGTTACCTTTTTAAGAGCGCGACTATTGCCTTTGGGGTTATCTTGTAAACTTTATTAGGAGGGATAAATGCAGAACGGTGGTGAATCCAAGGGCGGGGGGGGGGGGGGGGGCTACGGGGAAAATAAATCTTGGAAACAGTACCATATTTGGGAAACTTTGCACTGTGGTAGATGAATCTGAAGGTGAAGTAAATGAAGATTTGAAGGAAGAGATTACTGAGCATCTCGAGTCCCTTAAAAACGAACTTCAGCATTACTTCCCTGAGCTGAAAAAAGTAGAAACACTCATTGACACGAAATTCATTCTCTGCTTCCCTTGTAACCAGCATTCCAAGATGAATTCTTGGATTTCCGAAATAATCAGAATGATTCCTCGGCAAGTAAGTTGTTTATTGAGAAATTGCTCACACAATTCTAAAGTGGTATGTATAATTCATACCTAAATGTGATGATGCTTGCCTTTCAACTTTTAATATCATTTGCGTCTACACATCTCTGTGAGAGTGGATTTTCAAATCTTCTTCGTTTAAAAACAAAAGAAATAAATAAATTTAATGTTGAAAATGACATGAGGTTGGCGTGTAATTACCTTATTAAAAATGCTTTTATAAAAGAGAGGTCGCCACCCGAAAAAGGTTGGGAACCTATAATCTAAGTGGACTTTGACATCTTCCATTTTTTAGATTGCCTGCTACTGCTAATTTTCTCAAACTAGCAGCTCTAGCATTTGATAGGTTCTTAGAAAAATGGATATTTAAATGTAAAAGTGTGAGAAAGAAGACCAAAAATCAAATGTAATATGTAATACTAAAATAGGAAGAGTCTCCATGGCACTATAATGTCGTGGTATATAGTTTTCTGGAGTTCGCTTATGAAATTTTTGCTTTATTCTTTTTTTTTTCATTTCAACATATTTGTAGCATATACAAAATGCTACGGCAGCTTTTGCTTCTATCAATTTAAATGGGCTCCAAAAATCATCGAACGAAAGTGGAATATCACTTCTGTAAGGGATTTAAAATCAAAATGGAATACTTATGGTCAGCAGTCGATAGCCTAAGAGCCATTTAGAATCACATACTAATTTGCTTACCATTAGACTCATGACTTGCTTTAAGCATTGAACCAAATTCAAGTCTACACCTTTTTGCCTATATTATAAAATATTCCCATTGAGATTGAATGGCCTATAGTTGTTAGCTTATACCTGATCTATATGTATACGAACCACAAAGATTTGTCAAAGAAAACCTCAATGAAGAAACCACAACAATTTCAAAAGTCATTCTCACGCCAAAATATGTTTTTTTTTTTACATTTTTAACTTTTCTTTTTTTTTTTTATATATAAACCGCAGAAGCAGTTGAAAAGGAGCTGGTCAAAGAGGGTGAAAAACTGAGTGATATGCTTTCAATGCCAGTTAAAGATGCACTCGGCCGTGACTTGGGTATGGATTACAGTGAAGATATAGCAAACATTCGCGACATCTTAGATGCAACAATTGCACGCCGAAATATCTTCATTGACAGCGTTGAATTACAGAAATTGACACTAGAGCAAGTCACCTATATTCATACATACGAGCAAGATGCTAAAATCGCAATCAAATGGATGGACGATTTGTACAATGTCATGATCAGGTGTCATTCACACGTGGGCTGTAATGTTCACGAGATCCAGATTCAAAAAGATGAATTGCAAACATTTCAAGAAACTGGAAAAGTCAGTATTCCACTTTGCGATCGGAACGGATTTGGTTATGTAAGAATTGTGTCGTTTTTTTTGGTTTTTTTTTCAGAGTATCTATAATTATGGATGTCAACTTTTGGAGGCTTCTCTCGCCCTACGGCAATCATGTAAATTAGAGACGGAAGTTGCTACTTGCATGAGTAACAGGATCAAGCAAATCTGGAATAATCTGCAGGCCGTAAGTCAGGAGCATATAACTCGACTTCGTGTATCTGCAGTATTTCATCGTAGTGTCGAAGAGTATTGCAATAAATTGCATGACCTAAAAACTGCCGTCGCAACAATTGGTGAAATTGAGGAGCCCGAACGACGTCGATCTCACCTAAGAAATTATCTGGCGCTTCGTGAACGTCTTTTAGTTGAAGTGGGTCGTATGGTGCGATTGGGACGACTTTTGAAGACGCGACTTAGGGAGCCGTTCATTTTGGATGACATGTCTTGTGGGTAAGGCCGGTTTATGATTATTTTATTTTCAGTGTTTTTTTTTTCCTTTATATCGATAAGGTTTTATTGAGATAAGTAATATGCTATGAGACCGCCACAGTATTAACGGTCGCAATGAAACTTTCGTTTTAATTAAATTACCTGATTTTATGATCTTGCGTAGATATTATGTATATATTGGCATACATATATATATATGTATGACTCGTGAAATCGCGGCATGTGTAATGAAGTTCTCTCAGGTGGTGCGGTTCTCTATATATATAATTTTGAGTACAGTGAACTACAGAACCTGTTTATGATGATTAGTATTCATTTATACCGTATTCTTGGAGATAATTTCCATACTACTGAGGCTTTTGTGTGCTTTTTGGGGAGAAGTTTACCTAAAAATAGAAATTTCTGCTTAGTATCTATCAACACCATTGCATCCACATGCTTTTTACATGGCATAGCATTACGTTACATAATTCCACTCCGGATTTGGTTTAGATTGTAAAGCCCTTATAATTAGAAATTCAAATATATTTTCTCCCATTTAAATGACTAAATTTATGGTTAGGTTTAGTTGGACCTACCCGAAATTGATATTTGTGAAAAATCCAGTTTTGTTTGTTTTTTGACTACTTATTCTTTAACTAAGAAAAGTTTTTCCCGGATGTATGATGTCATTTGAATTAACAAGCGAATTGCATCGTGGAGATCTACATTTTTATGAGATGAGAGTTATGTTCACTTTTAATTGTTTACTTTTTTTTTATATTTACATTTCATCAATGATGGGTCTAGATAAAAATAAAATTTATCTGTTTTTGTTTTTTTTAGGAGATTTATGTGGGCATTGAATCACAGGGTGATCTAGAAAATTTTGTTTATTAGAGCACACCCTTCTCATAATAGAATTCAAAGACTGTAAAGAAAATAACGAACTCGAATTAGATTCAGATTTAGACTTAGATTTCGGTACTGAAACTGGCTTTATGTGCCATTCATTGCATTTTTTAAAGCTTGTTGAATGGATTTATTTCCACGGACTACAGTATTTTCTTCATGAGCTAGACATTACTTCTGATAGTGTCAAGAAGTATTGCTCCAGGAACTTCTGTGCGTTAATACTTCACAGTTGCAAAGAAAATGCTCTACATTTTTCTTTACGTCGTCAGATAATCTGTTCATTTCGCGAAAGTTTGACGGTATACAGATGATTATTCAACCGGCTGTGCACGGTCAGTAGACGTGTGATGCACTTTGATTGAGGCCTGTTCAATTGTAAAAGTTCGGCAGTTCTTCCTTTAGAGTGGTTTTCCATAAGAATAGTTTTGATAGTCTGCAACCCTTAATGTGTCCCTCCATTGACGTTCGGCTTAAGTTATTAACCACTCTGGATAATCGTTCTTTGGCTGCCCTGGTCGGGATCCCACAGAAAGGTATTGGATTCGTGAAGATCAATTCTAATCATTTTTTAGACAGCACCCAAGTTATGTTAACTATGTATGTTTGAGTGCACTAATTTTACAATGATGGAGACAGTCCCATGCTAGTTTTTATTCAAAACTGTTTGATCTGAGAACCAATATTGCGGGGCTGCTGTCAGAGATAATGTAGATTCTGTGGTTCCTGTATCCGCGCTATTGATGTTTTTCCTAATGATAGATCAATGATGTGGAAACAGTATTGGTTGTATTGTGGCTAGAGTATATGTTGACTTTAAGATTTTCATTATATATTCTAGTTCCTACTCCCTCGTTTGTGTTGAAAAAATACGCATGCACTTACAAAAGTGCGTTAACTGGAGGTGTTGCTAAAGTTCATGCATACCTAATTGGTCTATATGAACCTATAAAGGTCGAAACTTTAGAACCAAGCAAGATGCTAATTCAATTCTCGGAAATTTTCTAAAGAATATGCCTGCGGTGCTCTAGTTTCAGGCGATGATGGTGCATTGCATTTTAGGTATATATGTTTTTAGATGCCATAATTCAAGGTCGAATGATAGTAACTAGCTTTTACTGACAATACCCAAATCTAGAGCTTATGTCAGATAACCCCCCTAGCTCGTTCTAAAAACTCCACAGAAATAATCAGGACAGCATAGGATATAGGTATCAAATGTGCCTGAACTGTGACCAAAATGATGAATGGAAATTTTCAACTCCTCATATACATATACCTCCATTTACCATTCACAATGCTTGCGATTTGCATGAGGCTAGACCAATATTATTGTACCCTAGATGATGAAATCTTAAAGCCTGTAACAAAAAGTTCTGTCTTGCGTAAGGTGGGTATAAATTGAAAAATACTCTATGGATTTTTATAAAATTTTATTTGTATTTACTTTATATCCTACTAGTTATGAATTTCTGATTCCGAACTTGTTTAATATTTTTTCTGGTGAATTCTCTGATCCTTCTTCTCATGTTTTTCATGAAGTGCTGCACAATGTGGCTGCTTTCGATACTAATGCCCAACGTCTTTTGAATTCAGCCATGGGTTTTACATTTCCTCCTTCTTTTTTTTTTTAATTTTCCCTTCATAATTGCCTACTATTTTTCGACTGGACAAAGTGTCAGCGTATTCAGAGGATTGTCTGCTTTTTGTACATATACGTGGCAAGCAACTAATTAGCACACTTTCAAGACAATTATTGCAATGAGGTTTCTGTCAGTGATAGAACTTTTTCTGGGTAACAAAGTGCGTTAAAAGTATCCTCTAAGTTCACAAAAGACGGTAACACTGAAAAAACCGAAATAAAATTTTTTTTAATGGAAAACAAACGGTAAAATTAAATGTCAATCAGAATATTTGCAGCAATTAATTAGCACAGTTTCGTTTTGGGAGCGAAAAAGGATAAAGTTGTTGTCCAGAAATATTTTAAATACATATTTACTGTGATTATCCGTAAGAATAATATTAGAATAATTCAAAATGGGAAAAGCTAAAAGTTACACCCTAAAAAGACGAAAATTGATTATGGATCTAATTAGTGGAAATTATTCAATTTCATACGTTTCCAAAATGATAAAGTATTCTAAGAAGATGACCTATAATGCCATTCAGCACGCAAAGAAGGAAAAAACCTATGAAAACCATCCCAGGAAGCTGCGACCTAAAAAAACGACAATAAAAGAAGATCGAATCATTGTAAATCAAGCTAAGGTTGATGCTTTTGTGAGTGCAAGGCAGATTCAAAGCAACATTTCCGAGTTCTATGTTACAGTGAAACCTTTTTATCCGGAACTCTAACATCCGGAAACCTCTAAACTCCGGAAAAATTTCCCTTTGCGTTAAATTTTTGGTTTTATTCTTTTATCCAGAAATACCTCTAATATCCGGAAAATAATTTTCTGCTACAAGACAAAATTTATTCTTTGTACTACCCTGCCAGCTAAAATTTGGTTCGGAATTTTTTGGAAGAACTGACGGTTTTTGTGTTGGAATATTATTTACACTAGTTTCTTAGGTGGTGTTATTTTCAGTTATGTACCTACCTACTTCAATGTTAAAAGCTTTTAAGGAAACTTGTCGCTTGTGCGTTTAGTGTGCACGATATCTGCTTAAATATGAATTCAGGTTCAAATAAACGGGTTCGAAAAGTTTTATCTATTAAAGATAAAATTGAAATTATTAAAAGTATTGAAAAAAATGTAGACATAAGCAGCCTTGCTAAAAAATATACTGTCGGATTATCTACTATTTATGATATTCGCAAAAATAAAGATAGAATTTTAAAGTTTTTCTCAGAAAGTGTTTCTACGAAAGAAATGCAAAAACGGAAAACGTTACAAGATGCGGAAAATCCTCAATTGGATGCAGCACTATTTGAGTGGTTCCATCAACGGCGAAGTGAGGGTGTTCCGATATCCGGAAATATTTTAATAAAAAAGGCTAAAGATTTTCATAAGAAAATGAATCTTCAATCAAAATGTCAATATTCTCAAGGCTGGTTACACATGTTTAAAAACAAACATGGAATGCACGGACTAGTAGCATCAGGTAAAAAGAGTGATTTAAATTTTATTGCATTGAAGATACAATCTACATATAGTTTATGTTACGTATGTATTTAGGTGAAAAGATGTCTGCGGATTACGAAGCTGCCACTTTATTTGTTGATGATCTCGACGAGCTGGTTATAAAGGAAAACTTAACAGCAGAGCAGGTCTACAATGCAGATGAGACAGGACTGTTTTGGAGAGCTTTACCTCGTAGCACTTTGGTCTGTAGCAATGAAGTTTCTGTTGATGGATCCAAAGTCTCTAAGGAGAGAATAACAGTCCTTGCTTGTTCAAACGCAGCCGGATCCCATAAGTGCAAGCTACTTGTTATTGGGAAAAGCGCTCATCCACGTGCCCTAAAAAACGTTAAAGAACTTCTTGTTTTATATAAAGCGAATAAGCGTGCGTGGATTACACAATCAATCACTTTAGATTGGTTCAATAACAACTTTGTGCCAGAAACAAGGGAACACTTCCTGAAAGCAGTAAAATTCTTTTATTGCTTGATAATTGTCCTGCCCATCCAGATGTTTCAAACTTCAAAAAGAAAAATGTGATTGTTAAATATTTACCGCCCAATTGTACATCGCTAATTCAACCATTGCACCAGGGTATTATAAGGAGTTTTAAATGTCACTACAGGAAAGAATTAATGCGAAATTTTATAAATATGGATGACAAAACTATTGGACAATTTCAAAAGGAATTTAACATCAAAGATTCCATTTGGTGTATGTATCGTGCCTGGGATAAAGTACAATCTACTGTCTTGAAAAATACCTGGAACAATATTTGGCCTCATGAAAATGAACCTAGGGACGATAATGACCAATTAGTCTTGGAAGAGCAAGATATGTTAGAACAGATAAGGACTTGTATTGATATGCCCGGGTTGAACGTAGAAATAAGCCAAGAAAGTCTCAACTAATGGATTAATTGTGATACTAATGTAGGAGTGCACGCTACCCTTACAGACAACGAAATTATTACTCTATGTGTTTATTGAACCGAATGACGACGAAGAAAGTGCAAGTGAAACTGATGACGTAGAAATTGTTGCAAACAGTATGACAATAACGGAAGCCATTGACACTTGTGGAAAATTAATCACATTTTTAGAAACGAAAGCTTTTATAACCCAGCAAGAAATTATGACTCTCTATCGAATTCAAGACAAATTAATGAATGCAAAAACAAACAACTTTGGATAAATACTTTAAGAAGTGAACACAAAAACATATTGTTTTAGTTTTCCTTATTGCACTTTTCTTATCTTTTCAATTAAAATATGTATCATTTTTTGATATGTATACATAGGGTTTATAATATAATGGAAATGGTTATTTCTGTTTTAATTTCATACATACCACATAATACTATTCGCTTAAGATAATTAAAAAGTAATTGAAATGAAATTGAGAAGATTTTTATTTTACCCCTTTAATCCGGACAAAATAAAGTTCTGATAGAATATTCTGGATAATCGAAGGTATCTATTAACCGGAAAATTTATTTATCCGGAAAGGGCTCGGTCATGATGATTCCGTATAAAAGAGGTTTCACTGTATTGAAGTCAGTGTAAATACTATTAGAAGACGTCTACGCAGTTCTGCACTAAAAGATTGTATCGCGAAAGAAAACCACACGTTAGCGAAAAAAATAGAAAACTAAGACTGAAGTTTACAATGGATCACATCGATAAACCCCTATCTTTTTGGAAGAACGTGTTATGGTCAGATGAAAGCAAGTTCAATAGGCTGGGATCTGACGGAAAGCAACATGTATGGCGTCCTATCAATCAATCATTCAATCACAAGTATACACAATTAAAACAGTAAAATATGGTGGTGGAAATATTAAAGTCTGGGGATGCATGTCATGGCATGGCGTTCGTCCAATAAAGAAATTTGATGGCATTATGGATCAGTTTGCATATTTAGACATCCTTATAAATATAATGGAGCCATATGCAGATGAAAATATGCCAATAACATGGACTTTCATGCATGATAATGATCCCAAACATAAACCCAGATCACCGAAGAATTGGATTACTGGCCAACAACTTAGTTTTGGGTTGGCCACCGCAAAGCCCTGATCTGAACCCTGAACATTTTTGGAACGATGTGGATAAAATAGTAAAAAAGAAGAAACGAATTCGTCGAAATCAATTCCAAAGCACAGATGTGAACGATTGATACAAAATATGCCAGCAAGATGTTCTCTATTAAAAATAAAGGATATCCAACAAAATATTGAAAGCTCGAAACAAAGTTGGACGTTACATTAATAAAATCCCGTTACAATTGCAAGTGTGCTAATTAGTTGCATATGCAAATTTTCAAGTTTATTACAATTATTTTTTTAAATAAATTTTATGAATAGTTCTCAATAAAGTTTGCTCTAATGAATACAATAATTGAAAAAAATATAAAAAGTATTAAATGGTGATATGTTATATAATTTGTTTAATTTTTTTGTTTAAAATAATAACTGTGCTAATTAGTTGCATGCCATGTACTAGTTACTAGTATACTAGTTGCCAAATCGGTCCAAAACAGAACTGGAGTCTTGTGTCTTTTAATCATGGGCAATATTCTTTTCTGCAAGCGTTCTTTACGGTAGATTTCGGCGTTTATGGTTCCCATTGTAAAAAACGGTCTTGAATTCATGCCACATTCACAAAGAGCTTGCCAAACCATAATTTTTTTTTTCAAATTTTTCAACTCAAATCTATCTGTCCGATTCACTAACATTTCTTCTGTCATTTGCGGTAAAAAACTGGGGATCCGGTAGAGAAAAAAAGTCCATTTTGCAAATGTTTCGTCGTCCATTATAACGCACATTTTTTTCGTCAACAATTTTCGATAGAGATTTCTTGAGTGTCTAATTGCTCGTTTTTCCTGATCAAAACATCTTTTCGGTGCTTTTTGCTCATTGCACCAAATCCCTTGCAGACATCGACGGATTTCTCTTTAAAGCGTTAGGATCTTTTTTCAAGAACAGCATTTACAGGATCTTTTGAACGACCTGACCTTGCTTTCTCAGATACACTCAGCTCTTCTTTGAACCGTTTCATATATCTTTGTACAGTCCTTGTTGTAATTTTATACTTATTTCCCAATGTCAAAAGCGATTCTTGTTGACTTTTTTGCCATTCTCTCGCACAACTAGAACGCTGTATTTACACTAAATTGATCAGTCAAGAAGATTAAATCCTTTGTAAATGAGTAAGAAAGTTATGGAGAATTACGCAAACAAATTTTTGTCTTTGCTGATAAAGAAAGAACCGTTATCTACAAACGAATAGATGCGACAGAACTTTTCGTTACAGGCTTTAGATTATATCCGCTTGTAACACCCAGAAATAATGACGGTAGAGCAAAATGGAATGGACAACTCAAGCATAATATTAAAAGTTATTTTAATTTTTGCATGTCCGTCCGTCCGTCCGTCCATATGTCTGTCTGTCAGTCCGTCCTCACTATAACCCAAGAACGCATGAACTTAGAGTGCAGAAATTTTGCGCATTGGCTTTAAAAAAAATAAAAAATTAAGTTCGAAAATAGGACAAATCAGGTAACTCCTTCATAGGGTTGCCATACAAAAATTTCTTATTTTCACTACATATTTGGACACTGCCTGAGAACGCGTCAATCTAGAGAGCTAAAATTTTGTACACAGTGTGTTCATATAAATAGTAAACATAATGTAACAAATGGGGTAAAACAGAAAACTACTTCTTGGTTTTGTCATATAAAATTTTTGGATTATATTGTGAAAATAATCAGTCCTAGACATTTTTGTTGTACCCAAAAGTTTGTCAGAATATGAAATCCTATAAAACTAAAAATTGGAATGTTCATGTATATACGAGGTGTGGTTATAAAATAACGAGACTATTGCTGCAATACACTTTATTTTTATTCCATGCGAATTTTCCATTTTTCAAAACAGTGCTGGAAGTCGTCTTCTGTGAGCTCTTTCATGATGCGTGCCGCTTTTTCTTTCACAACTTCAATGGACTGAAATCTTGTTCCTTTAAGTGCAGATTTGACCTTAGGAAACATTTAAAAGTCGCATGGTGCAAGATCAGGCGCATAAGGCGGATGGTCTAACACTGGGAAGTTGTGGTGCTTGGCTAGAAACGTCTTGACAGACAATACGGAATGAGCCGGTGCGTTGTCTTGATGGACCACCCATGACTTTTTCTTCCACAATTCGGTTGGTTTTTTTCTCTTATCCTTTCACGGAGTTGGGAAAGAACCTCAGATCAGATCAGGTCAGATCGAATCAGATTACACTTTTTCAATATTTGCATCCGTTTTTGACGTGGATGGACGGCCCGGACGTGAATTATCTTGAACGTCTTCTCGACCATCTTGAAAACGCTTAAACCACTCAAAAACTCGCGCACGTGATGAGCATTCATTGCCATACACTTCTTTTAATAACAGATAAGTTTCAGTCGCTTTTTCCAAGTTTCATGTGAAATTTCACGACGATTCGTTGCTCAATTATGACACTTATCATTTTTCCGGCAAAAGAAAAGAACAGCTCGTATAAAAAGGAAGGTCATGGCCAGACAATTTTTTTTTTTTTTTTTTTACAAACATGGGAGGTATTGCATTTGAAAGAGAAGGCTTCACGCTACACAGTTGTCGGTCGTTCGCGTTTGGCACATGTTTACTTTTTCTGTGGAACCATCAGTCTGTCTCGTTATTTTATAGCCACACCTCGTACGTTTACAACAAAAACTTCCCACCTTTGGATTCTACTATTCCTGTTAACTGCAAACAAGCGTGAGCTTCAGAGAGCTTTGCGGAGCTATTGAAATAGATACACTTAAAGTGGAAATGAGGACGTACGTAAAGTTAGCACCGCAACTTCGTCTGATATAGTTCGGAGCTATCTCATAATTTGTCGTTAATTTGTCGTGAAATTCATAAATTTGTCGTGTCCTTTTTTCTAAAGGAAACTGGGTGTGGTGGTAAGTTGACGTCAAGTTAGCACCGCAACTTACTGGAACTCGGCCAAAACTTATCGGATTGGAAAATTTCACATCTTGGAATTTGTCGTTAATTTGTCGTGAAAACCATAAATTTGTCGTGTCCTTTTTTCTAAAGGAAACTGGGTGTGGTGCTAAGTTGACGTCAAGTTAGCACCGCAACTCACTGGAACTCGGCCAAAACTTATCGGATTGGGAAATGTCACATCTTGGAATTTGTCGTTAATTTGTTGTGGAAACCATAAATTTGTCGTGTCCTTTTTTCTAAAGGAAACTGGGTGTGGTGCTAAGTTGACGTCAAGTTAGCACCGCAACTCACTGGAACTCGGCCAAAACTTATCGGATTGGAAAATTTCACATCTTGGAATTTGTCGTTAATTTGTCGTGAAAACCATAAATTTGTCGTGTCCTTTTTTTCTAAAGGAAACTGGGTGTGGTGCTAAGTTGACGTCAAGTTAGCACCGCAACTCACTGGAACTCGGCCAAAACTTATCGGATTGGAAAATTTCACATCTTGGAATTTGTCGTTAATTTGTCGTGAAAACCATAAATTTGTCGTGTCCTTTTTTCTAAAGGAAACTGGGTGTGGTGCTAAGTTGACGTCAAGTTAGCACCGCAACTCACTGGAACTCGGCCAAAACTTATCGGATTGGAAAATTTCACATCTTGGAATTTGTCGTTAATTTGTCGTGAAAACCATAAATTTGTCGTGTCCTTTTTTCTAAAGGAAACTGGGTGTGGTGCTAAGTTGACGTCAAGTTAGCACCGCAACTCACTGGAACTCGGCCAAAACTTATCGGATTGGAAAATTTCACATCTTGGAATTTGTCGTTAATTTGTCGTGGAAACCATAAATTTGTCGTGTCCTTTTTTCTATAGGAAACTGGGTGTGGTGCTAAGTTGACGTGCTAAGTTAACGTCAACGAACTCGGGTCGGGGGACTACTTGGTATGGTGGCACTATATTTTATTCAGTACAGTGACGATTAATATAATGTGACTATACCTTCTCTTTCAACCAACATACGAGCCGAAAGCTCTTATTTAAATCGTAAATGGAAGGCAAGCGATAACCTACAATATGCGTTCAATGAATTAGACGCACATGTAAAAATTCTGAAATTTGAAAGCAATGTTACCTTTTTTTCCTTGAAATGATTTCTTTGTATTAATTTTACTTAGCGAAAGGTAATCCCAACACCTTCCTAAGAGTTCTGTTAGTCAGCAAAATAAGGAATTTACCTGAAAAGAGGTATATGCGTAGGTATGAGAATCGTATCCTTATTTGTACTTTTCATTTTGTGGTTCAGTCAGTCGTGAGTTAAGCATATTTGTGAGTGTTATAATATCAGAGCTGGGTAATACTTAAGTAAAAAAAGACTTAAGTACTACTTAAAATACATTTTCATTACTTAAGGCTTATTACTCGATAGTTTTGAAATGCCCCTACTTAATACTTGAACATAAGTATTTGCTTCTATTTACTTGTACTTAAGACTTAGTATTGTATTTAAGTACCAAGACTTTTACTTAGGTATTTCTGAGTCTATTCGACTCAGAACTACACAGCACTTATTTGTGGGTCACTTGCAATTATCAGAAACATTTACTCAAGACCAATGAATACAAAGGAGGAATTATTGTCGCGTATCGGAAATGCCTAATTGCCTGCCAAAAACAGTATTACTGCAAATTATTATTGAGCATGCGTTCCAATTTAAAGAGTTACAATAGTACCCGCATATTCAGTATAATACCTCACAGAAACTGAACAATGTCTAAAAAACCTCAGCACCGATATCCTCTCGTCTTTTACTTCACTTTGTAAAAATAATATTTTTGATGACATTATAAAATTTTCCAGCCATAAAAAAATCAAAAATTTATCAAAATTTATTGCATATAGTCTCAATTAGAAATCTGAAAAAATCTAGAAGGTAATTGAACTGTACGCAAAGTAATTATTGCTCAGCGGATGATGCTTCCCAAGTACCATTGGAGGGTTGAATTTCCTATCTTTATCTTTATCTCGTAAATTAGACTCTTAAGAATTTAACCTCAAAGGCCACTCTCCTTTAAGGTTAATTAGGAAGGAAATTTTACTTAATAATTACTTAAATTAGGTCCTCAAAGTAATCTTGACTTTTTAGTTAATTATTAGGGAAAAATTACGTAATAATTCCTTTTTAATTTACCTCGTAGGAATTAGGAGATTGTGTTCGCCCTGATAGTCCGAATTCCCAAAAAAGTGAAAAATTGGACTAAAAGGCTACGTTTGGCGAAATCCCTAATAGTTGAAATTACGTAATAATACAACCAACAATTAAAGTTTATTTACTTTTGTTTGACTTCATTATCAATGGAATTATTGAACTGCTCCTCCCATTGAATCATTTCATCAAGATTACAAATGTTGCTCCTATTTACGACACATTTATATCAGAATCAGTCAGGCTCTGGAATACCATTTGCATCTTTCTTAAAGATGCTATGCTTGATTTAGGCAATAGGTACACTTAATTATTTGCTTCCCAACCATGCGGAATATACGCATATTCAACAGCGTTTGCATTTACCCGCTTTTTAACAAATCTTGTATCCAAATGATGATGCTAATCACATGGTTTACTATTTTAATATGTAAATAAATCAATTCAATTCTTTCAATTGTCACATCTCTTTTACCTATTTTAGGCGAAATTCCATAATTTAGGGCGAAATGCTTTATTTTAAGTTGAAATTTATTTATAGACAAAATAAATTTTCATAACCTTTGAACACAAAATTACCTAAATAAGGATTTTTGCCCTCAAAGTCGAAAAATTTGGTTATTTCGTCTTGCCATCCAGGAAATTCGTCATATAAGGAAAAATTGTAAGTCAAACTAACTTCTAGGTCGAGAAATGTAATATGCCCCATATTTATTTAACAAAACCTGGCTGCCATATATTAAACGAATGGATAGAAAAATTGCATAATACTTTAATTTAATTTTTCCCATAGTTACTACAAAGAAAACCCAAATAAATGAATTTTTCTTAATTTCACAACGATTAAAGCATACTTAAATTAATTTCAATGCTCTAAATCGGAAACCAAAGAATAATTTTAAAAAATTTAAAATTATTATTTTTTAAATTTACAATATTTTGAAAGCGCGTTGTTGTTTTTCGATAAATTATTTCCATATTTATCAATAAAAGTTTTCTCGTTTTAAAAATTGAACGCTTAGAAGCTGCGAGAATTAATTTTGAATAAGGCCATAATTTACATATATGTACTTTGTTAACCCTTGTGTCAATGGATAAAATAAATGACATAAACGAACCCATAACATACCCGGGTATGTAACCATATTTACGTACATATATTTCTGTGGAACTATTTCATTTTTTTGCTTTATATATAAGGAAAATATTTAGTCAAACAGTTCCTAAGAATTTATTTTTATGATTAGACCTGTTCCGAAAGGTGGGTATGCTGCATATGGCTTACAAAACTTGGAGGTAGGATAATTGTTGATGATAGAAATGCATTTTTTTCGAGTATCTCAAGGAGAATTTGTTCATAATAAGTGTAAATTTCATTCTTTTTCTACTGGCTGGCAAGGGCGATTAGATCATAAATTGCATTTTGAGGTATCGACCCCAAAGCATACCTCATTCATACTGGAACTTTCTCTAGAATTTCAAGCTATAGCCTCGCGTGTACTGCTTTCTACCGAGTTCGGATTTGTGACAAAACCACGATTTGCATAAAATTTGTATAAAAAAATAGGAAATCTGTAATTTTACTTTCAACAGTGCATTACGATAAAATTGTTAGTGGTGTCTTCCAAAAGCCTGAAATCATATTGTTGTACAACAAATGCAGGGGGGGGGGGGGGAGAAAATATGGATAAGATGGTAGGACATTACACCACCAAGAGACGTACGTTGCGATGGACCCTAGCATTTTTTTATAATATTTTGGATGTGGCTGCTCTGGCAGCCTTCATTATATACGATACCCGCAATTCTAACCAAAAGACAAATAAGACACGTACATTTCTGCAAGATCTTGGTGAAGCCCTCACCATGCCAGCATGTACAAATCATAGCAGCGAATTCACACATTATGAGGAACTTCGGGATCAGATATGCTATCGAATGCATGATGGGACACCAAATACCAATCAGATCTACATCCACGTCAAGTGGGCCAGCAGCACGGGATCAAACTGACAGACTGAAAAGTAACTACAGTATTTGCAAAGAGGAGGGTAAGCGGTGACCCACGCGAAAATGTTGCACAACATGCTGTAAGCCTGCACGTGCAGAGCATTCTACAGAATTTCCCAGATGTAAAAAATGTTTGTCATAATAAATTCTATAAAGTTTTTTAAGAATTTACTCTATTTTTTTATTGCTTTCAATCCCCATTCCTAAAAAATGTATTACATATCTGGGTATGCTTTGAGCTTGGTAACGTATAATTATAATTCAGGTCTATCTTCTGACGAACCATAGAATACTTTTCAAAATTTTATAGCATATATTAGCTACAAATAGACCCCTTGAGGATAACTAAAGTGATGGATAAAAAATTTCGAAGATTAGATACAGTTTTTTCATTCTCAAAATTTCAAACATACCCAGGTATGTAGGTATTAACACAAGGGTTAAAGCAATACTTCTCATAATCTTTCAATTTGGCGTTATGTGCCTTGTTCATAATATTTACATTACCTACTAAGGAAAATATATACATACAATTCTTATAAAATGAAATTCCTTCTATATTAACACACACCATAACATGAGTTAAACTAGGTAGAAAATAGGTCGAGATTAAGGAAAATTTACGTAAATTCGACGTGAAATTTACCTTAAATTTACCAAATCAAGGAAATGAGTCCTGCGCCATATCAGGAAATATTCCATAATTTCCCTAATATTTACGTCGATATGACGTCCTCTCATTCTCCACTTATGTAAATCGGACGTAAATATTAAGTAATCTTAACTTAATCACAATTAGTCGCTGCCTTAATTTACGCCGAATAGACGTAAATTCGACTTGAAAAAGAGGGGCAATGTTACTTGGGTTGGAGCATCGAAAGAAAGCTAGGGAGAGAGTAATATAAATATAATTCTATTTTTTTTTTTTATGATTCGTCAGTGTACACTATTCTATCCTAATAATTTCGACATATCCTACCTAATATTGCGTTCTTATTAGCTGAGATTTATAAACTGTCAGAAAAATTACCAAGTTGACGGAGAAGAATTTTAATGAGCTTTCCTGAAAATGCCATTGTTTATGTGCTTTTCTGTTTTTGTAGTTAAGTAGCTCTCTATAAATAGCTGTCACTCAGTATTCATTCAATTTTTCTATTTTATCGTCAGGTTTTTTACACACTCAAAATGATTTTTTTTTTAAGTCTTAATTCCCAACAAGATAAAATTTTTAAAATCTTTTTAAGATTGAACTTAATTCTCTTGCGCATCAACCACTTAGCGAAACGACAAATTTTACATACAAAATTAAATACAAAATTTACACAGTTTTAATTGGGAAAATAATTTAAAAAAATTCGGTAAAAATAAAAATAAAGCAATTTATACTTAATGGTGCCTGATAATTTTATATAATATATAATAAATTGACTTTCACATAATATTTGCTGCCAGAAAAATACCACACATAAAGCGTTCACTTTAAAAAGCATTTTACGAATTTATTTTATTTTTATTATTATTTTTTTTTTATTTTTTACTTTTTGTATTTGAGTTTTAATCTTGAATCTTGTCAAGAATCCAAAGGCAGTCTTCCGTCCGCAGTCAGACTGGCAGGGATCAGTGAAATCTGTATTCAAGTTGATTTATTTTTGTGTGTATCTTTCCGGCCGCTAAAATTAAATAAATTAACATTTTCGGCTGTAGAAGTTCAGTGTCTTGAAAATAGCTGAAAATACATTAAGATTTCACGGGGTATGCATTAAAAAACCTCCAGTCGGCTCTCGTGTTTTCTTTCAATTAAAGTGAAATCCTCTGCATTTATATTTGTGATAACAATCACTTAACATATGTAGAGAGAAAGAAATAAAAAAAGAATAGTTTTCTCGTGGTGGCATTTTGGCAAGTAGCCCATTGTCGTTAGTGCGAACGTTAATTTTGAACATTTGAAGATAAATATCTGTGGGTGAAAGATTGTTTTTGGATATTTTTTTTTTTTTTGTTTTTATCATGATCGGAAAGCTTCGGGCAATTGTGAATTATTTTACTGATCCAAAAAATAAATGGTCATCTTCTTCTCCTTCTTCTTCATCAAATGACAGGTCATCATCATCATCCGGTAATAGTTCTACAGTTAGTCCAACTGGAGAGAATGCAATCGCATGTGATGCTATAACGAATAAATTAACTGAAGTAGCTGATGTCGCTGAATCTTTAGATTCTGCGCTACGAGATACTCAAAATGAATTAGATCAATTTGATACAAACTCAAGCTCTTCTGAAAAGAAGTGCGAACATAATCGAAACAGTAGTCTTGATGTAAGTAAACAAGTAATACAAAAAAAGATACATTTCAATTATTTATCAAAATTTTACAGGAGTGGAATTCAAGTGTTAAATCAACAGAAGATGAATCTTTCATTACTGTTTCCGAATGTAATTGTACACCACAATCTAGATCATCTTCATTTCAAACAGCATCTGAATGCCATACTTCACCATTATGGAGTTTTGATAAATGTTCTTTGGACGCTGAAGGCTCAACAACATCAGAAGGAGAAGGTCCTACAATACAATTATTGAATGGTGTCCTTTCAACTGCGAATGATTCTTTCGATAGTTCCGATCATAGTTTTGTTTCGGCTCATGCATCTACACCAAACGTTGTCGATACGGTGTCCGGTAAAAATGATAAGTTTATAATAAGTGAAAAGAAATATGGTAATAGTGAAAATTTATCATCACCCTGTACTGATATTAAATCTATAAAGGATGAAATAGATATGGAAAGGAAACCAGAGGTGAGAAGTTGTGAAATTAGACAAACTGCTTCATGGAGTTCTAGATATTATGAAAATGTTGTTACAAAACATACAATCAAAGGTTGTTTGTCATAATATAAAATATATTTGTATGTATGTATGTATGTATGTATGTATTTGTAGGGTGTGTACTCGAACAAAATTTTTAAAGAAAAGAAAAACTGAATTAATTATGTGCAAAAATGTTTTATGTTGCTGTTAGTTGCCTTGTTGTTATATTTTAAGTGTTATTTTTAACCAAATTAATGTGTTTTTCTATAACTTCTTTTGCATAACATTGTGTTTAGCAGCAATAGTTTAATATTTTACTAATCAATTTTAATTTTTTTCATATTTTTCAATAAGGCTTTATATCAAGAATTAAATTCTGCATGAAATGTTTTATAGTTTTCGTTTTGATTTTAGTTTTATGGTTTTAATGTTTTAATTTATTTGTTTTAAGATTTTCTGTGTTTATTTTCAATGTGTGAATAAATATTTATAAAAATTAAAATTTACAGTTAAATATAAGATAAACGATACAGGTATTGATACTAGCTAGGCATTTTGTTAGCTTTTTTTATGGTTTCTGATATTTATCCACTTTTAAGACTTGTCTGACCTATAGAACGTCATTTTTTAACTGAAAATAGATTATGAATTCCTTCCTCAATTCGACGTCATTTAGACGTAAGTCTTTTACGAAACTAGGACATGTTGATCAAATTTTCGTTTATTATTGACTTATTATTGACCCCTTTCCCGCGACGTCCTTTTTACGTCAATATTTGAAATTTTAAGACAATCGAATTTAGTTTCCGTCAAATATGGACTTCGTTTTAACTGGCACTTTTTTAAGTCGACATATGACGTCTTTCAGGAGTTCAAGTTGGTATAAGTTTAAATAATGCAATCGGAATTTGATCACAAAATGATCGACCCTGCATATATTATACAGAAATATATGAAAGAACGTCACTTAATGACTCAAAATAGACCCTAGATTTAATAGTGTTTTTTCGTCTTTTAGACGTAATCCTAGTTAACCCTCTAGAGCCTAATATTAGAAATTTTTCAATTGTTCTTAAACTCATTTTGATATCTTACTTTTGCCGTATTTTTGTCGTCATTTTTGCTATTGCATAGACACGTGCTGTCTATTTCTCGTCATTTGATGACTGATAATAGACCCTAATTATAACATGCAATTGCCTAGGCACTCGTTGTCTATTTTTCGTCAGTTTTTGACTGCATTTGAAACTGGCGCTGCTTGTCGTCATTTTCATGTCATTTCTCGATTTTTCGTAGCTTCGTGGAAGGACGGGCATTCAAGACTTGCATTAGTCTTGTTCAAGCAGCAGTACGGGCAGCAATTCTATGGTTTTTTGTCAAAAGTGCATATCTCCAAAGCTGTACTATGCGCTACTTACGAACTTGTGCGCTTTTAATCGAAATAATATTCAGTTTTTTTTTTGAAGCTATGCAATTTGGATACATCGTTTTATTTCAATGGTTTTGTGAACGATAATTCAACGAAAACTTTGAAAAATGCTTTTCTCGATAAACAACGTAAAAAATTAATAATTTCTTTCTTTTTTCTTCTATTGGAAATATTCGTCGTTCCAGGGTGGAAAAGTGAGGTTTTTCATTGAGCGTTTTTGTCTTTCGATGTGCCAACTAGAGGTCATTTTGTATTAATAATTGGTGGCTAATATGACGACTTTATTTCCGTCTGAAGACGTGTTTCAGGTGTTACAATGATGTCTTCTGGGCAACCAAATTTGTACTCATTCAGTTTAATTTTGGGGGTTATTTTGGTGGGTAATATGACCACCTTATTTCCCTCTGAAGACGTGTTTTATGTGGTACATTGTCGACAGGTCGACGCCAAAAAGATGTTCGATTTAACTAAATTTTGATTTTGACCACTTTTCAATTTCAGTACAAAGGACGGTCTATTGTATATACATTACTATTGACCAGACAATGTTTGTTGGGATACAGGGTGTGCCGTATGTGGTCTGGCACTCGAAGGCTATGGATAGGTTATGTTTTGATGCTTAGACAAGAGAAAACTTTTACGGGTGGGGGGGGGGGGGGGTTGTTACTGTTTTCGAGGTAACGGAACTTTAAGATATTTTGGTATGTTTTTATAGATCACCTTGTAACTTCTCAACGATACACCCTAAAATCATAATTTAAACTTTGATAGATAGACAATCGTTGGACCTTTCCAAAGGTCTCTAAATTAATTAATTTGAGCCATAACAGTGTTAAAATTTCGGAATTTTTTCTCGTTTTTGTTTATTTAGCTACTATTTTTATCAAAAAAACACGTCATCAATCAATACTAATTTTTCATCCTGGATTTAAGAAGCCCAAAACATAGTTTTAAAATGACCTATCACACTGTAACCCTTTCTGCGTTTTTTGAACTTTTTCTTAAGCATTTCCACGGAAGATGAATGAATAAGTTCAATTAGTGCCTGAAAGTAGGCAATTATCTTTTGGAAATGACCTTTTTCAGCCTTTTTTGTTGGATATGCTTAAGAAAAAATGCAAAAAACGCAGAAAGGGTTACAGTGTGATAGGTCATTTTAAAACTAAGTTTTTGGGCCTATTAAATCCAATCCAAAAAAATTAGTATTAATTGATAAAAATAGTAGTTAAATAAAAAACATACTAGTAAAAATTCCGAAATTATAAATTTGTTAAGCCATAACTTCAAAACGGAGAGAAGGAGGGAAAAATTTATAAACCATTGAAAAGGTCCAACGATTATATATCTATCAAAGTTTAAACCATCACCACAGAATGTAACGTTCAGATGTTACAGGGTGATCTATAAAAACATACCGAAATATCTTAAAATCCCGTTATCTCAGAAACCGTAAAAATTCACCCCCCCCCCCCCCCCACCTCTGTCAATTTTTGCTTACCTAAGCATGACCTATCAGTAGCCTTCGAGTGCCAGACCATATACGGGACACCCTGTGTAATATTGTTTTTATAGCATAGAAGAGTATTTCAAACCTTTTCTGTATGACGTACAAGTATTAGTTGACAGTAACACTTCAAACCGATAATTGGACCCTATAGATTTCATTCAAATAAAAACGTTGATATGATCAAAAGTCTTGGAACAATCTCTGCTAAGAGTCTGTTTCAAGTGATTTATGGTATAGTTTGAGGAGGTAGCGCCAAATGACTTTCTGTATGTAAATTCATGTTCCTCCGATGTTACGTCAGATGGGAGATTTTCGAGTTAGCAAAAGAATCCTTAAAAGCTTAAGGACGAATATTCATTAAAGAAATAGCACGATAATTATAGTAAATAGATCTCTTGAGCGAATTTTCTAGATAGATTGAAAATATTGGTAAGAAAAAAATTAATTAACACATTTCTTTAACAGGGAAGAACATAGACTATCTACATTCACAGTGTAATAGTCTTCCGTACCTATTTATATCTTATTAAAACATCTTTTGAATTCAGCAAAACATTGCCAATATCTTTGTATAGAATTACGATAGAGAAAAGAGGGGAATTTGAAATTATAATTATTATATATATTTTTTTCAATTCATTTCAATTCATTTATTAATTCAAATATTGAAATTCGTATTATATTTAGTACATAAAATTGTGGTTATTAGAATAAACGAATCGAAAAAATCCGCAGAAAGAACTCAAGCAGTGTGCAAATTATAAAACTTTTTTTCTTTCATAATCAAGAACTTTCGAAAACCCAGACATCAGCGACTAGAGATTCTGATTAAATTAAAGTGACAAATGGCAATGAAAAAACGACTTCGAAAGAAGGTCAATGGATGCGTTCACTGACACGATAGCGTCCTGTAGCGTTGTGATAGCGTTGTGTTGTGAACAAATGTTAAAAGAATTATTTTGACAGTTAGTCACTACTGTGGTGACTCTTGTGTAACCAAATTGCAGTGAACGCAAAAGAGAATAACGTAGCAAATTAAATATTTTTGACGTTTGCAAAAAATAAGTAAAATAAAAGTAAACATGAACGTCAAATTGCAAGGAAATAAAGTAATGCATTGAAATTGATTTATAATAAAAAAAACTTGTTGGCCAATCACGAAGGCCATATTGTTCTCATCAATCAAAATTAATACATTTTCTGCTTCCATTTCCATATCAATGTCACTTTGACAATACAAATTTATTATCGCACAAATTTACTATCCAAAATATGGGTAGTGAAATAATGCGCGTTAGCTTTTACTCTTGGCAGTCTCAGTGAACGTATGAGAAAGTAAAAGGAAGTGACTATCTGTCATTTGCTGTGTACAGTGAACGCACGATAGCGTTGTGTAGTGACTCGGTAGTGACATTATGTTACAATTTTTTTGTCGGTGAACGCACCCAATGTCATTATGCCATAATTTGGAACTCTGATTATTGGATGACATGACAAGTATCTTAAATTATAGCATTGACAATTTGACAATTGCGCAGTGATTGAATATATTCCGATCAACAAAGTAAAGGAGCACTGCGAAGGCGTATCCAAAGAAGGAGGCAGTATGTCAAATAATTGATGAAATGTTATAACGAAAGTAACGTGTCTTTTTGCGGTTTGTTGCTAAAATTGAGTTTTTTTTTTATTAATACAATAATATATAATAATATAATAAATACAAATATTTATTATTTTTATATTTACTTGACATATTTGATATCACTTGAATATGACAAAAGTCACAGCGGCAAAGATTAAGTGACTTCGGTTGCAAAAATTGTGAATGAAAAAAAGTCATTTGTCATGTCACCCAAATTTTTTAGGAATCGATCTTTCGAAAATAAGTCACATTTTAACACTAAAGCCCCCCATTCACCTACAGATTATCTACAGATCCGAACTGCAGATGTATTTGAATTTCGCCACCCATTAACAGTTCAAATCGTACGATTTTATCTACAGTATAGGTAATCTGCGTGTGTATGTTGAAAATTTGTACGATTAGATTGTCAACCAGATCGGCAGTTCATGAACTGCAGACTGTAGATCTGTAGATAAATACACCACACACATGCAGTTTATCGTCAGATAACAGCACTACAGATTTATAAACTGCATACATAGTGTCCAATTTGATCGTCAATCATTATTTTCAGATCAGTTTCATATTTTCGTCGGATAATTGTAGTTTCTCATCATACCCAACATGGTTAGAAGTACATCATTCAATGAATTCTGAAGTATACAAGAAACATGGGAAGTAAAATATGACAGAAAAAAAGAAAAACTTTATCAGGAATAAATAGAACGTTATAAAGCTACTACTAATTCTGATAGGAAAAACATTAAGAGGAGTCAGTACCAAGATTTGCAAGTTTCATACATTTTTCAATGCGAATTTCTGGCAAACTATTTGTAGCAGGATAATTATTTATACCTTAAATTAAAGGTAACGAAGAGGTCTAGTAAATAACGTCGGCAAAAATTAAAAAAAAGGTGTATTGGAATGGAGATATTAACTCAGAAACTTGTAAAAAATGGTAAAAATTGATTTTTTTTCAAATCAAATTCCTCTTACACTATAAAAAATTTGTGCAATTGTTGCCACTAAGTTTAGGTATTTGTCCCTAATATTTAGAGAATATTCCTAAAAATGTAGGGAATTTTCCCAAAAATTTAGGGAATATTCGTTACATTTTAGCGATTATTCCCTACATTTTTCGAAAATATACCTATGCTTTGTGGTAACAATTGCGCACATTTTTTACAGTGTAGTAGGTATTCTCATTTCTTTATATTGTGACTATTTTAAAGAGATAAATCCTAGATCTAGCAAATAACGTCGAGTTTTTTCATTTTTAGTGGCGCATTATTTAATTGTTTAACTCTAATAGTACTTGTTTTTTCTCTCGATATTTCACCGACGAGAAATTGCAATATTTCGTTGAAAGTTTTAGAAATATAAAGCAAAATAGCATATTTAACAACTATGTTCAAAATAAAATTTAGGAGAGTTAATTCTCTTTAAAAATTTGCAATTTCTTTGAACTGCAAATTTTCATTTTCGTCTTAAACTGTCGCATGTTGGGTTTCTGTCTTTTACGCTAGATGTCTCTAATGTGAATTGTGGTCTAGGTCTAGGCTAATTTTATAATGTATTTTCATACTTTCAGGACACAAACCTACGTATAGTAAGTTTTATTGCCTACAGGGTCGCTGGCATCTAAATTGAAATTTTTGCTGAGTACTGACTCCTCTTAATAACCTCATATGTGAGATGCTTTGTGAAGCAACCAATTTTTTCATCCAGAAACATTCTTACTCTTCACTGGTACTTCTGATAAAAGAATTATTATTATCAGAGCAGCAATTTTCTTCTTTGATAAAATCATTTTAAAATTCAACCGAATTGCATGAGAATCGTGAACAGACTAATTACGATGTGGACTGAAGACCCAACTGAAGGTGTGTGCTTAATGGTCAGTTTATCTTAAGTTTTCTATCTGTCAAATTTCAAACTTACGATCTGATCTGATACTAATGGGTGGACGAAAACAGATTTGGACTGACAGATGCCATCTACAGATAATCTGTAAGTGAATGGGGACCATAAATATCACTTTTTATAGATGAAGTCATGCTGTAAGAACCGCATTTTCGGAAAAAAGTCACAATGTCATTGTCATTTGTCATTTTTTTTTTCTGATCAGAATCCAGCCCCAGGTTGTTTCCCCGTTTTTAATTTATGACTAAAAGCATTTGCTGTAATTTTTTAGACGGAGAATTTCTATCGTCTATAGTAGACTAAAATTCACTGAAAATAATTTCAATGAAATGGACAGAATGCATTGTAAATGCAAAACATAAAACCGAACTTTTTCACCCCGCAATCGGAGAGGTCTGCCTAATATCTATCATTGAACTTCTGTGGTAGGTGATCAGAGATAACCATATTGATGATACCTCTCTAATTATTTATATTAGTCTCAGTTAAATAAGTATGTAAACATGTAAGAAAATCATATTCTTTCCGTAAACGAAAAATTTTGCAAATTTCCTAACAAAATTATTTACTGCCCTATTCACTGCACGTTTTGTAAAAAACAAAACAATTTCTGGAAACATTCATTTTGATATGTTCAAGAGCGGCTTAGCCTTCGATCTAATTCAGGTCGTGGTTGTTGAAGCCTATAGAGAAAACAGGAAGTACTGATACCTGTAAAATTGTATAAAATTAAATGTATATATAAAATGTATATAAGTGTGGCTTTTCTCGGGTTGTTTGAAGCACGACAAAGCCTATGCGAGTACAAGCGATGGAAGGTTTATTTTAATTGAAAACGGCTACCAAAGGGTATAAAGACGGATTGTTAGAATCGTTTTTTTTTTCGTAATCTAAGAAATAATGTAGCAAGTGTTATACCATTTTGGAATCTTTATTAAATTCGTCAACTTTTAAAGTTACTTGCCAAACTGGCGTAGTATATATATTTTTTCTCATTACAGTCAATTAAAGTTGGGTGAAGTATTAATTTTCTATTCTTGGCTCGGCAAAATGTGTCATTTTCTTCCAAGCTTAGAATTTAAAGCAACAGGTTAAATAAGCACAATTCGGGATTACATAAGAATAAATAAAATTAAAATAAAAAAGAAAATATTTGTAGCAACAGGAGCTAAAAAACCATCACAGGTTGTACATTTTCTCGAAAACAAAAGAAATGTCTATAATTTAAAAAATACATGACTTAGATTTTTCTGGTAACTATTATGATTTGGTCTATCACCCGACTCCGGCTTGACGTCGACTTACGGGACACCCTGTATATGAATAATCGGCACAACAAAAATATAAAAGCATCTTCATAACTGGGCTGCTAAGCATTCCGTGCCATTTTCTAACCAATCAAATACTAAATTAAATATGTAGTATTCCAAAATTACTTACTATCGTGTGATAGGTATGATAGATGACTTTTCGACACTATATAATAACGTAAGAAAATTCTAAAAAGTTTGCACACGTTTAAAAGACGAAGAGCTACGAGCGAATGACATACCCAAACCACTATTACTACTCATAAGAAAACAAACAAACCGTAGAAACCAAACCGTACCACCCGGGGGGGGCGCACGTGGGTCATGACCCCCCCCCCAGCAATTCTTGCAAATGAGTAAGGAAAATATATGGATCATATACTGATATGCCATGTATTTGCCTTCAGCAAATAATTCATCATTGCCAAGTTTCCATGATGACGATGACATGATCATTATTTAGCATTCCCAAACAAAAACCATCGGTTTGATTCTTAGCTTAGTACTAAGGTCCGCGCTAAGCTAAATTTTGTATGAAAACTAGCAAGCTAGGTGCTGAATTTTAGCGAGAGCAGTACTAAGATCAAAGCGCTAAATTTGCCTTTGGGTTTTGATTACAGATGGCACAACCAGTAAGTCTCCAAAAAATTTAGCTTGAATTTATCCGCCCGTGCCGTTCTTTAGCGCGCTAAAAATATTTATTGTCAGAGTTCTGAGATTTGATAAATTTATTTACCGAATTTTTGTAGTTAACGTAGTTTTGTCCGTCTTTGCTGTAAGTACGGATGAATTGGATTTCTTCTCGTAGCCGTATTTTCAATACCATTGTTATTTTTTTTTATTGTATACATTATACATATTATTTTTATATTTTTAATATTTCCAAATAATTTTAACTACCTGTTTTTAGAAATATTATGACCGCAGGTTATATTTCGGTAAAAAAAATGCTTCTTCTTCTTCTTTTACTATAGCTTTTCTAGTCTCCGCTGTCATATTTTAGCTGCTAAAGAACGGCCCGATATTAGGGACCCGCTAAAATTTAGTTTAGCGCGGACCTTAGTACTAGGCTTTAAGCCACGAACATTTGGGTAGTAAAAATTTAATGAAAAACTTTTATCAGATACTATGTAAAAGCAGCAACAACATGAAAAAGAATTACTGTTAGTATGAGCAGTGGATCAAAATATTAGGTCGATGAGCTTAATTCGGAGTGTTTGTTGCCTTTGGCGCCATCGAGTTTTCTAAGATAGAAGAATTATAAGATTAGTAGCGCTTTAAAACTTTTCTCTAATAATAACGGTGAAGCATAAAAGTTGTGGATAAATGAGTGAATTTACTTTAGGATAAATCAAATGCTCCTCATTATCTTGATTTTAATGCACTTGGCGCAGATGAAGATTACGATCATCTTTTTCTTGGTATTGCAAAAAACAAATGCAAAATTGGTGAAGCTTTCATGATTTTTTACTCCCTGATCATGTTAAAACCTCAAGTTGAAATTAAGATATGCGTTAGTGGATAACATAAGGTAGAAAATAAAAAAAAAATTAATAAAATTAAAAGCACGGATATAATCCTTATCCTTGATATCCCTTTTCGTATATGAGCCATTTATCATTTATTTTGAAAGTTGCGTAAGTCCAATTTTTTTTAGGATCTAACAGTGAATTTTCGTGTGTTTTGTAGTTAAAGATTCTGTAAATTATTCTGTACTTACGCCACTTTCAAAATAAACGGCTCGTATATTTTTAAGATGGCATTTTTCTTAGATAACTTGAAACCCTAACTTCCAAATGGGCCATACTTCACTGTTCTAGTGGCAATAGGAAAATATGTAAGTTTTTAAAGAAACCCAGGACAACAATTTTTCGAAAACTTAAAATGCAAAATATTTTGATATTGACTATTTGATATGGATGGCCCCATATAACTCTGGCGGCCGTTGCGGATCTATATATCCATATTGCGTGCATTTTCTGCCGGAGATTCCTACGGCACCACATAAGTTTCAATTTAAGTCTCTGAGTACTATTGACACAAGGAATATGTATATAGCATAGAAATAGAATAATTTGAAATGTATTTCTAAGTATGAGTATTTGTGTATTGATTATTGGTGTGCCGGTATGTCATCATTGCCGCAATTCACGTTCAAAACACGGATGTGTGCATCGAGCCTTATGTTTTTTTTTTTTGAATTCTTAAACGGCACACATTGACTGGATTGTACTAGGGTGGACCAAATATAAACGGTAATATTTTTTATACATTTATTGAATAATGTTACATACCTACCATAACCTCAACATTTCTCAATGAAGTCTCCTGCGTGACCTACACACTTTTGACACCGATTTGGAAGCTTCAATATTCCTTGTTCATAAAAAGTTTGAAGGCGAGTTATCAGCTAATTCCGCACGTGCTCCTCGACTTATTCATTTTTTACGAATCGTTTTCCTCCAAGTGGTTCTTTCAAGGTCACAGGGGAAAGGTCTGGACTATAAGGAGCGTGTACTCATCACATGTGACGATGCGCCTAAAAAACTCTTCCTATCTTCATATGCAGCGTGACTCAAAACTAATTTAAAACCTGTCTTCTGCCATGGCTGTTGGCTACATCCTTAGGAAAAGCAACTGTTTCTTCAAATATGTCTCCTGTATTCATCTCGTTTATATAATTTTGCAGGTCGTCAAACCATTTTCGAATAATATTTTCAAAAGCCGTATCTCTGGCTTCAGTGAGGCCTTCGAGATTTCGATGTGTAAGCTCAGGATTGCATTTCAGGAAAAAAAAAATTCGCCCATTTTTGAAGGACGCAGTCGTGTCATCGTCTTGCTCAATTCTTCTTTGTTTAAAATAGGACTTAGTGGAAACCCATATTTGGCTAACGACTCACACCATTTAACTAGTTTTTTCTTCTACTTTGTAGTCAATTAGCGTTGTAGGAGTATATCCTTTCATATTTCCTTATATGCAATGCATAAAATCAGACTAATTAATAAAGTGCTGCTTGTAGGCTGCAATTTGAGGCAAGGTAAAAAATTTTGCTCTAATTTGCAATCACCAGTACCCGCAAACTGGCTCATGCTAATAGTCGTTTATCCATTTCGCGGCCACTTAAATTGATGTGGATATTCCGAAAATGAACTTAACCCTTTACACTCGTATGTCGCCGTACCAGCGACATTATGCGTTTTACTGTTGCATTCGTATGTCGCCATACAGGCGACATTAACGGTTTTGCTTATAATTCCTGAACTAAGACCTGTAGAGGGTTCATTGATATTTTCTGTTAATAGTATCGTCTTCGGCTAATGGTAGGAATTTCAGATTCCTGCGGGTGGAGGGAGCGGACCTAGAGGGGAACAAAAATTCTCGAAATTCGCCATACATTGCAAAAAAAAGGAACGCCTTAAGTCCCAAACCAGACATCCGATTCGATTCATGTTTAAAATAGTCCTAGAGAATTACAGCGCGGAAGGTATAGGCTATTTTTTGCGATTTTGGCGGGGGGGGGGATAAAGTTCTGGGTGGGGGTCTTCCTACATGTCTTTCGTTATTGTTAAGCTATTTCACCGCGCAGCATAGCGGTGTGGGTAGTCAAACATCTCCCTAGAACGAGCTCTATCGGCATTTGTATTAGATTTTTTAAAATGTTCTAAATCAAACTTTGACCTCAATCGGGGGCGCAGTATATTTTTTTATTAAAAAAATTAACAGCCATCTTAAATTTTGGAGATCTCTCGTTCCCCATAGTCATTTTTTATTACTTCATTTTTTTCTATTCGAACTGAGGTGCTAGATTTTTCGCACTTTAAAAATGCTGAACTATGCAGGATTTAATGTACAGTCCGCATGTGGTGTTTAAACAAAGATCTTAGTATGAACCCCAACAAAACGGTCATCGTTCCGTTCACAAGAAGAATGAAACTTTCACTAACTGCTCCTTTCTTGATAACACGTAATTGATATTTTTAGACGAAGTCAAATTTCTGGAGGTCACTCTAGACAAAAATCTTACCTGGAATCCGCACCTGTCCACAGTGAGTGAAAGAGCGATAAACGTGTCGTCGCTTCATTGGCAGAGCATGGGGTCACAGTTATTAGACCTATAATCACGTATGCGGCCCTCGCATGCTGGCCAAAAACTAATCAGAAGAAAACCGAGGCTCTAAATCTAAAAACCCAAACGGCTTGTCTGTTTAGGAATAACCGGCGCTATGAAGACGTCAATATTTGATATAATTATACCCAAGGTTGAATTTGTAAGACCATTAAATGTGGTCTTGGGCGACCAACAACAATCTGCGTTCCACTAAGCCGTCCTTTCAGCCATGATCAATGGTGTGGTATACAGACGGTTCCAAAATGAACAGTGGAGTCAGACTGGGTATATACTATCCCAGATGCCACATATCAAAGGCCCTGAGCTCTACCCCTACCGTATTCTAGGTTAAGGTATTAGCAATAGAAGAATGCGGCAATACGTGCATTGCAAGGTAAATGGTTCAACGATCAATATCCTCTCGGACAATCAAGATGCTCTTAAGGTCTTAAAGGCCAATACTATCAAGTCAAGTATTGTGTGGGAATGTCTACAAATCCTTAAAAATTTAGCAAGGGGAAACAAGGTTATTCTGATGTTGGTACCTTGATATGAGGGCCATAGAGGCAATGAAAATGCTGACAGGCTATCCAAAAGAGGAGAGCAGCAACTCCTTTTGTCGGACCAGAGCCATTTTGTGGCACTTCAAAGAGTTTTCTCAGAGCGACTTTGACTAGCTGAGATAGCAATCTATTGGGGAAGGCTACAGGGATTTCGTCAGACTAAAAATTTTATCGATACCTCTGGCGGAAAAACTAAAGAGCTCCTACTTCTTAGCAGAACAAAACTCAAAATGATCACATAGTTCTTCACATAGCCCATTAAGGTATCAGCTACACTAGATTGGCTTGGCTGAGACTACATTCTGCCGCTTCTGTGAGGATGCTCAGGAAACCTCGAAGCACTTGCTCTGCATCTTCGAAGCATTGGCCAGGCGGAGAATACTCCACCTCGAACACGTTTTTCCAATACCAAACGACGAGTGGAACCAAAGTCCTAGAATTGTCTTGGACTTCATTAACAGTATAAACCTAGAAAGGGAATAAATTGAACGAGGACTCATAATAGATCTTTCAGGTCGCAGTGAATGCGAGGCCAACGCCTGTACACCATTCCATAAATCTAAATCTAAAGGATATAATATTTATACAGATAGGTACTACACAAGTCAATCACTTGCACAAGAACTGCCAGAGCTAAATATATGCATATCAGGAACTATACGAAATAATAGAAATATACCAATCTATTTATAAAACAATTCTGATGAAACTCTTGAAGAAATCGCATCTACATTTAGTACCTTATCCATATATCTAATTAGTTTTTGAATACGATAAATGGTTTCAGAGATGCAAAATAAGCGAACCAGTTCTTAGTAAGGTAGTGAAAACTTCCATTTTTGAGTGAAAGCGGTAAAAGTTATTAAGACTAATGGATCAAAAACTAATTCCACCACTCGATTACCCTATCCTCCGTCTTTAATTTGATACTCACAAGACATATTTTGGACAACCCCTATGGGGAGAAGGGTATAACCTCTCAATCCACCCATCGCCTCACCCTAAAAAAATTTGTCATATATTTTTCCCCAATGTCATAAATACAACTAAAGAAACCCCATTGCTCTACGACCCTTGCGCACAGAGTTATGAACTCGTAAATATTGTGAAAAAAAGTTTTAGCGTTAAAGCCTGCCAAAGCTGTAAATTACTGTTAATTGAAATAAAATATAGCCTATACCAAGCACGCATACCTACGGACAAAGGAATTTCTTAGTTTTTCGATTGGACCTTTAGGTTTTGATCGTACCCCTACACAGCTTGCCAAATTTATTTCCCGTTTTTCCGTTCCCATTTCCGCCCCCCCCCCCCCACAACCACTTCACTAAATTTCGTCTGCTATCGCATCCACCTTGAGTTCCCTTTTGCTTTTATACCACAGACGCCCCATACCCCTCTCCGTTGCCTCTTTATTCCAGAAAGACGGGAACTCCTCCCCCCTCCTGTATCCCCAAAATAAGTACCGATATAAAAAAAATTAAATTTATCTCGACGCTGTGAGGTAATAGATCCACATACCTTTCGTATAAAAAAAAACCCATCGTTTTTACAATATTAGAAGGAGAATATTACATAGAATTTCAGTGATCAAGAGGGGTGAGATGCCATTGACTTTGAATTTTTCTAATTTTTTCTACTAAATCGAGAAGTTAAGTTGTAATATGTTCCCATAAGAATGTTTTTTTTTGTTAATCGAATATGAAAAAATATTCCGAGTAGATTGCTGGCGCGGATACAGCGGGGGGCGATCGGAGCGATCGGAGCGATCGCCCCCCCCCCCCCTCTTAGATCTCTTATAAACCAAAATTCATACTCTAATCAAATGAAATGGAAAATACGAAACAAAATAATTTCAAATCTTTTAAATCCGCATTAAAATAATAAAAAATTATTTCTCCCTTCACTTAATGAATACATCACAAAAGTTTTCAAAAGTTTCCTTTCATTTTGTATTTGTGTATAAATTTTAAAATTTTCAAGGTATACCAAAACACAAGATCTGGAGCCGGATTCCGCAACTATTAGCGTGCACACAAGATTTTGTGTACACCAGCTTGTTTCGATTCCACAAAAATGGAAATTCGTTTTTCTGTCAAAATTTTGTACATTTTAACTGACATCTTCTCTCCGCCATTTTGGTCGTGAATTTTGAAAAGGTAGCTGTGAGTTTTTGTCAAGCGTTATTTTCAAAATTATTTCTTATATTATTTATTTTACCCTTTTTCTAAGCCATAATCGCCTTAATACTAGTAACTCATTTCTTATAACTGAACTTAACTTCTTCAAAAAGACTATTTTCCCACTCAAACAACATTCAGCACAGAAAAATTTTCATTCAGCATTTAAGTGTACACTTTCCCTCACGGTGAGTTTTTTTTTTTTTAAATAAATTTTCCATAGTTGCGGAATCTAGCCACTGGGCAGTTTTAGTTTTAACACTACAGTGAATAACAATGAAATTTGGACCTCCTAATGTTTATCAAAATACTTAATTAAATTACTTTGCTTTGACTTTGCTTTCTTTGTGTACCATGAAAATTTTAAAATTTATACACAAACGTAATATAATTTTAATATTTAAAAAGTTATTTGTTATATTTATTATATATATTTTTTTTTGGTCATAAATTATTCTCAAAAAGGTTAAAATTTTACCGCTAAGGAATTTTCAGTACAAGCAAAATGTTTGCACATTTTTGTGAAAGCTGACAAAAGCCGGATATTTTGATGACAAGTAGTATGTTGGGAAAATTATCATAGCCGGGGTAATTAATCTTAGATTGAGTTTTCCTGCAAATGTTTAATTTAATTTTATATATTAACCCTACCTAAATAGTATTCCCCGAAAATTTCTTTAACCATTTAATTTGCAAGAAATTGCAATCAAGCGCAGGAAATTATGGTATTTGAATGAAATGCAAGCGAGCTTTACATGAAAAACACCAGCAGTAAGACAAGAAAAAGGTGTAAAATGTCTATTTTATGTGAGACTAAATGTTGCTATGCTTACGGGATCAAAAATTTATATTATATAAATCAAAGAACTCCGGCGATATTTTCAAGCTTAAACGAAAAGAGAAAGCTATACAGAGCGGCCCACAACTGAAGTCAAGTGCGGTTATAGGGGGCGATGGAGCCCCCCTCCTAGAGCAAATGTCTGGATCCGCCCTTGATAGATTGGTAGCCTTTTCGAATATAAGTATGAGTGCAATGGGTTAAATTTCAAACAATATTATATTTATTTGAAATATAACTTCTTAAAAAACAGCTTTCTCATGAAATAGAAATGGATTAAAAAGAGCAGTCCCTTACCTTTTAAACTCATATGTTTTATTGGACTTGCGGATTAATATATGCCGGCACCTAATGAACTGAACTCTGATTCCAGAAATTTAACTCAACAATCCTGTTGCTAATTTTAGTGGTAGCAGACACTAACACGAACATGAGGATAAATATCTGCATTTTAAGTAAAATACGTCGCGTCGTTTTATGACATATTATAAAATGAAGTGGACGCGAATTGGGGCATTTACCCTATAAGTTCTTTTTTTATTAGGTAGGGTAAGTGCACCAATTAGCGTCCACTACCCAAATTGAAGTCCAGTACATTTTATAACATGCCATAAAACGACGTATTTTGCTTAAGATGCAGATATTTGCTCATGTTCGTGTATGTGTCTACTACCCCTAAAGTGAGCAACACGAACGTTGAGTTAAATCTGAGTCATCAGAGTTCAGTTCATTAGATGTCGACATGTGAATAGTGCGCAAGTGCAGTAAAGCGAAGTTTTTTTTTTTATTGTAGTGCTGTGAATTTAAAAGGTAAAAGGGCATGCATTTTTTATTTCATTTTAATTTCGTCAAGAAGTTTTTTAAGTAATTATATTTGAAATTCAGATAATATTGGATAAAATTTAAGTTAATTCGCGAAATAACCAATAAATTTTAGTGGCCGCGAAATGGATCCATGAATACTATCATATTTTTTACCCTGATCTAAATTGCGGCCTACGAGCAGCAATTTATTAATTAGCGTGGTTTAATGTATTGCAGATAAGAAAACATGGAGGCATATACTTCTGCGACACTAAATGAAGCATTGTCGGACATTCGGCTAGGAAAATTATCTATAAGAGCAACTCGCAGGAAATATAACATTCCAATAGCAACACTACAGGATAAATTGTCTGAAAGGCGTCCCGAAAGTATAGAAAAACCGGCATCACAAAGTATTTTAACAGAAGCTGAAGAAAAAAAACTAGTCAAGTGGTATGAGTCTTTGGCCAAGTGTGGGTTTCCGTTAAGTCCCGATAACCTTTTGAACACTGCTCAAAAAATTGTGCAAGTTGATGGCAAGATTACTTCATTTAAAAATGGGCGACCAGGACGAAAATTGTATAATCTGTTCCTCCTGAAAAGAAATCCAGAGCTTGCACATAGAATTACCGAAGGCCTAACTATAGCTAGAACTACGGAGGTTCTCCGAAAATGGTTTGATGAGCTCCAAAACTATATAAAGGTGATGAATGGAGAAGATATCTTCAAAGATCCAAGACTAGTATTACATGGAGATGAAACTAGTATTTCTCTATGCCCAAAAACGGGAAAAGTGTACGCTCCAAAAGGATTCGTGTATAAAATTCAACCAGGAGGTGAGAAAGAAACCATCACGGTTCTATTGGTATTTACCGCAAGTGGCGAAACAGAGACCACCTAGGGATGTAGTCAATAGATACCAAAGGACTGGTTTTTAGGTCGTTCCGAGTCAGGCTGGATGAGAAGTGACTTATTCTTTGTATATATCGCGAATGGGGTAAATACATTTTGTTGATGGCCACAAGTCCCATTTAACGTTAGACCTAAGCGAGTTTTGATGCGCAAACGGGATAATTTTATACGATCTTCCTCCCAATAATACACATACACAGTTAGTGCTTTCATCAAGCCGCTGAAATCAGAATGGAAAAACACTATTAGGGAATGGCAATGTAAAACAGAATATATTTAAAAAAAAAAAAAACCTAACAAAGTCGACCTCTCAAGTATACAAAATGGTTTTCGGATATGTGGGCTTTATCCATTAAACCTTGATGCAGTCGATTATACCAAATTCATAAGAGACAATTTACAAGGCCTTGTCAGGGAGAGCGAAGATAATTCAAGCGAATAAAACCAAAAAAACAAAAATTTTGACGACATCGCGGAAGAGGTTATAACAAAAATAAAACAAAGATTGCTAAATCATGGATTTGACAGCGATGTTATAATAAAAGAAATTCAAAGAATGAAATTAACGACATTGTTGTAGATGTATCCAAAACTTGTCTTAAATTGCTTGATGCCGGCAGATGATGGTTCACTTACAAAAGGGATCGGGATATTGAGGGCACAGACAGCTCACCTAAACGTCAATACATGCTGAACGATATTTTAAAAAACCCTTGTACCCTTGCAAAAGAATCAAGCCCTACATCATGTTCACCAGTAATATCTAAACATCTAACTTTACCCATCCAGAAACATATTTACACCCGGAAAACCGAAGAAACAAACGGAAAAGTTCCATGTGCAATATCTTCTGGTAAGTGGCAGGAAATTGTGAAAGGAAAAGTCGAAGCTAAGAAGAGGAAAATCGAGGACATAGAAGAGAGGAAACAAGAACGTTCGGCAGGAATAAAGGAAAGGGAATCATTACTACCAAAGAGAAAGAAGGGCTAGGAAAATGTTAAGAAGAAAACAGGAAAGGAAATCTGTTCATTCTGTGCGGAAGAACTTGTCAATGATGTCGAGGACAATAATTTGAAAAACGTTGGCTGTGATGAATGTCTCCGATGGTTTCATCTCAAATGTACCCATTTTAGCTCATACAATGAAGCAATATCCTCAATTTTTAAATGTATATATTGTTCCTAAGGATATTTTAATTATCAGTTGTTTAACCAAGTTTTTTAGTGATTTTTAGCTTTTATCATAGTTAAAATCAAAAAATATTTTGTTTGTTATAAAACTTTGAATTTCATTGCTTTTTTTATAGTTTATTTTCTTTTAAATACATAAGTAGGTAGGTATTATATAAATTTGATATGTACAAAACAAAGAAAAGACTGTAATATTCTTAATTAAAAACTTTAAGTATGTTGAACTAAAATATAGTTTTAAGGCAAAAGTTTAAAGTTTTTAAAAAACTTAAAAGATGCTGTTCCTCTATTACTGTGAATTTTATCAGAACTTTTTATTTTTTAATTGGCTTTTAAATTTGTAATAAGAAAAAAATTAATAAAGTTGTATTTTGCAAAGCAACATTTACTTAACATCCCCCTCTAGAAGCAGTTTTACCCTGGACGCGAATTGACCTCATGGTGATGCAAACTATCTTAGACTGGCCACAAACTGGTGATTTCAGCATACACTGATATTTTCAATTATTCTGGCGAGTTGAGTTGAGTATTTAATTTAAATTAAAAGATAAATCTTTAGCTTACTATTGTACTACAAAAGTTTTAACATCGACATTAAATAAATTCTACTAAAAACCTTTCTTGCAAAGATGGCATTTCGTTCGTTTACCCTATACTGTCAAAATATTACAAAAATATAAATAAAATTTTTAAACTGTCTAATAAAATATTATAAAAAATGTTAATTATATTTAACGGAAAATTTTAAAAATGTTTTGTGTTACTGTTCTGCTCTTACTTTGAAAAAATACTATTTTTCATTATTTGGTATATGGTACAACGATGTATGCCTACTTAATAAAAGAATTAATTATATATAATGTATACAGATGCATTTAAAATCTACCACACTTTTTTGTGATCTATCACAATTTTTAGCTTTGATTTAACAGTCTTTCTCTCTCTTACACTCTTTCTTTTTCTCTCTCTCGCTCCCAAATCTCTCCACTCTCCACCACAAAGAAAATATTTTTGCAATTTGTTAATATGTTTTTAACGCTGCTGGCAAGAGTCTCTCTCGTTTCACACATTCTCAACAAAACAATTAAATTGCTATGCATAGAAATATTTGCGAATATGTATCTCATTTGTCAAACAAAATTCAAGAATCATGCCAACTACCATAATTACGCAGTCCACTGTTCACATATGTATTTGCATGCTATCTAACAAATATAAATTTAAATAGCAATCTTCATATACATATAGATACACATAGATAGTCCTAAAACACGTTGGACATACAGTAAAATAATTATAGCATAAAACTAACAAAAAAAGACACTCACTAAAATAATATACAACGAGATAGAAGAATTCGCCGCCGCCGGTGATGTAGTAAACAGGTTTTTTTGTCTCTCATTTCGCCCTGTTTATATAGCTTAAGCTAAGCTAAGTGAGCTACCAGATTACAACAGCAACCAACAGCATAAGTCCAATCACAGCGAAAAGATTCTCTATGTTAACAACAATAATAACAACAACAACAGCAGCAGCAGCAGCAAGACCACTCAGCAGCAGCAACTTTTGAACGAAGGAAGAAGCAAAAGTCAACTCTTCTTCTCACCGATCGATCTTGCAATATTTCTCACAGTAAGTAAGTAAAATTCATGCATGATCTTTGCAACATGAGAGGCGCCAAGATTTCTTGCAATCAGAATCCATTGAAACACTAATCAAAGGGGCTAGTGCTAGAGTGGCTATAGCTAGAGCGCGGTTCCACAAAATCATTTCAACTACTACTGACTCTGCGCTGATCGTGAGGATACCGCGTATTCAATGCGCAAAGAGATCACCTTAAGCGCTCGCAGTTTTCAACCTCTCAATCTACCCCGATCGTCAGTCTTGTCAGCGCAACGTGCCTCTACTGTTGTTCGGTTGTCTCTCTACTATACATAAAATTTCTGATCGGCATGATAATTTCATAAGTTTTTTTTTATATATATATATACCCAAAAAAAAAGATTTTTTTTTTTAAATAAGTAGAATTCTATTGTTTTTAGTTAAGTATACGTCTACGCACAAAGCAATAATAATAATCTTCTCGTTATCCCTTTTTCTTTCGACTCATTTCTCGGGAGTGTTTGGCGCGGCTGTTTTTTAAAACAATTTGCATATCGCTCGTCTGGCTTTTAGCTAGCTGTCCATAAAAATTACTATTTTAACGAAACTGTGATGAGTAAGTGGAAATAAATAAATAAATACAAAAACCAATTCTCTACACATGATTTAAAAATAGAAAAAGATGAAATCATTTTAAAAAGAAAAAATTTAACAACAAAAACACAAAATTTAAATTTCATGGCAAATTGGAAGGACAATGGCTTAATAATAATTTTAACTATTATTATTGTTGTTACCGTTTCGACTTGACAATTTTTAATTTACAAGGTTTCGCGTTTGATAATATAACTGTGCTATATAAGAAAAGCGATTGATTACAAAATTTTAATATCAACCTGCTATTCAACGACTATGGATTCCTCTCCTTCATCGACTTATCATCAATCTGCAAATATTACATCACGGGAGAGTAGCGGAAATGACCAAATATCTGGAATTAGATCGACAACAATTGGAACGGTTGTTGTTAGGGGTGGACCCATTCAAATGGTTGTCGCACTATTGCAAGTATGTAGAAAAAAAAATTATTTTTCGTTTTGTTTTTAATTAAAAACTGATGACTAGAAAGCTTTGTAAAAATTAAAACGGGATATTTCGTTTAGGAATATGTTTCTATTACATTTTTGTTTTTTTTTAAATTATCCGCAACCTTGCAAAACATACAAACAGTAAATAAATAAAACAGAATTAATAAAAAAAAAAAATATTATCATGCAAATTAAATGGGCAAACAGAAAAAATTTATTGCTCTGAGTATTTTGGTCCACCCACTGAGTTTCATAATAGCAAATAAATATCAAATTTTTGAGTGACCTTCATAGGATATTGGGGTTGCGCAGATGTGTTTTTTGTTTGTTTTTATTTAAAATCATATTTGAATGAATTTGTAGTATTAAGATTTGTAATAGTCTTATTTTATCAATCCACTTCATAGTCTATAAGTGGCTCTGAATTGTAGAATTAAATTATGAAAGAATTTGAAAATTTTGCTATTAGATTCAAACTTCCCACCAGAATTTTTTCTTTCTCAACTGTTTCTTCTTTTTCTAAAAGATTAAATTTCCAAATTTGATTTTTTTTCTTTCCAAATGGATTTTGTTCTTTTTTTTATGTATATATTATTAAGTCAACGGGATACCCTATGATGCATAGTATGGAAGGGAAGTGATATGAGCAGGATTAAGGGACATGAAGAAATTGGCGAATATATGTCACTCTTAAACTTTTGCAGATTGCATGCCAGAAGAAAGATAGAAGATGGTATACTGTTCCACATTCGCACAATTAGGGATAAAAAAGAATCACTGAATTTTACTATATGCCCGAAAGTTTTTTATTTTTTTGTAAACTGATGTACGCGGTGTGCCGTGTACTGCACATTTTTTGGACAATATCCAATAAAGCTAAGGCGATGCGACCAACCTCGTCTAATATATGGGAATTGTACTCTATTATAGGTGTGATGTAGGTAATGTTCCAGTTTGCATCCGGGTTCAAGTGGAAACGGGTACGTGGGTACTCGATTTCAAGAGTTTCTATTCAAAATTTACTCAGGTACCCTGGTGCCTGATTCCAGGATACCCGGGTATCCGGATATAATCGAAACTCGATTCCGGATATCCCGGATATCCGGGTACAATCGATTCTTAATTTTTTAATCATAATAAAAGAATTTAATTCTGCTACCCAAATCGCGCTTTGCTTGAATTTCCATATTAATTAACCAAATTAATTTTTCAATACCCGATTCCAAAGAATCGATTCCTAACAACCCGATTCCGAAGAATCGGGTACCCGGGTTGCTCGATTCCTACCTGTGAAACTCGGGTACCGGGATAAGAACCGTGTACTCGAAAATCCGGGGTATATATATTTACCCCTACATTGGACCATATATCTTGCATATACTCAATACTACTCTGACTACATCTGTCTTCCCGTCAAAGTGGAAAAAAGCGACAGTGATTCCAATCCCGAAAAAGACTGTGATATCTTCGCCCTCTGATTTTCGACCCATAAGCCTTGTGTGTTTCCTGTCTAAAGTCCTCGAAAAATTTATGTGCAGCCAGATGCTGGCACATATCGGAAATAATAATATGCTTTCCCGCTGGCAGTCTGGTTTCCGTTCGAACCATAGCTGTGAAACTGCTCTACTAAAGGTCACCACAGACCTGAGATGTATCCTGGATAGAGGTGAAGTGGATGTTCTTGTAATGCTAGATTTTACCAAAGCTTTCGATTGTTAATTGTTAATCATTTTAAGCTAATTAATAAGTTATCATCGAATTTCGGTTTTTCCTCCTCGGCTGTTAATTTAGTCTCTAGCTTCCTCTCTGGACGATCTCAGCAGGTTCGCATTAATGAAATGTTTTCTGAATTGCTTCCTTTGTCCTCCGGTGTTCCTCAGGGTTCTATTATGGGTCCACTAATATTTAGCTTATTTATTAATGATCTGACAGATGCCGTACATGATACTAACGTTCACCTATATGCCGACGATGTTCAATTGTACACTAGCAGACCAATTGGTCTCATTGAAGACTGTATTGCACGTCTAAATGAGGACTTGGAAAGAGTTTATGGCTGGGCAATAAATAACGACCTTATGATTAATCCAGGCAATTCTCAATGCCTTGTGATACGCCATGACTCCTTATAAGCATATATTCCTCCCGTCTTTCTCGACGGCCGTATGTTATCGTATGTTGACCAGGCTACAAATTTGGGGATAAAATTCAATTCAAGATTGAGCTGTTGTGATCACATATCTTTCCTCATTGGCAAAATTTATGGTGAATTTCGGCGGTTATGGCTTTCTACTGAAACTGAAACTCTTCAAAGCCCTGATCATACCCCATTTTTCTAGTGGAAGTCTTATTTATTCACTACTCGATTCAAGTTGCCGTCGCAGAATTAATGTTGCTTTTAACGACTGAATTAGATTTGTTTTCGGTCTTCGCAGGTTTGATCACATCTCCCCGTTTAGTAAAGATCTTCTCGGCTCTTCTTTGGAGTCGTATCTCAGGCGCAAGGCACTTTTTTTTTCTTTTTATAAGTTAGTGCGCACGGGTGTCCCGGATTATCTGGCTGACTACATTTCTTTCCTTCAATCGTCGCGACACCGTAACGTTTTGATCATGCGATTTAATAGGCGAGTATTGGAAGGCTCTTACTTTGTTTATATTGCTCGTAGTTGGAATAATTTGCCAAATAGAGTGAGGAATGCGGGTACAGTTGGAGAGTTCAGAACGCTGCTTTACTCCCATATACCTTAATGGTGGTGGAATTGCTTCTTATGATTAGTAGGTAATATTAGTTAATATTAGTTATTTTATTTTATAAGTTTTTTTTTTTCTTTTTCTTTTGTTTTGGAGTTTTTATTAGTACTATCATTACTATACCGATTTTTTCTTTATTTTGAACTCAAGCTTTTCTCTTTTTATTTTCCAATTTATGATGTACTTTAAAAGATTAATAATCTTGTGTACTTTCCGAAATAAAATGAAATAAATAGTAGTGAATAATAATAATTAAAATAAGGAACATTAGATGTAGGACATGTAGAAAAGCGCTAAATTCGATGGCCTAGACTATCTCTGACACTGTTTTCAGAAATCCAAGACATTTTTATGCTTCTTTGACAAGAGAAAAGATGTGATCTATCTATCTAGCTCAACGTACTGGAAATATTAATGCCAAAAATGCAAAAAGGCGGTATATCGAAAATCATGAAAAGACACGAGAGTGGTAAAATGACGATTTTGGTTTAATGACATGAGACACCTTTGGATCTTAGTCGCATTGAATTCGACGCGATTCACTTTGCCCCAAGCAAAGATATTGTCAAGATCGTTATTCAATGATCTAATCATGCAATCTCGGTTGACATATGCAGCATTCCCTCTGAACATCGCAAGAATGTCAAAAGAGTAAGCGAAATAAAGGGTACTGTCATCAGCAATACTATGAATGGGATTGAAAGCATTTATTGAAAATTAAGAAGAGAGACGGCAAGATAATGGAGTATCTAATACATACCGTATTAGGCGAACAGTTGAAAAATTTCAATCCATAATAGAAGAAGAGGGGAGAGACAAATTGCTTTAAGCTTGGCTAATAGGTTTGGATTGCAGACTATATCAAAGGCATCTGAAATATCTAAGGCAACGATTTTGGACTAATTCAAATTCTAAAGACTAAGCAAGCAAGTCTTCAGATGAGCGACCTGGAGCCAGATTCACTAACACGGAGAATTGTGGAGGTGAGAGTGCTTTTGACACTTAACTCTCCACTCGGAAATTTGTAACTTGGGGAGTTTATATAGAGAATTACCAAACCCTCCACTTCCACTCGACAAAACTCTCGGCTGTTTTAGTTCTGGAGAAGTAAGAAGAATATTTCTCAACTGGCAGTATTGTCTGTTTTTGTTGTGTTTTGTGAAGATAACTAGTACGTAGGAATTTTCATGAAATGAAATGAAATTATAGAAATCCTTGCAATACTTACAGAGAAATATGAATTTTGGTGTCTCAAGGTACCCACCAAAATTATAAATCACGCGAAAATGGTCAATTTGGTCGTCTTCCAGTACAGAAAAGTTGCAATAAAATTTTTAAATATGCCCGTTAAATCTTGCATATGGGTTGAAATCACATCTATATTTTGTTCCCTAAATAGATATGTAACTAGTTTTTGAGTCCTCTAAATGGTTTTGGAGATAAGTGCAAAAAAAGTGAGTTAGTTCATCTTAAAATGAAAAAGTGCCCGTCTTTTGGTACAAAAATGGACATATTTTCAACTCATCATTTGAAGAGCTGGCAAATCGTGGAAATCCACTTGTCATGAAAAAAATGTTCACAACAGAGTATTTTGTTTCAACAAATAACGGAAGAAATATATGCAAAATACAAGATCTGGGGTGTACATATATGACCCGAGTTCAAAATATTCGGCTTTCGGCGGTAAAGTCACTTATGACGTTAAAACGATCGAAAACAAACTACACCACTCATTACCCGCTCCTCTCTCTTTAATTTGATACCAAACATGACGTATTTTGGATAACCCCAATGGGCGGTTGTACGCCCCCATCCCCAAAAGCCCCTCTCCAGAAATTTTTCACCTATATTTTTTGTACTCATGACCCTAAATCTGTAGGGAAAGCCCCCAATACTCTACGACCCTCCCACACAGAGTTAGCCGCTCTTAAATATTTCGACACTTCTCATGTTTTCCATAACTCCCCAAGTTTGTTAGAGAATTGCGAATGGAGAGTTATGGAGTTTTAATCGAGGAAAACGAAAATTCTTATCTCCCAAACTCCCCAACTCTCCGTGTTAGTTGACATGCACAACGAGGCTAGGCGCGGCGAAGCGCCGTGAGGATTGGTAGTTGAGCTAGGCTAGGTGAAGATACATCTCGAGGTGCTGTGTTCACAATAAGGCGTTCAGTTTCTTGGTAAATCGCGAAGTGAGAGCATCGATTATGTCATCAGATTCTGAAAAAGAAATTTTGTGTTTGTCACGTAATGCAACTATATTGCATTTTTTAAATAATTGTACTTTCCGCAGTTTTGCTTGACACCCGATAAATACGAAACGTCTGAAATTTGGCGAATTTCATCATCTATATGAAGATTTACATACTGATCCTCATAGATTCTTCCAGTATATGAGAACGAGTAAAGAACCCTTCAATTATATCAAAGAAAAAACCTATAAGAATATGCCAGCTATTAAAATTAGCGTGCTGCACCTCGCGAAAAATGAAAAATTTCATTCTCGAGCGAGATACCCCGGGCGATCTCGCCACATCGCGCGTTGCCACAGCGTTGTTATGAACACTCTCATAGTACAGCGTACAATCATTTGATTTCTTCAACTCTTGAGATAGCCTCGCCTCGCCTCATCACATTATGCAGGTATCCTTCAGAGTCCGGTCCCCGTTTGGAAGATATATTGGCGATCGTTGGTGAGTTGATTGGTTTCAAGATGCTTCATTAATTTGGAGTTAATGATAGATTCAGAGATCTTCAAAAGAATCGAAGTGATTGCAATTGGTCGATAATTATAAAGATCGCGCTACCCTCTACTTTTTTTTTTTTTTGGAATATGAATGTGTGCTAGTTTCCGATGCAATTTGAAAATTACCAGTCGCATAAGATTGGTAGAATAATTTGCGCAGAGGAATAGTTAAGTATGAGGCGAACCATTTAATTAATAGGGGACCAGAAACCATCAGGACTTGGAGAGCTTGAGCGTTTTCAGAATCTTGAATATATTATTAGTACGTATGTGTATTGGCTCTTGTACACATTCACACCAGATATGCAAAACAGGTTTCTTTCAAGCGAGTGCAAGGCAAGAATGTTAAGTGAATCTCGCAACCAAAATATTAGTTTTATCCAGGGAGTCAACAGCCGCTTCACCGTTTTAGAAGAATTGGTGAAGTTGTTCCTGATAATTTGGATGGGAAACCAGAAACCTTTGCTGCCTTTGCCGTTTGCCAAGGTTCTTTGCCTAGCACTCTGGTCAAAAAGACATTTTTTTCTCGAGATAGTGAACTTACAGGTGCTCCGTGGAGTCTTGTAGACTTGGTAGAGTTAAAAATTTAATTTAAACTTTTAAGCTTAATTTTTGCTGAACAATTTATTTCGGTACTAGAAAAATGTTGTTCGTTATTTAAAAAGTGGGTAGATAACGTGAATATGTCTACAATGTTCGCCAAGAAATCGTTTTATTATCATTAGTTTTAGGAAGGTACAGACAAATAATTATTTCATCACAAATTTATTGATCGACGATATGAAAAGTATACACACTTCATCGAGATTTCCGAAGAATGCGAAATCAATACAGATATTGACTAGAATTGTACGTGAAATTTTGGTCAGAGATAAACTAAGCTCACTGAACACAGACATTAACATTAAATCCGAGGGTGATTATGATAGGTTTAGCAAGATCGGATGCTCTTCTTGGTCTTGGGTGGATTAACGAAACCGTACGATCGGGATCAGTTTAAAGTCATCCACTGTCCCACCCACAAATGTATTATTAAGCTGCGTTAAGTACTTTGCTTTCGACGTCTTCAATGAGCGCCGAAGTCATAGACCTTATAATTATCACGAAACAGATTTTGACGAACATATTTGTGGAACGTGTACCACCTAAGTCTAATATCGTTCCATGGTAAGTGATCGAACACAATCGATGCCCATACATTTTGGTGTTGATGTAGAAGCGCATTTCTTTCGTTCCCGATATCACTTAATCCTCTCATAAAGGGTAGATTGCGGAGCATCATTGGATTGCTGTTGAATCGCTCTTTCCAACCGTATACGATTTCTGTGTTTCGATTTGGCTTGCTCCACAAGTATAAGTCGACATCGTGTTGAAATTTGTTTATTTTAAACTTCAACTTAATACAACTTCACCAGAACAGCTCAAAACTAATATTTTATACACCGAATCGTTATGTGGTTAGGTTTGTCGACTGAGATCAGAATGAGCGTTTCGTACCTCCATTAAGTCAAAAGTTATACTACATGAAAGTTTCCAGACAGACGCTGCCAAACATTTACTCCCCCTCCCTCCTAACAAAAATTTATATCACCCTGTGAAGTTTGTGTCACAGGGTGAAATAAATTTTTTGATTCTTTGGCTATCTTTTGTGATATAATTTGATTTTGTATGTAGACGATAGTTTTTGGAGTTGCAATGCGAAACTCTATCCCTTGAATTTCTTATCATCGAGTTTTTATAATTCGCCCAGTATGGGGCGCAAACTTAAAGACGTTTTCATATTATCAAAACCGAACACGTGCCAAGCAGAGCTTCATTAGACTCTTTTTTTTTTCTTCTTATTAATAGAGTTATAATAATAGTTACGGATACAAAGCTGTAAATGATATAATTTGTAAACAATTCAATTAAAAAACGTCAAACAACTCAAGCACGCACGGAAATATCCGAAAATATTCCAATTACATATGACTGGCGTTTCTAGTTAGTGGTGAAGAAGTTGCTTCCGTTGGGAAGAGTATTTCTGGAAAATGTTTGTGACCTAAAATAGACACGCAGTTGTATGTCTATCTGTCTGTCTGCCTGTGACTAGTGGTTTCTGTAATCGGTTGGTAATTGTAATCTGTTTTTCGTTACTGAAAGATGTCCAGCACCTGAAGAAAACTATGAGTCTGATGGTGCTGTTGGATGAAGGGTTAGAGCCGAAGCTTTGTTTTTTTTTTCTATTTTTTTGCCTAAGTAGAAACGTCAGTTGTTTGGTTTTGAAATGTTTTTTGTTATTTGTGTACTTGAGAGTTTTATTAGATTCTATTTTATTGAAATTATTGTAAGTTAAAAAAAAAAACAAAAATCTTTTACTTAAGTAATGCCACTTATATCACTTAATAATGTCGTATTAGCTCGCAATCCTATGTATGAAGGAAAACTCTAGAGAACTTTTCTGATTTACTCATTAAATAAAGGAAAAAATGATTTTCTATTTTTTAGTGCGTGTTTTGAAGCTGGTTTTATTTTGTTTTTTTTTATATCGTTTTTTTTTCTATTTATCGTAATTATTTGATTTCCTATACATTAACCCATGCAATCAAAAGCATCACGAAAATTGAATTAAATTCAAAAAAAAAAAAAAAACTAAAATTTGGGAAGGTGTATATAGAGGTATGATTTACATATATACAGGCACGTTCGCTGTGCTTATTCAATATCTCGTTTTCTCAGTAGACCTATGCAAAATCAAACAACACTTTTTCTTTATATTTGGCTTCTCAATTTATATTGATTCTAAATAAGTTCTTCCGAACACCAGAATTTTTTGGGAACCTGTGCATTAGGGTGGCCCTAAAAACAAAAGTGCTAAAATCTCCAGAAGCTCATTCAGAATTTGTTAGCCAATGTAATTTTAAACTTCTATGGAAAATTTCAGTGAAATTCATTAATGTTTAGAGGTCGTTCAAATCGAAAATAATGCTTTTGTGGCTGTTTTGGACTTTAAGGAAAACTGTTTCAACATTTTCTATCATAATGTTTTAATTTGACAATATTTTTTCTTGATTCCTTTTTAAAATAAAAGGAACCTAGTTATGAACTTATGGCAGCAAAAGTCGTTGTAAAAAATTAAATTCTTCTTTCTTTTACAAATTTTTCAAAAGAAAAATTCAGACCCAGAACTCCAATTCTTTGACTTCGGTCAATTTTTTTGCAAGGAAAACAGGCACGTGATCTACAATCGATTATTTTTCTAGCGTCTTCAACTTAAGGCTGGGTCTATGTCATAATTGGCACAACTCGGTGCACAGTTAGCAAGATGGGGCGGGGCGTTAAGATTTTTGAATAAATCGCATGTTGATGAATGGAATATTTATTTAAATACCTTAGGCAACATAATAAAGTTTTCTAATTTTTAAATTTGTCCCCCAATCTTTATTGAAAATGATTTAAAAATGAAAATTCAATGATTTTTCTTAATTTCTCTGGTTTGCGGAGCGGGGCTGTCACAAATATGAACTAAATTAAATAAATTTTCAACATAAGCTTTTTGAAGTAGTTCATGAGCAGAAAATAACAGTTTACGATTTTTAAAATTCTTCTTATTTTTATGAAAATTATTAATGTGTAAAACGCAGGTAAAGCAATCTATTCCGTTAAATTGTCGTAGATATAAATAGAGTTTTAAAAATCTGAAGACGTTATTTTCTGCTTGTTTACTTCAAAAAGCTTATGTGAAAAAATTTTTAAATTCAGTTCAAATTTGTGGAAGCCCCGCTCCGCAAACCAGAGAAATTAAAAAAAAAAATCATTGAATTTTCATTTTTAAATCATTTTCAATAAAAATTGGGGGACAAATTTAAAAATTAGAAAACTTTATTATGTTGCCTAAGGTATTTAAATAAATATTCCATTCATCAACATGTGATTTATTCAAAAATCTTAACGCCCCGCCCCCTCTTGCTAACTGTGCACCGAGTTGTCCCAATTATGACATAGACCCAGCCTTAAGAGGGTCATGCAGTGTATGAACTGTTCTCACAATGCGATCTTCGAATGTGAAGAATTTTTATAAATTGCAAAGATGTAACGACATTGTACCAATGACATCTCTTTTGCAATTATTGGATTGGATACCCACGCATACTATTAAAAGTTATTTTAATTTTTGCATATCCTCATATTCATCTGTTTGTCTCTGTGCCTGTCTGTATCTTCGTCTGTTTGTCTTAATTTCGAAAATGGGACAATTCTGGCAACTTCTTCGTAGGGTTTCCATACAAAATTTCATTTTAACGATATATATGGGCACTGCTCGAGAACGCTTTGACGTATAATAGTAAATAAAATTTCAAAAATATACTAAATCGGGCAACCCCTTCTTGACGTTGCCATACAAAACTTAAATGTTTCACTATATATTTAAACACTGACTGAGAAAGCGTCCACATGACATGGAGAGCTAAATTTGTGAATTTGTGTACACAGCGTTTTCATAAAAATTGCAAATATAAATTCAAAAATGTACTTAAGGAGATGTTACCGTTCATGACGATGAAAAACTCAATTTTTTTTTACCTAATTATCAGCCTTAAAGTGTTTAGCACACGTGGGTAAAAAGATGTTTTCATATCTAAAGTATATTTTAGAATTCACAACCTGTTGAGAGCAGAACTGTCCACCGGCTGGAAAACAGGTACCTACTCTGAGCCGCTTGGAGCGCGCTTTCTGGTGAGACATTTCTAGCTACCTGAGATACCCTCCTAAATTTCGGGAAACTAGTAACCTTCAGATTCAGCACAATCAGATTTTTGAGGAAGAAGAACGGCCTCTGTATGGTGTTCAAATAGCTGAAGTAAGCTTTTAAAGATTTTTTTAATGTTAAACTTTATATGAGATTTTCTGTGTACAACATTTTTTAGCTCGCGGGGCGATCTCCAACTTAAACGGCTGAACCAATTCACATGAATCTCTGCGCAATTGAAAGGAAATTCAATTTACGGGACCATCAGGAAGTGATTATTATCAAAAATTGATTTAGAAATAGTTTTTTCGTCCGTTGAACCAAAAAAAAAAAAAACAGGACAAAAAAGTGGGTTTCTTTTTCAAACGGCTGGCATTTCGTTATTCAGTAGTTTTTTTTTTTTTTGAAAACGAAAACCAGTAAGGCCACCCAAATTTTACCAAGTTTAATAATTTTCAATCCAATTTGTTTCGGATGAACTGGCAGACCTGTGGAGCGCCCCGCGCAGATCAAAACACGCCATGCACGGTTTTGTTTGACTGGAGCTGCCATTTTGGATATATTTTTTTTTTTAATAAATATGGAACTTACTCTCCATTGATAGAGGAATAAAATACGTTAAAATCCATTTCCAAAAATATTTATTTTATGTAAAAAAAAAATTCCAAAGTTCATGCATTTTTCATACCTCTCGACGGTAACCTCCACGAGCAACCCTTTCTTGGTGTTGCCATACAAAACTTTGGTTTTTCACTATTTATTTGAACACTGACTGAATGGTGTTTTAATAAAAATTGCAAACACAAATTCAAGACTGGACTTAATCGAGCAACCCTTTCTTAGTGTTGCCATACAAAGCTTTGGGTTTTCATTATATATTTGGACACTGCCTGAGAATGCGTCGACCTAAATTTTGTAAACAGCGTTTCCATTAAAATAGTAAATGAAATCTTAAAAATGAACTAAATCGGGCAACCCCTTCTTGGTGTTGTCATACAGTGCTTTTGGTTTTCACTTTATTAAACTCTGATTTTAATCTAGGATACAGTATTATTGGTGTTAAGGCAAATTGCCACTTTTTTTTTTGTTTTTTTGTATAAATCATTTTGTTACAGTGAAAAAGTCTATACTTTTATGGGCACATATTCTTTGTAATTTATTAAAATGCTTCCCATTCGAAAATCGCATTTTTAGAACAGTTCATACACTCCATGACCCCCTTAAGTTGCAGTAGCTAGAAAAATACTTGATTGCAGATAACGCTATAGCAGAAAAAGTATATCCGCGTGCCTGTTTCCTTACAAAAAAAAATTGAGTTCCATGTCCAAATTTCCGTTTTTAAAAATTTATAAAAAATAGACAAATTCAATTTTTAAAATGACTTTTACTGCAATAAGTTCATAACTAGGTTCCCTTTAATTTAAAAAGTAATAATGAAAAAATATTGTAAAATTAAAAAGTTATGACAGAAAATGTTGAAACAGTTTTCCTTAAAGTCCAAAACAGCCACAAAAGTATTATTTTCGATTTGAGCGACCTCTAAACATTAATGAATTTCACTGAAATGATGAGCATCTAGAGATTTTAGCACTTTTGTTATTAGGGCCATCCTACTGTGCATAGATCATTTTGTTCTAAATTTCTTACAATGGAGTTAGTTTCTTTAGTAAATTCGCAAACATGGACATGAATTAAGTTAGATGATTGAAAAATATGAAAAAACGGGGGAAAAAAGTAAATAATATTGTTAACTATGAAAGCTTAATTTTCAAGTTATAGTTCGCGCCACAAAAAATGAGCTTTCAAGGTCAGGAAAATTCCAAACTGAAATTGCCGCTTTACCAACTTAACCTGAGCAAAATTTTGTAATCTTTTCATTTAAATTAAGTAAATTTTTTGATTTTCTACAAGATCAGATAAATTTCATCCTCGCGAACATATTTTAATATTTCTCTAAATCCTTAAGCAACTCCACCAATAATAGAAGTGTTTAATAAATATAAATATAAATATATATAAAATGATCTAACAGCTCACTCTGTGAACAGTGTTAGGTTAGGTTAGGTAAGAGGGGTGCCACTAGACGACTAGCCTGCATCATTTAGACCTCTAGTGGGTCCATTGTGCCCTAAATATCATATGATAACCCCCAGATCTTTACCTAGATCCATCCCGCTTCTCTCAAAAAAGCAAAGATATACCTAAACTCTTTACTTTGCAGCTCACCCAGACTTGAAAAGGGTAGCTACCCAATAGCCTATACGGCTTTTATTCATCAAAGCGAGGCACTTGCAAAGCAAGTGTTGGACGGATTCGAACTCGTATGAGTCTTTACAGCTCATTCAGAAATCGTTCTCCGCTATACCCAGTCTTCTAGCATAGTCCCCTATGACGCAATGACCCGATTTGACCCCTACTAGATTCGTGGTATTTGTTCCGCTACCATTAAGCAGTTCCCTTGTCCTGTTGCAGTCATATGCAGGCCACAATTGCCTCGCAATAGAGCATGCATCCCTGCTGGTCCACCGGAGGATTGTCTTTTTATAGGCGTCCCTAATGGTGTCCTCTTTTAAATCTCCCATTGGGATTATTTCAAAGCCCTTTTTGGCCAACTCATCAGCCATCTCGTTGCCTAAGATATCCTTATGGACAGGCACCCAACATAGGGTCACCTTTTGCCTTATAGTAAATTTTTCAAGGCTGGTCTTGCATAAGTGCACAAATTTTGATTTTACCAGCACAGCATCCAGCGCCTTAATGGCTGCCTGGCTATTTGTATATATGCAGATGTGCCGTGTGGACTCACATGGATACCAATTTTCCATCTGAAAAATCGCTGCGAGCTCTGCTTGAAAAACAACGCATTTGTCAGGCAGTATATAAGACTCGTATCACTAGAGACCTCTGGAGTACACTCCTGCCAGAACTCGTCTTGGTACCATCCGTAAAAATAGAGTCATCAGATGTTACGACCATCTTCTTCCCATCTTATTCACTTCTGGTGGGCATCATTGCATTGACGCCCCCACCAAAAGTCAAGATGGGTACTTGATAGTCTGTTTGTGAGCATCATTGCATATAGGGCGGCACGCTAGTACCTCGGCTATTGCGACAAATATTTGGGAAGCCGAGCCGATCTGTATGCAACATTGTTCACGGAGTGATCTGTCAGCCCATTCTCATCCAAAGTACTCACTCACATGCTACTATAACTATATGGAAATCTTATTGAGAGTTACAGGATGTAATACTCCGGCTTCGAAGCCGACCTTGAAAATTGTTGTGCATTTTTACATTTATCATGGTACAATCGCAGAAAGTTATTAGATGTGCAACTTCCAAGAAGTCATGATAAAGCATGATAAATGTGTACGTTATTAGCGTATACATTAAGTAGACCTAACAAGACAACAGAAGTCATACTTTAGTAATGAGAGCGAAAAAGAGAGGAGCAAGAATAGAGCCCTGCGATACTCTAGGTAGGAGAGGTCGGACTGAAAATGTGTGATTACAAGCACTTTATTTTCAAATGTCAATCCAGTGATCCTGTTTTTTTTTTTATTTATTTCAATATTACACTTGATAGTAAGATTCGTAGAGGCTTGGGAACAAAAGCATCAGTATTATTCGTAAAATCATTAGATGGAGGAGTTTTCATTTCATAAATTTTTGATTGAATATCCGTTTCTAGAGGATCATCCCTGTACTTCTTTTCTGTATTTCAAAACTGCTTTAAACTGATATTGTCCTTTCAATTGATTCAAGAACTCCGTTCTTGTAAATTAACACTCTTCAGTATTTTCAGATAGATATTCATAGATTGATTGATACTACTTTCCTCTAGTTTGTCCCATAATGATTTCGGTCATTTACCTCTTTAATTTACTAGCAGAAAGTGCTTTCTACGTAATATCTGGCATTAACAGCTGAAAGGTAAGAGGCACGTTTACGATGCATTAACAAAATGTTGTTGAAAGCGTCATCTACACGTGTTTTCAATGTTTCCATATTAATTTCTCGAACTGAGTTACAAATCTTATATTTTTTCTTTTTTAGAAATTCTTCATTTACTCATTTGGTCGCAAATGAAACGATTTTTGATATAAAAAACTTGCGAAACTTGCTGATGTTCTTCAATTAACTTTACATTAGATTTTAGATTTAGGGGGGGGGGGGGGTATTATCAAGCGGGGCGACCTTTACACTGCAGCCATTCATTGCCTTATTGTACACCCCTTTTTTATAGGTCATCCAACAATCCCACTCTTCCTAGGAAGAGTATTATTTTTTTTTTTTAGATCTTTCCGAAGTCGGTAGGCTTTAAGAAGTGTGAGCCAAAGGCTCAGAATCTACAAGGTACAATTGCTTCGGATTCGCATAAGAAATGCTCCAATGTTTCATCCTCTCCGGACATAGCCTACATACATCAATGGGTGAAACTCTACATTAGGCCAGCTCGCAGTCGACAGATTAGTCGTAATTGTAATTCAGCCCTAAGTTAACCTTTTTCAATCATGGAGTCTGTCAAATGTCGGAAGATATTGAATTCGTTTACTGTCACTGAAATAGTCAAACTATTTGTCGACTACAAGTCACATTAATCAGCTATTATGCGTTCAGTCTGCATGACAAGACAGATAGTGACAACACTTTTAGCTACGACTAACAGTTACTTCGTTCTCTGATAATATGAAATAGCTGACAATCTCTCAGAGGATAGTCAAGAGAAAAATAAGGTAAATAGGAACGAATATGTATCTTGCTGGCACTTAAACAACTGATGACGATCACTAATGAGTCGCGTCTCTCATCTGAAGTCCATGCGTCAATCTGTCGTTTTCTTTTTCTAGCGATTACTTCTGGCTGCTTATTCTGAGCTACATTTATCCCAGGATTTGTGTACATTGAAAATTCTGGAAGCTGGATAATTGTGCTAGAAATAGATAGATACTACATATCTAAATTAGTGCAAAAATATGTACGTTTGTACGATCTATAAAAGTTCATGTTGTCTATGATATGTTCAAAATTTGTTTTTGCCTTTGAGGCCAATCTTGTTCTGTAATTGCTGAAAACGTTTTCGATGCTAGTTGTAGGTTTTTCATTTGTTTTTTGATTATATTTCCTTAATAGGATTATATTATTTTTTTCGTCAATGTAAATATCTATAATTTTATAAATGTTGCAAAATGTATGCTTTATTAAGTAAACTGTTCGGGTATTGTAGGTAGTAGCCCACAATATCTTCTGTTAAAAATCTGACATTAGCCAGAAGTTTATTCTCAGGAAATGATTGCCCGCAAAAATTTGACAAAAGATATATAAGCAAAAAATAAATAATCGCAATCGCCGTTATTCAACATAGACTGAGGAGAAGAGACAACTCTTTCAGACGACTTCGATCAGTTCTACGGGTCACTTTCACACAGACAAAGATACCAGTGTTGATATTTTTTTTTCTACAGCTTGATTTAAATATAGCGTACTAGCTTAGAATACACTCTACTGTCCTGAAGAGTACTTGGGGCTCCACTATGATAATAGTAACGAAACTAGCTCTTGGTATGTCTATCAAGAAGAATCATATCCACATGTCAAAATCGCTTTATTGGCTAGCTCTAGAATAACAATTTTCTAGAATACTGAAAGGAGGAATTTGTTTGACTCTGTAATTACAATAGAATATCGTCAATTATAGATAATTGTACCATGGATTTGAGGATTGCGAAAACTGATCTAAATTTGTAGTTCCAGTCTTTGAGACAGTGCCTTGCCATCTCAATGATTGGATTCATAAAAACATATCTTTGCAGAAAATATCAATAGATTTTGATGCATTTAAGAGCTATGTAGTAAGTGGATAAAACCAAAGAACATATAACTTAACAACTAAACAAGCGAAGAGTTTTCATACAATTTATGAGAGCGGGTCGTAATGGAACCACCCGCCATAAAAATACTTTTCAATATATGAGATGCGTATTCTTTCTGTTAGATGTTCTTTGTTAACACGTAGACTTTATGAGGTACTTCGCTGAGAAAGATAAAAAATTAAAAAACTAAAGTTCCTTAATATCTTACTGTGTAAGTAAAATTGTCCTCAATATACAGGGTATCCCAAAAAATAGTGATAATCGGAAGCCTGGAGATGGAGCGTCCCTCGGGGAACCCAAATCACCACCATGTATGTTCTACGGTTTTTTATAGTTTTCGAGTTATTACAAATTATGTAATTTTTCACAATAAAATAATTATTTTTTTTTAATTTTAAGTTTTACTTATTTTTACTTCCCTATTAAAATTGTTAAATTTTACACTTAGTACAATCTGAATCGAAATTTAAGTATGATGCCGTTGAGATAACTTGATAAAATTTGCGCCATGTAAAGTCGATGAACTAATGAAGTTTTTGAACTGGTTTCTAAAAAAAAAAATGGAACTTTTTTCTTAAAATTGCCATAGAACATTTTGATAAAAGAAAAAATTCAACATTACTTTTTGAGAAAATGGTGAAGTGTATTGAAATAAATGTTTTTAAATACAACACAGGAACTGTTAAGCTATTTCGAAAAAAAAATAAGTGCCTATTTCACTTTCTTCGAACGCTATGACCAAAATTGCCTTACAATACGTAATTAGCGATAAATCTCAAAAATTTGTAATAACTCGAAAACTATAAAAAACCGTAGAACATACATGGGGGTGATTTGGGTTCCCCGAGGGACGCTCTATTTCCAGGCTTCTGATTACCATTATTTTTTGGGACACCCTGTATAGAATTCGAAGGAAAGCATATTTCTAACCTAATGAAAACATCCTTCAGATGCTTACGCACGCTATAAACAATCTGGTTAAGATAAAAACCCGGCTACACTTTTTCCTGCAGCAAAAGAGTTGAGAGTTGAACCATCTCTGCATGGTTTTATCCGTATACCCTTATTTTTTTCAAAACCGTGCAATGGAGACACGTTTCATATATGAACAATTGTAAAATCAAGATAACGTGGAAAGTGCCAAATAAGTCGAATAAATATCGTATTAGAGGATCGCCACTAAATAATATTTTCTAATGGGTAGAGCCATCCAAAGAAATGAAAAATTTGAAAACGATGAAGAAGAGACGATTTAGTATAACGACCGACAGTATAATTTGAGTAGGCCCTGTGTTTGTGAATTTAGCTTCAAGCAACTCGCTAATAATAATTACCTTAAGTCATGTCGGTTGAACTTCAAAGTGTATCTTCATAGTTCGAAATTCCTAGGAATTCGAATGATCCTGCTAAACCCAAAATATCTTAACATTAACTAGGATACAATAAATAAGATGATCAACTTCATTTTGGAAAATTTTTTCAAAATCAAAATACGAAGGGAATACAATAGTTTATACAAATTACAGATATGTGAACGTTAATACTAAATTTATGATGATATTATGTAACAAATTAAAATTGCAACATTAAATGCAATTAAATTAAATGAAGAAGGGGAAAAGGAAGTAAGCGACGTATTTCTGTGTTCATATAAATAACCAAGATGAAGAAGACCTTAATAAGAATCACCATGCCTAATCGGATGACTCTGAAAGATCTGAAAAAAGTAATGATAAAAATAAAGTTTACAATAAACAATATACATAAGGTAACTCTAATCCCACTATATATATGGTCCAGAAGCAGAACAGCTAACATTAGGATGGAAGGTAGAAACTATGTCGGGTACGCATATTCAGAACAGGGTTTGATTACAAAAAGAAGTTGACTTTTAGATATCATTTAAATTTGTGGTATACCCCAGGGATCCATCCTTGGGCCACTCTTGTTAAGTATTTTTATAAATGATTTTCTAAATGTTGTACAGGAAAATAATATATAAGCAGATTATGTACAGATCTATCTAACGGGTTGGACTTATGGAAGACTATGTGGAGCTTATTAACAAAGCTTTGGATAGATTTTTTCAGTGGTCTGTATATCAAACAAATTAAAATTGAATGCTGAGAAGTCACAATGTGATTTAAAGAATAACTCCCTCTCTCTTCTGTTCAGCTAGGTAGGAGTATTTTATCTTTTATCGAGAAGATACGTAAACTAAACATTATTCTTAACATTCATATGTTCTTATTGTTAATCCCACCTATGGTTATCTACCAGTATTTTCTCAATTAGTATGCATCTAAAGTTGCTACATACCCTTAATTACAATATTTCACTAGTAAACATCTAGCCTAATCTTCATTTGCGTGAATTCTATTTGACGAATATGTGGCATTTAATGATTGTATAAGATTTATTTATAGCTTAAACAGATATAACCACTTTACTCGTTTTAGAAACAAGTTGTAAATTGCTTCGACGAAGCCTATTTTTTTTTTTATATAGAATTATTTAACAAAATATATTAATTTTCTACTATCTCGGAGAGGTCGCAGGTCTTTCGACTCTTCAATACTCCTCAAAAAACAGATTAGCTCTTGCTTAGGGGATGTGGTTAAGAGAAGAGCAGCCTACAGAAGTACACCACAGTAGGGTACTTTCACCACTCCTGTGTCTACTGGTAATGAATGAATTCCTCCCAAAGTTAGAACAAAAAGACTTTAAAACGGCTGACTATGCAGATGACATAGATATGTATCCTGGTAATCAGCAACTTTCTTACTACTATTAGTGAAAGGTTCAAAATATGCAACGCTTAAATTGGATAATTAGGATAATAATATTGGACTCTGTGTAAATCCTCGAAGACAAATCTATTACTTTTTACAAGAAAAAGGCAGGAGCAAAGTTTCATACTTTATATCTGGGAGTCATACTTGATTCCAAGCTGAGCTGGAAGGCTAATATAGAAGAACATGTGAACATGTGAAGGCAAGTGTGATCTTCTACATGATCAAGAGATTTTTTGGTGGTAACTGGGCACTAAAATCCAGGGTGGTACGATGGATGTACACAGCCATAGTTCGGCCGATCCTGTTGCTACAGCTCCACGGTTTAGTTGCCGGCGTTGACGACTTAATGCAACCTGGACAAGCTGTCACAACCGAGTGGTTTACTTTCCTGGGAGTATCTGAATATCACTGCAATGCTTGATTTATTGCCACTGCAGTAGTGTAACGGCAATCAGCGCTATCAGACTGAGATCGGGGGTTGGTGGATGGAGATGGGTTTTGATAATTCATATATATTCCAGAAAATAGACTGTAGTGATTTCTGGGAACAAACAGGCTAACAAATACCATCCCTAACTTTTTGTGAGATTGCCAGTTACACGAATCTTATAGACTGCCGAACAAATGTAGTGTCTTTCAGACAGAGATTGCAGCGATTTACCAGGCGGCAGTAATGCAATCTATGTGCAGAGAGTCTGTACAGCACATCTGCATATACACTGACAGGAAACCATTAAGGTATTTAATGCTATGCTGGTAAGATCGAAATTCACACAGTTCTGTAGGACCTGCTATGAGAAATTAACTACACGACACAGGGTGACCAAGGTTACCCTATGCTGGGTACCTAACCATAGGGATATCCAAGACAATGAGACGGCTGATGAGTTGACCAAAACGGCCTCTGCAGTGGATATCTTATGTGAGGATCCCGATCGGAGCTATAAAAGAGTAGATCATCAGAGAAGCCTGTCAAAAGGCAAACTTCCGGTGGATCAACTGAAAAACCTGCAATATTGCGAGGAAAGTTATGGCCTGCATATGTCAGGGAGAGGACAAAAGATTTCCTTAATGGTAGTAGAACTGATACCAGGAATCTAGTTGGGGTAACTACGCGTTGCTAGTAAAGTTGAAAGGATTCAAAAGAAATCAGATCCGTCCAACACGAACTTTGCGAGTGTGTCGCTCTAAATAAAAGAAGTATGCTATTAGGTAGCTACTTCTTTTCAAATCTAAGAGAGCTGCAAAGTAAAGAGCTGAGATGTATCCTGAGAATCTTAGGGAAGCAGGATGGATCTAGGATGGTTTCATAAAAGCAATTCCATGAGCTCAAGAGGAACAGTAGATCCGCTGTAGGTCTAATTGAAGCAGGCTGGATATCTCTAGCAACATGCCTCTTACCTAACTGAACCTACAATCATACATCTTTTTTGGAGGTTTTCTAGTTTAAACAGGCATTTCGACTCTGTGGAATGCTCTTCAATGTGGCGTTCAACGATCGAGGCACTCTTAGCGCGTATAAAAGGTATAATATTTCTTATAAGTATTATTTGATTCTTATTATTATTTTTTTTTTCTTTAATTGTATCCACATGTAGTTATACATATCTAAGTAGATATTCATGTAAAATTTTTATTATAAGTAGTAAGTACTCTTCTAGATCTCAACTTGGTCAAAATCGTGACTCATGATACTCATGAATGTGGTTATAATTCGTGAAGATTAAATTAAAAATCTTCCCATACCTATTTTTTGTGTTTTGTAAGGGAAAATACTGAAAATCGTATATATTGTTGAAGTGTTGCATATTTTTAAATAACAACAGTTACAAGCTTACGGAAATAAAAATAGGGAGTCAGTTTAATAATTAAAACAAAATTCCAAGAAGTAACGCTAACAAAGTAACCATAATAATTTTTTTTGTCTTTATTACCCAAATACGCCCCCAATTTTATACAAAATATATATTTTTTTTAATTCTCTGGCAAAAACAAAATTTATCACTTATAATCGGATAAAAAAAAATTTTATGTCAGCACAACAACCAGAGATAAGGCACAAAAAAATAGAAAACAAAAAAGATTTATTTACATTGATATTAAAATATAAACGACTTTGTAATCAAAAATATTCATGACGGTTTACTTATACCATTTTTTTTTAAATTAGCATTAACGAACCGTCACAGAATCAAATAAAATTTGATTTATAAAAAATAAACAAGACAAACCAGTTAAACATTGTTCAAACAAAACATTAATGTAAAATTTCGCATTTAAATTTTTGTTACAAGTCAGGTGCGATACCCTCAAGGATGAGCATATTAAAGCAATGTCAAACCAACTTGTAACTAATAATTACAGGAAAAAGAAAACAATGGTTGATCGGTGATCATTGAAAATCTATACAACAAAATTGTTCACACAACTTTCAACATTAATCCGATCGGAGGAGCTATTTAAAAGACAATTAGGTCAGCGTGAGAAGTTTTATTATTGTTTTCGAAATGAGCGATTTAGTCATTATCTACGCTTAAGCCAATATTCAAATCGATCGAGCTGATTTTAAATCAACATCTGTAAAAATATATTGAATAGGCTTGTTCTGCTTTTTTCTTGATGTTCCGTGTGCTGCTCACCCAAATTCATTTACTTTCAAAAATCACAATCTAATTATAGTTTCCCGGCTGAAACTGACCCAACAGGCAGCATACAACTTCCCGAAATACTCATAATATAAATGTGTGTAGTTACATTGCGTCTGATCGTACAAAAAGGAAAGGCTTTAGTGCTATGCATGCTATACGTACCTAAACCTATATTGTGTATAGAAATATACACATATTAGCGTTTGTTAACGTTATGTTAAATTATCAAATCAGTGAGAATGAAAACAGCAGAAGTCTGATAAACACAAAACATTCCCCCGATCTTGCGGACAGTGTTATTAGTGACGTCTGCTTCTATATTTATGAAGCTTTCTCAGAGTGTAGTAAAGATCAGTTCCAGGCACAAGCCACCGCCCCGAGTATCAAACGTCTCAAACGACTCTGAACGATGACATCACATACATAGATATTCAGGGTCGAGATCTAATGAGCGCGATCGTTTTTAATAAAATAAAACACGAACTCGACTACCTCAATATCAGTTTTCAAGTAGAGCCTAAGATTTTTGTAATGCCACAGTAATTATGAAGACATTTTGAGACGTTCCCAATAATAACTATGAATACCGGCGTAACCATGATCACTTAAGTAGATAACGACCTTTTAGAGAGAATACTTTCGTTTTTTTGATTTTTGTTTTTTTTTTAGCTAAATATTTCGAGAGAATTGCATCCGTTCAATAGAGTTAAAGTGTGATGGCTGGAGCTGGAGATTTATCTTTTGGCTAGATCAATTAGAGATCAGTTAACATTTTAAACGTGAGAGACTCTTTTGAACGTGTGACTTTAAATACGATTATGCAATTTTAGGTTACGCTCAATAATGATGTACATACACGACTATATGTACATTATGAGCCATTGACCAAAATAATGAAAGAGAACTTAATAAATAAATTAATAAATAATTATTATCGAAATTAACGCACTTGGCATGATGACGGATCAGCGTTTATTTTTAGAAAAACATCGTTTTAGAATAAATGCGATTAAGCATGATGTCTTGTGTATTATTGGGTGATGAACTAGCGAATATATTTTTAGGATGAATAATTGCATGTATTAGACGATTTGGTTGCGAGAGGGTGGAGGGGGGGGGGGACTCATTTTTATTTAAAATATTTTTTTGTACTACTAATTAGAGTGGCCGATATTAGGTCGAAAAATTGTAGTTGCCATTTTAATATCAGCACATCGTCTGAGATTATTCTATTTGATAAAAAAAAAATTATAATGTTAAAGCGATTCCAATAATAAGAAATAAATACGATAGGTGTCCGATTTTTTTATAACTATGATACATTGGCTGTGTTCTTTTGTGTACCTTGTTCTTGAATTTCCATATACTGGACAGAACAAATTGTTCTGTCGATTGAAGCGAAATATTTGTATTGTTCGCTTTATTTAAATCTTTTTATGAAAGTGTATGAGGCGGTCTTTTGTGTATCTTTTGTTCTGCTCTGTTCTGCGGAAACAAAAGAACACAGCTATTAAGTTATAAAGACAAATAAATTTTATAAATTTCATATTACCTACTTCTGGGAGTTTCTTATAATATTTTAATGCAATTTTACTATCGATGAGTACAGGAGGCATTGATTTTTTGAAACAAACCGCACATTCCAATTATATACTAAAAAAATATATCGTCAAGACATTAAAGATCATTACAAAACATTCTAACAATGAAAGTCAATTTCTATAATAAAAACTCCACAAATCTCTATAAACAAATTTGACGAGATTTTTTTGTTTTTTACATCACACATGCAAATGCCCTGGTGGAAATAAAGGCAACTAAAAAAGAGGAAGAATGATTTCTTGAAAATAAGCACCCAGATTGTACAGCTATGGATGCTATAAAACTATACAGTAACAAAAGGATGTTCAAGAAAATTGAGTCAGCTATCGTAGATTTTCGAAATGGATAAAAAATTTTATAGTTTAATTTCCTGTTAAAAAAATAAGTGTGTGACTGCATGCAAACTATCAAAAATAAGAATTTAAGTTTTTAGAAGAAATTGGTCAATATCCCGAAAACTGTTAAATTAAAAAATTTAGTACGTTATAAAATTTCGACGATTACTATCCGTAGAATGATTCAAAAATAGCCCTAGTAATTTGCTTTTTTATTTTTAAAAACCCTATACAATACTTTGTATCTCAGAAACAACTGACTTTCAAGGTCATCCAAGAAAACCAAAAATCAATATATATAATATATATAATATAATATATAATATATAATATAAAATATAATACATATAAGCAATTGTAAATAAATAAAATTTCAAAAATGGACTAAATCGGGAACCCCTTTTTGGTGTTGCCATACAAAACTTTGGTTTTTCACAACATATTTGGAAGCTACCTGGGAATTTGTCGACGTGGAGAGCTCAGTCCAAAAGTGGAGCAAACCGAACAACCTTTTCTTGATGTTGAAATACAAAACATTCGCTATATATTTGGGCACTGCCTCACGCGTCGAGGTAAAGAGCTGAAATTTTGAACATGGGCCTTTTTTTACAAAAAGATAAAATTTAAATTCGAAAATGGGACTAATCGTGCAATACCTGCGTAGGGTTGCCATAGAAATATTTCGTGTTTTACTACATATTTGGGCTCTGCCTGAGAACGCGTCGACGTAGAGAGCTACACTCTCCCACACATATGAATGTATGCACGCTCCAGCATACACATGCACACACACGCACCCTGCCAGACATACATATACAGACGCAAAGTGAAACCCTAGAATACAGAATCGTACGATTGAGTCAAATGTTAGCTTAGATATTATGCATCTCCAACTACCCCACCTCTTTTAACCCCCACCAGAGCCCGTCCAGGCATCTATATTATAGCCGGGCAGCGCCGGCGAGTTCCTGAGTCCTGATTCTATGAAAGAGAAACGTGTGCTATCTCCGTATCCTCGTAGAAGTTGGGTGCTGAGTTTATTTTTTGAATAATACGTTTCCTGCCAAGTAGTATAGTCTCGTTTATACTGCACTGCTGTTAAGTAAACAATTTCAAAATGAAAGGATTGAACTAACACAAGCGTTGGGTTTAGCCAAAAATGCTAAGGATTAAATTAATTCCATACGAAAAATGTTATTGCTATTTTCAAATAAAAAATACTTAAGAATTATCTTAGCAAAGCAATGACCAAAAATCTACTTAACGTATTATGGTAAATATGAAGTCCTTCACAGTTTATTACCGTTCAAAATTTTAATGGGTTCTTCCAATGTAATATAACTGGCTTTAAGAGGATAGTCCGCAGAAAATGAAAAAAATGACATACATATATCTGCTTTCTCCTTCAAGTTACGCATAAGGACCTCCTACTTTGTGTCGATTTTTCAACTATACAGGGTGTTTCCCACTAGGAGGTCAATAGAGCAGGAGGTGATAGTACTCACCCAGACGAACCAAAAATTGTATGGCGGGGGGGGGGGGAGATTTATTTCAAAAACCGTTGCATGCAGGCTCAGAACTATAATTGAAAACGAACATTGTGAGCTTTTCAAATCTTGCTATACTTAAGATACATTTTGACCTATCGCCTATATTCATCGAAACGACGTTAAGCAACGCATTTTACTCCAATCCCCCTCCCCTATAATAATATAATTTTGTGCATACCTCACCTCAGCAGCTGTTATACAGGGTGTTTCCCACTAGGAGGTCAGTAGAGCAGTATGCAGGGTGTTTCCCACTAGGAGGTCAGTAGAGCAGCAGGTGATAGTACTCACCTAGACGAACCAAAAATTGTATGGCAGGGGGCGGACATATCAACCATTTTGGAGTAGGATGATTAAGAAAAAAAGCTAGTTTTTTCACAAAGCACAGTTAGGAGCTCATTATATGCAGAACTTCATGGGGCCTTTCCAACGACTGATCAACCAGCCACATATCCCTCTCCCCTCAAGAATTATGGTTGTCTAAAGTAAAAATTTCGAATTTACTTACCTTTTTTTTTTTTATTTAATCTCTATTATTAATGTAAAGCGGTCGTTAACATAACTTTCTTTTTATAAAAACTGTAGACTCTCCTCTTTAAGTCGACTTATTACACCATATGTGTCAGTTAACCCATAACCAATTCAGGCCACACCGAAATTAGACGATATTTTTTAAAATTACGTGCTAAGGGAACAAATTATCGTTTGAGAATAGTTTTGAAAAAAGGTTTGAGAATAGGTTTAGAGCTAATAACTCTTAAAGGGCTTCAGATAGCACATTGGCTGTAATAGGTCACATTAAAGAAGAGAGTCTACAGTTTACAGTTTTTATAAGAAAAAAAAAAATATGTTAACGACCTTTTTGCAAAAATAATAGAGATTAAATTAAAAAAACAAGAGGTACGAAAATCCGAAATTTTTAATTTAGACAACTATAATTCTTGAGTGGAGAGGGGTATGGGGCAGGTTAAGCACTCGTTGAAAGACCATGAAGTTCTGCATACAATGAGCTCTTAACTGTCGTTTTTAAGAAACAGGGTGCTTTGTGAAAAACTAGCTTTTTTTCTTAATCACCTTGTAACTCCTAAATGGTTGATGTGCCTCCCCCTCCCCCCTGCCATTCAATTTTTGGTTCGTCTAGGTGAGTGCTATTACCTCCTGCTCTATAGACCTCCTTGTAGGAAACACCCTGTATGTTCTAACAGGAAATTGAATTCAACTTATCAGCCAGAGACGTACGACTATATAAAGGATTCTAATTCAGTGTTATATCGTTTTTGTCGGCAATTTCCGGTCCGAATGGCGCTCCTTCCATACTCGTAAAACATTGTGCTACGTCTATAGTTTATGTTTTGTGTTATTTATTTAATTTATCTTTAACTTGCGGTATTTTTCCGAAACAGTGGAAGCATTCTTTTATAATTCTTGTGTACAATAAGCGAAACGACTGCAACATTTCTAACTACAGACTTGCCACAAATTAAAGTTGTATTACTAAGTTATTTGAAGCCCTGGTTTACGATATTTTGAACTTCAACTGCAAGCCTTTCCTGCGATTTTTTCAGCATGAATTTATGAAAGGTAAATCTACTACGATTAATTTGTTTGAGTTTACTAATTTTTGCATTTCCACTATTGATAGCTGAAAGTATAAGTCGATTGCCTTTTTATGGATTTCAGTAAAGCTTTCGACCGAATCAATCCTAAAATTTTAATTCGTAAGAAAAATCAAGAACAGTCCTTTGTTTTCCTACTGTCTTCGTCAATTCGCATCGTTCTTATTTGTCTGACAGCACACAGCGATTTATATTCCTTATGGCTTTTTCTGACGAAATAGATAATACTTCTGACGTTCCTCAAGGTAGCCATCTTGGATCAGTCCTTTTTATAATTTACATTAATGATAATTCTGACTAATTTAAAAATAATTTGCTATGCTGACGGTGTCAAAATTTTCTTCATTGTGTTTATTGAAAACGAGTGTGGAATTTTAAACTGGGACTAAGATATTTTTCCTAAATTGTGTTCTATTAACAGCTGTCTTCCTCTTAATGTCAGTAAATGTACTGCCATATTATTTTCTCATTAAAAGAAGCTCTATAGACAAAATCAAAGATTTGGGTGTTTTCCTTAATATGTACTCGTCTATCCTTCGATGATCATATTAACGCAATCGTTGCCAGTTTTTTAAAGAACTGGTCCAAGAAGTTTAATGATCCATTCCTAACGAAGCTCTTTTACTGCACATTCGTTAGACCGATTTTGGAGTATACCAGTCCGGTTTGGTCTCCTTTTTATTCGGTCTACATAAATCGCATCAAGGCTAAGCAGCGGATATTCGTTCGATTTGCCCTACGTGAGCTTCATTGGGACAATCTTATTATCCTACCTCAATATGTAGACAGGCTTAAAGTGTTTACATTGCATTCTCTCGAAAAAAAAGACGAAAAACTTCCACATTTGGCTCTAAATAAATAAATAAACATTACCAGATTTCTCGAAACATAACAATATAACACAATGAAAAATGAAATTATTATGTAATGATAGTGTTCCTCTTAAAAGGAGTCAGTACCAAGATTTGCAAGTTTCATACATTTTTCAATGCGAATTTCTGGCAAACTATTTGCAGCAGGTAATGAAGAAGTCTAATAAATAACGTCGGCTCGAAAACTTGTAAAAAATGGTAAAAATTGAAGTCTTTTAAATCAAATTCCTGTGGGTAGGTATTCTCATTTCTTTAAATTGTGACTGTTTTAGAAAGATAAGCCCTAGATCTAGCAAATAATGTCGAACTTTTGCATTTTTAGTGGCGCTTTTTATAATTATTTGACTCTAATAGTACTCATTTTTTCTCCCGACATTTCACCGACGAGAAATTGCAAGATTAATTTGAAAGTTGTTTAAATACAAAGCAAAGTAGCATATTTAACAATTATGGGGAAAAAAATTTAGGAGAGTTAATTCTCATTAAAAATTTTCAATTTATTTGAACTGCAAATTTTCATTTTTCGCCTTAAATTGTATGGTTTTGTCGGATATTGGGTTTCTGTTTTTTGCGGTAGATGTCTCTAATGTGCCCTGTGGTCTAGGTCTAGGCTAATTTTATATGAATTTACTCACTTTCAGGGCACAAACCTACGTACAGTAAATTTTATTACCTACAGGTTCGCTGTTATCTAAATTTAAACTTTTGCTGAGTACTGACTCCTCTTAAGCCCTCCAATTATTATATTCAAAAATGGTGCATCGAATATAAAATTTTCTGGACGTATGTGAACGTGTCTTTTAGTTCGTTTCTCATTTCAAAATACCGAATATGATTATAGGTAAACAACTAAACCAACTCGAAATAGTTCAGTTAAATATTTTATTACAATAATGTATTCCGCTGAGGTACAACCCTATAAGCTGAAATACTTTTTAGTTTCCTTACAATAACACGTTCCAGTTAGAGTTTATCGATATTAATTTAGAACAAAGCGCGTGTATATTTTGGAAACTATATTAAAGAACTTTGTTGTGAAATAGCCGAAGTCTTCAGATTTCAGTGTATTTTACCTATATAGAAGCTAGGCAGCATCTTCAGATAGAGACTATAGATAGATAAATACATACACAAAAAAGGATATATCTCAAATTCTCAATTAAAAACAAATTTATGATTAAGAAACGAAACTTTATCAGTTATAAACGCACTTCGCGCTAATAATCACAGTAAATTGATTATTCCAGACCAAAACATGGTCAATTATAATTCCAATTATTGAATTATTGCTGCATAAAAAAACATTACATTTATAAAAAGTATAAAGCAATAAATTTATTATTATTATGAAATATGCGCAATGATATTAACTTTCAACACCCTTTCTCAATAAAATATTCAACTTAAGCCTGTTTCATGATTATAAAAAAAAAAAAAAGCGGGCCAGCTTTGCATGATTCATACTCAAAATTTCTCCATTTCTGATGGTACGAAAATAGCTCTGGTAATATTATGCGGTTCATGTGCGTACCATAAGCAGATTTTCGAGTACTGTTTGCTTAGTATTTAGTCAGTACAATTCAAGAACACTTGATCTAATTTTAATTTGTAGCCGACTCTAAATTTAATTCCGTCATGCACAATGAAAACATTTTTTCGTCAAAGATTTTAATTAATTCTCAATAATCCTCGTATTGCGATTTTGAATTTTACAATCCAATTTTTGAGTAACATTACAAGCTGTTTTTTTGGGGTGGGTACAGGAATATGCAAAAATATAATTACACGAGATTTTGAGTAGAAAACATAGAAGAAAAATAAAATCAAGACAAATAATGTCGATTACCATAATTTTGTAGATTACTTTTTCAAACTCGATAATTCCCTAGTTTCCGGTAGAGGCGCTGTATTAAAACTAAAAAACCAATTAAATATAGTCTCCGGATAAATTAGAATCATTGGAGAGCTACTTAGAATTATTTGAGTGGTCAGGTTATGTGAGAAGTAAGTCATGTTGAAAACTATCTTCACTGCCATTGTAATAGGAAGCACCTCAATCTGAAGGAATGGTACGAAATTCTAAAGAATACGCCACTAGAAAAACATTAGCTTAGGACCTGTTACCTATAAGGAGACTGCATGCATCTCGTTTCGGCCCAATTCTCCATATTATCACTGAAACTCACCAGTCGCCTTCGTACAAAGTGACTGATGTGGCACTATGATCAAGTTGATTGGGTTTCTTGCAAAAAATTCGTCAGAGAGTTAGACTGATCTGAGTGTTTTTCCTCGAGAGATGTTGAGTACCGCTCTAACAACATTTAATGGTTTGGAACATGCAATACATACATGCACCTACATCTTTGTTTAACAATGACTGTCATACAGCCATTAAAAACAAAAAAGCTGCATCTCAGGAATATGAATTGCGCCATTCAGCGGAATTGAGACAGATCTATAGAGAGGCACGTAACACCTGTAATATATTATTCAGCGAGCGCGGTTCCAATTCGACCAAAGCATTAGACAGAAAAATTTTACTAGTTGAAATGGTAGTAAGAGTTTCTGGTCTCTTGTTAAAACAGTCAAGAACAACTTCACCAGTTCTTCGGTACCAACCCTAATTCACAACGGGGATGTGTACACAGAATCATTGGACAAAGCCAATTTGTTTTTAGCTAATTTTGCTGCAAATTGTTTAATACCACCTTCTTCGCAAGCTTCTCCTTGTCAACCAAGATGCAATTACAGTCAAAGACAAGTACATTCCCGGACAAGCGAAGTCTTCAAAGTGCTCACGAATCTCAATGTGTCAAAGGCTGCTGGACTTGATGCTGGTACCCAAGTGTAGCGCCTCTTATTTAGCTAAACTTCTACGCAAACTATTTCATCTGTCCTATTTGACAGGAATCTTTCCTACGGCATGGAAACTTGCACATGTTCAGACTATTCCCAAGAAAGGAGAGGCAAGCGATACTTGAAATCACAGACCAATTGCCCTTATTTCGATTCTTTCGAAGGTTTACGAAATACTCATCAACACCCAATTGATGAAATATCTAGAAACTAATCACCTTATTACCGATGTCCAATACGGTTTTTGTGCTGGCCGCTCTATTGGAGGTGTACTAACATTTCTTACCGAGCATTGGAATCTATATATCTCATAGTTTTGGTGAATCTGAGATCAGAGTCTGGCAACCTGCTTTTTTAGCTAAACTTCAGACATTGCGTCTAGACTCTGTTTTCTTAAAATGGATTGAAAGTTTTCTCTCCCGCCGTTCAATTCAAGTTATATTGGACGGAGCTACTTCGGACCATTTTATAATTCATGCTGGTATACCGCAAGGTTCTGTCCTCTCTCCTACTCTCTTCCTCATTTTTATTAAGCTCCCACTTTCAATCGTATTCATAGTTTTGCAGACAACAGCACCCTTAATTTCGTGTACTCGTTCGACTCTATAGCTAATTCCCGTGGAAATGTTATAGCTGACAAATGAAACCACATGTTCAGTTCACTATACTATGACCTCACAACAATAATCGTTTGGAGGAGAACGAATCGGATCTGGTTTTGTTTAATGCTTCCAAAACGCAGTGTTGTCTGTTATCAACGTCACTATCTCTTAACATCTTAGGGATTGAAATATCCAATATTATTAGTTGGTCCGAGCACATTGAGCTTCTTGCAAATATGCAAGAAATATTTTACTCATCAGACCGGCGCAAATATACAAGTCTCATATCAGGCCTGGAGTTGAATATAACTTCCATATTTGGGCAGCGGCTGGACGAAGCCTTCCGGCTTATTGGCGACGACATATCACTAGCAACTATTGATTCCCTAGAGCACCGGCGTAATGTGGGATGTCTGTGTCTCTTTTATCGCTACTTCCTTGGTCATTGCTCTGACGAAATTTCTATCCTGATCCCTTGTTCCCTTCTTCCTATGCGCACTACACAAGCTGTAAGCCGAGCTCAGCCTCACACCATTAAAGTCAAATTCGGACGTACCGTGAAATTCCGTCAAACCTTCATAAGCAGAACAGTAACGAATGAGGAACAGTTTGCCATCCTCTGCACCCCCCCCCCCCTCCCCCTCCAGATACCTTGCTCCTGTACTGATAAGGCTGTGCTACAGCATCATAGAGTATCCCTTGAGCTTTAGCGACAAAAAAAATGTAGTGACTCTAAAGGCTGTCTACAAGTGGTATAGGCGATTTAAAAGCGGAAATGAGTCGGTTGAAATCGAGTAACGGTCGGGACATCCTTTGAACTCAAAAACACACGCAAACGTGGAAAAAGTAGCAAAACGGATTCGTTCAAACAGGCGATTGACTATTCGAGTCACGACAACGCACCGTACCACAACTGGCTTTTGACACGCGATTTTTTTGTCGAAAAAAAAAATCCCGTCTATCCACAACCGCCATACTCTCCGGATTTAGCAACATTCGACCTCTGGATTTTCCCAAAAAAAAAAAACTGCACTAAAAGGAAAACGTTTTGAAACCTTTTCAAGATTTAGAGGGCCACGACAGAGCAGCTGAAGGCCAAAAATGCTTCAAATCACGGAATCAACGTTGGAATAAGTACATCGCTAGCTAAGGAAAGTATATGGAAAGCGATTAATTCAAATTTGATGTAAAGCTATAACCTTGTTTGTAATAAAACCTTCATCGTATTTTGTGATCACACCTCGTATGTAGACATAAAAATGATTAAACTATGGGAATATAATGAAAGAATATGATCAAAACGACTTGGAGACCGTAAGCTTTCGTTTTCTGGTGAAGGGTCCTATAAGTATGACTTCGTCGAATTTTCAGTTACTTCATGATATCACTATTCCTCATCAATCAGAATGTTACGATTCATGAATGCTTATTCGGTTATCATGCTGAACCTAAAGATAAGCACCAGTTTGCACGCAGCTCTTTTCCACAAACACTTTGACCGACCAAAAAATACTCAACTCCACCATTGATATTCTTTGGCATATTTATATGGCCCATCGTTCGCCTAAAATGTGCCATTCTGATGAATTGTTTCGATTAAGAAATTGGAGATAGCTCAGGAAAAAGCCCCGCGATATTTCACAACCTCCTCAATATTCAGGAACGCTCATAGAATTAAAAAGCCATAATCCAATACTTAGTTAATCAACGTAACCTGTGTAACTAGTGAATGGAGCATCATCTCTGCCGATTGTTCCTTCTAGAGTAACTGCTGCAAGAAAAACGTTTAAACCATTTTCTTTTATATATTCATCCACAAACCTCTGCACATATAAAAGTTAAATGTAATCCTATGGATGCTCTTGTTCTCAAACTGTGAGGCAACCGTCACAACTATCCACACCTCAGGGAGTTGCCCAAATCCACAATACGATACAAGCTCTGAGCATTCCGTCGAGACCCCCAATAAATCTTTCTGGACTTCACCTGGCCTAAATCCTCCAAGGCTCTTCATTCGACTTCATTTACAAACCTCTGAACAGTATCCCAAATTCACGATATTCATTCAATTTCTCAGCTAACTTCACAAAGGACTACCTTTTGAGTATTCTGGCAAGTACCCCGAAATTCTGCTATTCGTCCGAAAGTACTTTTGCAAATTCCAGTTCCAGCCTATATTCCTTGTTTGTTTTTTTATGATCTTCTAGAATTTAGGCGTAATTTTTTAAGACTGTCATTCCACAATAGGCATGAATTCCTTTTAATGCCCCTTCAGCTTCAAATTCACACCTGTCACCGCTAATTATAGATTTTCCACTTCCATCCCAACAACAACGATGCTATTAATATCCGAAACTCAAATGATTCTAATTCTATGCATAATTTTCCCAAATCTCTGCCACTTTTGATTGTCATTTGGTGTCATAACCCTATCCTGCATTCAGCTAGTAACAAACATATTTCGTAATCCTTCCTCAAAAGGTTCAACTCTGTTCAAATAAAGAACTCTATCAGTTGCTCACTTCTGTGAGTGAAATAACACTTCAACATATTTTGAAGCATTTTTTCATGATTTCAGAGTAAAGAATATAATACCTGTGATACACATGGAGTAAATTTAACTGCTTAATTAAATTAACCCACTTTTACTACGTGTGTATCCCCAAATACCCCAACTATTCTGACAAATACCCCAAAAAGCAAGCGAGTAATTTCGGGGTATTGTATATCCTCAAAAATTACTGGGTAATTACAATTACCCTGACAACAGCGCCAACTGGTAGTCGCTAGAAATATAAAATTTCAGGGATAGACCGTGACAAGCCAAAACCAAAGTGGAACTGAAAAGTGATAATTCGAAAATTAACATCTGCATCGCCTGCTGACGCTAATTAATTATACATCCATACTAAACGTCAAGCGTGCGCGTTACCATTCGAATTACTTCGATTTATGTGCATCACTCCAATTAATTAGGTAATTCAATGACCATGAAGCAAATACCTATGTAATCAAATTTACCATATGTGTATCAAAGGCATTACACACGTAAGTCGGGGTATTTTGAATGGTAAAGCGCATGCCTGACGTTTAGTATGGATGTATAATTGCATTAATTAGCGTCAGCAGGCGATGCAAATGTTAATTTTCGATTTCTTACTTTTCATTTCCACTTCGGTTCTGGTTTGTCACTGTCTATCGCTGAATATGTGCTCACACAAATATTATATTTCTAGCGACTACTAGTTGGCGCTGTTATCAGGGTAAACGCAATTACTCAGCAATTTACCCTGAAATTGCTCGTTCTTTTTTCGGGGTATTTTTGAGAATACTCAGGGTATTTTGAATAAAAACAGGCTAATTTAAATACCCAGTTAAATTTATCCTTTTTCATCAATTGTTGTAAACCCCATGAACTTTATTAAGTTTATAACAGGGTCTCTCCATGCTTCGAACGTAGTTGCAACCACTCGAAAAAACATGGTAAAGAAATGGAGTCCATTTCATTCAATAGCCTATAGTTCCCTTTAACTCCATGATGTCAGAGTAGAGAGCTGAGTATGTAGATTCTACTCCAACTACATATTTTTTCTTTTGATTTCATTCAATATTAGTCCACTCAATAGGGACTAAATAAGGCTTTGCCCTATAAAAGGTGGGGTAGTTGTGATTTTTATATATGTTATTCAGTTTCGAGCCTCGATGAAAAATTCAAGTTTAGTCCCTTGGGGGAGGTCCGCGTGGTCCGCCATTTTGGATTAGAGGTACCAAAAATTGTTTTTTTTTTTCAGAATAATTCCTCAACAGTTGAACCTACGAAAGAAATGTAAAAAAAATGAAATTGAAGAAGACTAAATTCCCTACATTTTTTGTAAAAACACTTTTTTTGTAAGTCTGATGTGTAACGAATTACAGAGGCGGAAACGTGAATATTCTTCAAAACAAAAATTTATACGAATAGTACCCCTTATACAGGGTATTTCGTCCATGGTGGCCTTAGAACAGGAGGTGCCAGTATAGTCACCTAGTCAAACAAAAATTGTACGGCAAGGGGCGGGCGGAGTTAAGGGTGATTAAGAAAATATGCTAGTCTTTCACAAAATACCCTATATCTTGTAAAGTTCAAAGTGTACGGTCACTTAAAGAGCTCGTTGTATGCAGAGCTTTATTGCCATTCCAACGACGACTGCTCGACTAGCCCCGTACCCCTCTCCCCCAGGAGTTATGATGATGGTCTAAACTAATACTATCGTATTTTCTTACCTTTTTATTGAGTTTAACCTCTTTTTATAACAAACAGGTGCTTAACTTTATTTTTTTACTAAAAATTTAAACTGTCCACTCTCCTCTTTTATTATATTATACCTATGTGCTTACTGTATCTGTTAAACAGTAATTAGCTCATAACCTATTTAGGTCATACCGAAATTAGACGACATTTTTCTTAAATGAAGTGTTTTCAGTCCTTAAGGGAATAAATTATTTTTAGTTTAGAGAGTACGTGGCCGGTCGAGCAGTCTTTGGAAAGGTCATGAATCTCTGCATACAACGAGCGTTGCAAGTGACCGTACACTCTGTACTTTTTAAAATACAGAGTATTCTGTGAAAGGCTAGCAAATTTTCTTAATCACCCTGCAACTCCGAAATGGTTCAAATGCCCCCCCCCCCTTACCATACAATTATTTGTTTGCCTAGGGGACTACTATCACCTCCTGTCCTATAGACCATCATGGACGAAACACCCTGTATAAATGGTACTATATGTATACATTTGTTTGGAAGAATGTTAACGTTTTCGCCACTGTAACTCGTTACACATTGGACTTAAAAAAAAAAGTGTTATTACAAAAAATGTAGGGAATTTAGTCTTCTTCAAATTGAAGCCGTTTTGTCAGTTTTGCCGTAGGATCAACCGTTGAGGAATTATTTTGAAAAAAACAATTTTTGGTACCTATAATCCAAGATGGTAGACGACGCAGACCTCCCCAAGGGTCTAAACTTGCATTTTTCATCGGCACCCGGAACTGAATAACATATATAAAAATCACAGCTACCCCACCTTTTGTAGGGCAAAAACCCCTACTGGCTGGACTATATCACAGCCTTGGAATAATAAATTCTAAATTTCATCGTAAAATATTCAGAGATAGCGATTACGATAACGATAACGATAATCATAGCGATAAACTAGCGACATAATTCCTTTCACACCAATGCGATAGATCACAGCGATAGTTAAATACTTATGCCTGAACCAAATAAAGAGATTTGAGAAAAATCTGAATATGGGGACAAATTAGAGCTTCCCAATTGTATTGGCTAGTATCGATGGTGAGCATTCTACGACTATGTGTCAATTCAATGAGTACTAGCTCAACTTATATTGGATCGATATCGAATATAAATTTTTATATATCGATGTTGAAAGATATGGAAAAAGTAGTGTTGTAGGTGCTATAGAGATGAAATTCGAAACGATTTGTTCGAAGAATACCATCAACTGTTTGCCTGATCAATGTCAAAGAACATCTCATACCTCGATTATCGATTAAGGATTCCCTTTAAAATTTTACTTGATGTGTCCTTTTGCAGTATGAGAAGAACCTCAGAAAGATGAGTACAATACTCAAATTTATACAGCCTTATGAGTAGATAATTGAAAACGCGTTTTTCAATTTTGCCGCAAAATAGAGAATTTTTGTCAATCCTCCTATTAAAATTTGTTCAAACCCCATGCGCTCTTCATATATTTTTACAAACCTCGAATGAGAACGAAACATAATTATTACACTCAACATTTAGAGCCCTCTTAATCAAAAATGGGGAGTTTGAAAAATTTTGAAGTTAATAGAAGAAGACCAACGGAAGAAATTTTCCAAATCCACCATCGTTTTTGTATTTGCGCTATAACCTCACTTGGTTTAACACTTCCCACTTGTATTCTAGGCTAGATTTAGTCACTAGGGAAGGAGACAATAAATCCGCAAAGTCCCAGTGGCCAAGTCATCAATACTCTTAAGCTAACCCAACGTATATTCAATTCCTTTGCAATATCAACCCCCACTTTGTCTTTTTATACCCTAGATGAAATCCAAAGTATAGTTTACACAAGCGAAGTTGCTGTCCCAAGTAATCTCGATTTCAGTCCTTCACCTCCTCTTGACATACCCACCAGTTTACTTGCGCCAGTACGAAAACGAGTTCCACTCACTTCAACTTTTTATCGAAATGGAATCTGAGAAATAGTCAAATTGAGTGTATTTTCTGCAATTGGTACACGTTTTGATGTGTGTAGTCTATTATCATCTGGCGTGGAACTTGTGAAATGTGAAGATATTTATTTTTGAGGGAAAATGGTTTCAAGTGAAAAATTGCATATTGAAAAGGTCATTAATTGTGCAGCAATGTAATTAAGGGCAATTTCGGAGGAAAAATTCTAAAAAAACAGAAAGTGCGAGTACGTTCCTGGCATATTGATAGCTAAGAAATAATATTTTTGCTTAGGTAATTATCTTTAAAATTTACGAAATTTCTTACTGAAAAATAAAAAGCACTCCTTTGTATAAAAGCGCAAACACAAATGTGTTGACATCCTACAAGTTCCACACCAGCTGATATTATTAAAGACTATTAAAATCAAAAAAATGTACCAGTTGCAGAAAATGTACTCAATTTGATTATCTCCCAGGTTCCACTTCGCTAAAAAGTTGAAGTGAGTGGAACTTGTTTTCGCACTGGCGCAAGTAAACTGGTGGGTATGTCAAGAGGAGGTGAGGGACTGAAATCGAAGTTACTTGGGGCAGTAACTTCGCTTGTGTAAACTTTACTTAAACGGTCCGTCTGTCCGTCAGTCCGTCTATCCCTCCGTCTGTCTGTTTATCTGTGCGCATGATAATTCGAGAGCTCGTGCACTTACAGATCTGACATTTTTTGGAGACGAGCTTTTAAAAAAAACGTGAAACTAAGTTCGAAAATGAGACATATCAGGTAACTCCTTCGAAGGATTGCAATACAAAAATTTCTTTTTTCACAACATATTTGAACACTGCCTGAGAAGGTGTAAATGTAAAGAGCTGAAATTTTGTACACAGTATTCTCAAATAGCAAATAAAATTTCAAAAACGGGCTAAATCGGGCAACCCCTTCTTTCTGTTGCCATGTAAAAACTTAGGATTTCTACGTATCCGTGAAAACGATAAGCCTTATACGGTTTTAATGTACCGAAATGTTCTTCAGAATACGAAATCCTATAAAATTGGTTATAATCATTTTTTCTATGCGACGAACCGTTCTAAAAATATATTCAAAAAACCACTTCAAAAATCAAACTTTCACAGATGGGTGACCATATAAAATTACATACGAGTATTCATCTAGGGCAGGGGTCGGCAGAAGCGGCTCGCGAGCCGCATGCGGTTCTTTGCATAGACGTTTGCGGCTCTCCAGGTATTCACCTTATCTCAATTCTCCAGGAGCATTATGTATAACTAATGAGTTTCTGAGATAGAGCAGCCGAGACAACAAACTAAGGTCTAAGGCCTTTAAGCCCAAAATACAATGATGCCGACACAACATTTACGACGACAAATTAAATGTTCACCTTATGGCAATACTATGCTGCTGGAACTTACCGAATTTGTCGCCGTAACCAGAGTTGGGAGTTATCGAACTTTTGTCGTCGTTGCCGTCGTAATTTGATTTTGACAGTTCAGAGTAATGAGCAAAGATGGCCATCAAAGAGCAATTAATTAGTTTAGGGAGGGAAACAAATTATTTTTACGACAAAAGAAATCTCCAATATCGAAATACATATTTTAAAAAAAATCACAAATGTAACGAAATTGGAGAAAAGTTGAAAATAAGTGATAGGTGATATTTTGTAATTCACATAAACCCATTGTTTATTACACTTTTACAATTTTTATTTTATATCTTTCTCATTTTGTTTATAAATTTCAACAAATAATTTTAGCATCGTCGTAATTGTTGTGTCGGCATCATTGTATTCGCTCTTTAGACTCGTATGGCATACTCCTCTACCCCTCTATGAAAGCGCAGATTACATGCAATGAAACAGAATGGCAAATGATTCATTTGCGGAGTATACAGATTTTACTCTCATAAAATGTTCCCGCGCTTTTGTGGAAACAGGTTCTTCTGAAATATAGAGAGAATTGGTTCCAAAGCTGTTCCTGTAATCCTGTGATATTTGAGCGTACGTGCAGCTGTTTACACTCGTTTTGCTCTGAAAGATTAAGTGGGAGAAAGTTACGCCTGATACGCTGATGGTTTTGGGAAAATTAGAATTTTATTTGACAGAAATTTTACATCTTCTTTCAGTACTTTGGCCAAAGCGAAATTTATCTTTTTCTTAACGTGAGGTAGTGTGACCCGATGTACATTATCATGAAAAGTTTGCTAGAATTTTTTTCGGGTAATCCTACGTTCTCTCGATTTTTGTTTTTAACACGTTATTTCAGTCGCACTACAATAATGTATAGCCAAGTCCTTTCCCCCATTCATGCAAAAGACGAAAGTATATGACATTATTTTCTTCTTTCTAGAAAACACGAAACATTTTTAATTTTATTCGGCTGATTCCTATCTTCTTATTAAGTTATCTTTGTTCAAGCTTCGACCTAAGTCACTATTTGTTGTGTTTCGATTTTGTATGCATGTACTTATCACGTTGTTTTGCAATTATTTGAAGCTTTTAGCAACAACAACAAATCCACAGTAATTAATTTAAACATATCACTTTCCATTTCAGAACAAATATTTCTGTAACATTTTACCAGAATAACATTCATATAAAGTTTTAATAGACACTGTTCTTATGATAGGCCAGAAATTATCTCCCCTCTTACAATATTAATTTTGATTTTTTCAGATTGTGGTTTATTCAAATTTATACGACTCAACCATGGACAAAATCGCTATATCAAAAAAAGAAGAGAAAAATAATTAATGAAAATCGTGACTTTAATAAAGAATGGACTGAGTCATATGCGTTCATTTAAAATATGTATGGTCTTCCGACTTATTTCATCTGTCACGAAAAATATCAAACTTAGACAGACATTTCTCTACAAAACTAGTACATTCGCGAGCAAATATCCGGCAGGTGACGCACGGAAGAGAGCTGTTACAGAACTTCAGTGACAAAATCAGAAGTTGAGTTCCGTATTTGACAACTGGACACATAGTGCAAATATCGTCAATCATGCTAGCTTTGCGGTCTCTCTGAAAATCTATAACCCGGCGATTACACGATATAGCACAGTTTGTATGCAAGCCTCCCTCCAACGCGATTTTTAACCTGACAGCAGAAGGCAGTTCGGTTGATGTCTTATCATCTTACATGCAAGTTCATTTAAAAATGGCATTCAGACGTATATTGGAAAATTATAGCAATGATTTTCCCAAACTTTTTGTTGGCAACTTATCGCGTCGCCCTCATTGTGTTAACGTCGGGTCTACACAGACTTATTGCTCCGGCAAGACGGTGATTACAAATGTCACTCTGATATTGGATTAAATTACGAGTGGACAAATTCTGTCAAGGCAGCTCATTGTCATTTGTAGCCATGTCGTGGGTTAATCCATTTTTATCTTTACAGATAAGTTTGATATTGATAAAAATTTATTAATTTAACAATGTCACACTTTTCTAGCCTCACGTCTGCCATTTTTTTCACAAATGTCATTTTACTGCACACAAAAAATCCATTCTACTGCCTACATATCTACCAGAGCTGGGCAATACTTAAGTAAAAAAAGACTTAAGTACTACTTAAAGTACATTTTCGTTACTTAAGACTTATTACTCAATACTTTTGAAATGCCCCTACTTAGTACTTGAACATCCTTGCTTCTATTTACTTGTACTTAAGACTTAATTTTGTACTTAAGTACCAAGATTTTTACTTAGGTATTTCTGAGTCTATTAAGTACCTACAAATATCAAACTATTCGTAGAAAAGCAAACACAATCTCTAGTGCAACTCCTTTTTTGTTAAGTTTTAAAGCACGCAAATAACTGTCAAAGAATGTGCCGCACTCACGCGCCAAGGCAGAACCTTAGACAAACTAATAACATAAACACAAGACTGGGCAAGTAGAACAAAAATCAGTAACGTCTCGTTCGAATAGAAAATCGACGATGTCTCGTCTCGATGAGATAACCACTGACATATATAATATGGACTGACTACGTTCATAGAAATACACTGCAGAAAGTACGCTCACTTCTATATTGCTGACTCTTTCGGTCTAAGCACCAACTGAGAGAGAACTGAAAACAACAAATGAATTAGTGGATTCGTTGAAATACATGATTTTAAATTAATCATTTAGGGTTATTACTGAAAAAAACTGTTTACCAAAGACAATGTATTTATTAGATACGCAGAAGAATTTCTAAATGTTTTACTTCCCGAGCTGCGTGCTCACTTTTTCAACTTCCCGCCAACGATTTTTTCAATGTTGGCACCGACGTAAGAACCCTTTTTGACACAAGCAATTGTGCCCACGTGAAAGTGCATATTATATACGTCAGTCGACATAATCAAGGGTAAGCAAGAAATGCCTCGCTCCAATATAAAATCAACGATGCCTCGACCTGATATAGGGAAGGCCTCAATTTTTACTTGGAAATTTACTGGAAATTTTTTCCGTAGAATTGTTATGAATTATTGGAGGAGGTAATGGGTACTCAGGGCTGGCCTCTAATAGTTTTTGTGAGTGTAGCATGGTGAGATGAAAGTTTTACTCTACTTGCAGAACCGAAAACTATGAAAAACTATAAATAGTAGCCACTGGTTACTATACATACTATAGTTTTCAAAATGTATTGATTTAATTAATATCTATTAACTGAACACGTTAAACTTCATTATATTACTGCCAACGTACAAAGATTCTAAAAAAGTACTTTAAAAAGTACTTCAAAAAGTACTCAGTACTTTTTATAGACTTAGTACTTAGTTACAAGTACTTTTAATACATGCGGTACTTGTACTTACGCTGAAGTACTCAGGCCTTCGGTACTTGTACTTGTACTTAAGTACTTTTTCTTTAGTACTTGCCCAGCTCTGATATCTACCTTGCCAGAACTGCCCTGACGAAGATTTCGGCAGCGTCCAGGTGGTCCACACTGGACTTTTGGAAGATTAAATTACTGTTAAGGCATACAAAAAAGCCTGTGTAGACCCGGTGTAAAGGAAGTAGTAGAATGATAAAAACCCAAGGAAAAATGAAGAGGAAGGTGTTGATAAATGATGTAATGCAAATGATCCCAGAAAATCTCATTTTCCTAGAATAAATTATTAAATTCTCTCAAGCATTTCTTTTCCGCCATTTTGAAAACTGTATAATGTCAAAATACTATCACCTCACCTGCCATGGTTTTTGATACTTGGAATAGTTTGCCTGAAACATATGACGTGTTAAAAAAATAGCTTTTGGTATTCTCACAATCTTTGGCTCTACATAGTATACATGCGAGCAAATAATCTCAATTATGAACCAAATAAAAAATAAACTTAGAAGAAGAATAACGGATGAAAACATACAATCATGTATCAAAAGCGATGCATGGACGCCGTTCTAATTAAATTTTTAAATAAGAAATTTCGAACTTTTTGTCCTTAAAATTCCATACCCATAAAAGTACATAAAGGGTTTACCAATAAGAGGTGTTATTTTAATTAGCCCGTTATTTCGGTAGATGTCACTTTTGGAGCTGTCATTTTTTGACATTTGACAAGTATGACAAGTAGAAACTACGCCATTAATAAGAATGGAACGATACACGATTCAACAACGCATTGAAATTATTAAAATTCACTATAAAAATGGTGAAAATGTGGCAGAGACGGTTCGTAAAACTCGAACATTTTTGGATCGTCGTGAAGCACCTTGTCGGACCGCAATACAGAAATTGGTAGAAAAATTCGAGCTGTCGGGACAAGTTAGTGATGTGAAGAATAAAACCCGTGCACGTCGCTCAAGAACATATACATACATACATACATATAAGTTGCTCCCTGGTACCTTTGTATCCTGTTTTCATGACAATTTGGCTCTTCTCACTTAAAAAATTGCCGACCCCTGCTAGGGTATCATAAGAATTGGTCTTAAGCCAACTATAGATTTTTTACTTGTTTTTACTATTTTTATAATGTTTTAAATTCAAATCATATAAATTTGGTATTCGTTTATATAATTTTAATTCATTTTTCAACACCTACTTGTATTTTCACTAATTCATTTTGATCTCACAGCTCGCGATCACTGACATGTATATAAATGGACTGCTTGTTGAACCAGAAATAAATGAAAATAAATGGCACCACTTTCATATTCCTGTCTCTTTCCGTGAGAGCATACTTTCCCACTGAACTGTAATGATTAGGAACGAGAAATTGCTTGTAAAAATCCTTGATAAAAACACTTTCGTCGACTCATAATTAAAATTTAACGACACAAATAGTCCAAAATACTTTTGTGGTAAATTCGGTAAATCACACGGACATGCATATAAGTAAATTCGCAAATAATTTAAATATAGTGCCAATTTACGACAGTTGGTATCATTGTGAGAGCATACTTTCTGAAATCAAAATTGGTGCCACATGAAACAGGAGATCAAGCAGTCCATTTATATATATGTCAGTGCTCGCGATAGATTACTAAAATTGTGCATGCTGCGATAGATATTTGAATCGCTGGTCAAATACTGCAGAAATTTTTTGTATCGATGTGGTCTATCGCGTTGGTGTGAGCGATTACATTGAAAACTATGTGTAGCGAACTATCGCTGTCGCTTCGTTATCGCTATCGCTACGTTATCGCAATCGCTATCGCGGCGGCGGTGTGAATCAGCCTTAATAGTAGTAGGTACTGTTTCCAGTCGCAATTTTGTTGTAAATAGATTATTCATAGTCTCCAAACATGGTATAGAACTAGATGTATAAGGCAGTCCTTCTTAATATGTCCTTTTCCATTTTGTATACCGCAAAACTATTATTAATTTTTATATGTCTCTCTTAAATTGTTATTCAAGTATTCAACAACGCAATAATTCTCCATTAGCAATAAAATTTTACTTTTATTGCGATACAAACAAAAGTAAAACATTTCCACATCCACCAAGATCATCTGAGGAATTATTTTTTCAAAGTAAAATTGCGTTTTTACGATGTTAGTTAGAAACTTGAGTCTTCGAGAAACTCCGACGCCTTTGAAAAATGTAAGTAATTCAAAAACTCGCCGCAACTATTTAAAAGGTAAAACCAATGAGAATAAGACCGCAGCCAGCCGAGAGAACCACAAGACGATTTTGTTCAAGATTATTTAGTTACTTAGTGTGCAATACAACTTCTTCCATCGCACCCAGTCTAAAGTTGGGCGGGCGGGAAGATCTCGAATTGTGGCGTGGCTGGCAGTCCGACCGACACAAGAGCGATTATGCGTTCTAAGTTGTTGTAAGACGGTCGTAAATAATAGTGCAGATGGCAATCCATTCATGGTACATAGTACAAGGTATTGAAACCTTAGACTCCTGCACCACTTTAATTAACAATAACACTTAGGTTATGTTATATGGTGAACCGCTGAGTTGTACTGTGATGAAGCAACGAAGGAAGCAAGCAATTACTCAGAGCTTATACTTGTGCTACACGCATGTCTTAAGACAGCAGCGCAACAGCAGCAGTACCTATACTCTATGACCGGTTGCACTTCAATTTGAAATCTCCTTGCCTTTCAGTGTAGTGCGCATGGTTTTATAAAGAAACTTATTTTCAATAAGACCAAAATAAGACATTTGGTCACGTGAAGTGCTCAAGTTCGATTTGAGCTCTTACCTGTTACCGGCTAACTTACTGCACTTTTCTCTATGTGAATATCTAGAAATTTCTTCCATATTTTTGTTTTTTATGTTGGATCTTTTTTAATTTCCGCACTGTTCATAGAAATTGATGTTGCGATGTTTGTGTGATAATGAATAAATAATGGCAGACAAATTTGTTTTGTTAGTAAAAATAATTAGCGAATTGAATGGGAGAGAGTTAATTAAATTAGATTTGATTATATCGGTATTATGAATACTTTCAGGGACAGTCGCGAATACAGGGGTAGGGTCACGGGGGTTATGACCCCCTCCCCAACTCCCACCACAACTTCGCGGTGAATTGAATTGGGAAACACAATGTGACCCTTGACTGTAGAGCGAGTTGTAAAAGTTTAACAGGACGATTTTCGAATTGTACGAGCACAATTTGTAGCTGACGCCGGCGTTTAATGTTGGTGCTGGAGCGCACTTTTCCCAATTTTTAACTTTAGCGGTGCTGCGTCAACAGAGCCAATCTGTGGCGATGGATAGCGCTGGGCTGGACATTTGTTTATCTTCTTCTAACTATAGTAATAGTAGGTATAAGGGCCAATCTACAACGAGAGCTACAAATGTTAGTTTGCACATATGACGTAATGTAGAAACTGCTACATAGAGAGCTTCAAGCTACATGGTGTAGCTAGCTGCAAATGAATGCGTAGCTGATATTAGGCAAATTTCTAATTTTGTAACTGTAGCCAACATGATAATAAAGTACAAGTTATATGTTTCATATCAAAAACATTCTGTGGCTACGATTAGGCAATATGGATAAAGAGGACGTATAGTGGAAAAAATAATTAATTTTATGCAAGGAACTCTCCAAGAAAATTTCACTTTATTTTATTTATATTTTCTTGCGCTTCATGAATCTGAAATAGAGCTTCGTGTAGCTTGTAGCGTGTAGTTTTCGATGTAGATTGGACCTATTAGTCATTCGCTCGTAACTCTTCTGCTTTGAAGCGTGTACGATTTTTTTAGAATTTTCTTGTGTTTTTATACAGTATCGAAAGATAATCTATCATACCGATCACAGGAATGATAGGTATCACAGGAATGATAGGAATACATATTTCTTTGAGTGTTTCATTGATTAAAAAAAAAAAGCACGCAATGCTTAGCAGTCCGGTTATTATGATGCTTTTCAATATTTGTTGCGTCGATTACTCACATAGTTGAAAAAGCATACAATTTCGAGTTTTAAAGGTGTTATTAGCTGTGTTTTTTTTTTCGCATATGGATTTGGGTCAGGATTAGAAGTAATTTCCGCATTAAGTTATTTCGATAGAGCGATATGATTTAAATTTTTTTTGGAAAAATACAAATTTTCAATATTGATGCATATGGGTTTACCCCAGTAAAATAAGCATCCAACCTCGGAATGGAAGCGAACAAGCTATAAATTGGTATAACCCTTTGTTTGGGTATTCTAAAGACTGGGCAAATAGTCTCATATAATCTCGTATCTGCGTCGCCAGATATTCAAGGTCAAAGGTCACGCAAATCGGTTTTTTTTTTCAATTATCTAGTTTTCTATGCAAAATATAGATTACAAAAATTATCTACAATTTTCATTTAAAGCATTTTTTTTTTTGTATCTACAACCATTTTCGAGGTTTACTGCGCGGAGAGAGCAAGCGCGCATCCGTATGCAGGAGATATATCGTATAACGCTATGTGAACGCGGGACCAAGAATTTAATTTTCTCTTTATTTATTATTAATACAAAATACAAAATAGCGTATTTAAAATTATTCTTATGCGTGGCCGTCTTCGTCATAAGGTTTCGCAAAACCAAGTTGACATCATTATCATCGTCCTCGATATCCGATGCAGTTGTTCCGCCAAGCTCGAGGACTTCATGCACGCAGTCTACTTCGGAATCATTTGGTTTTGATGAGCCATCTTGACCGTTAAACTGGCCACAAACTGTAGAGCATAGTAATCCTACTTTTCTACATCCACAAGTTGCAAATTGCTAAAAATCATATTCAACAAATCTTCCGGTGCTGGTGTAAATAACCTTGTTATCGGCTGTAAAAATAGAAAAGTAGGGTTACTATGTTCCACAGTTTGTGGTCCATGTAACGGCCAAGCATGCCGCAATGCCTTATCAATACCAAATAGTTCCGATGGAGACAGCGTGCATAAAGTCCTCGAGCTTAATGAAACAACTGTAACGGATATCGATGATGATGATGTCGACATTGACCTTGGGCAACCTCGTAACGAAGACGACGATGAGCAAGAATAATTTTGAATGCGCCATTTTATATTTATTTGGTCTTAATAATAAATGAATAAAAAATAAAATTCTCTATATACGCCTGTATACGGATGCGCGCTTGCTCTCTCGGCGCTGTACCTTGAAAACGGTTGTAGACAAAAAAAAAATGCTTCAAATGAAAATTGTAGATAATTTTATAATCTAAAAGTTTCATAATGACCTTAAATGACGTATTTTACATAGAAATCTAGATAATTGAAGAAAACCGATTTTCGCGACCTTTGACCTTGAATATCTGGTGACTCAGACACGAGATTATATGAGACTTTTGCCCAGTCTTTAAAATGTCCAAACAAAGATTTATACCAATTTACAGCTTGTTCGCTTCCATTGCGAGGTTTGCCACCTGTTTTGCCTTATTTGACTGTGCTAGCTCTAGGTTCAAAATTTAGCACTTTTTTATTTACATTTTTCATTATTTCAATGCTCTGTCGAAATAATGTAATGCGCAAAGTACTTCTGATCCTGACCCGGACCCATAAGCGAAAAAACACACGAGGTGTGGATAGTAATGGCCGCCTGGCAAATACTTCGCAATTACACAGCAGATGTTCTGAGGTTTCATAAGCATCCTAACAGGCTGACAGACTGTGTAAGATATAGGCTTAAGGGGGAAACACAATTCCACCGCTTCGATGCGATTCGTACCAATGTCAAATTTGCTTATATGTATGAGACATGCTTACAATTGGACACATTACATCGAAATGGATCGAATCGAAACAGAGAAGTTGAGCATATTTCAACTTTTACGGATAACATAACCTAGAAAAATCATCTGTAAAGATTTATTTATACTCAAAGATGCATAAAAAGGCCTTTGTTCAAGAAATAAAAAAAAAAACATGAATTATATGACAAAAAAAAAGAACCTTTCGTGGATATAAAGCGGAAAGCAAAATCTGGCAAAATTTTGAATCAAGTGTTTCAAACCGATCGGAACAATTGTGCTCATACATCCTGGATTGAATCGTATCGAAAAGTAGGAACTGTGTTTGACACTTTAGACAAACTTAATATACCAGATGTCCAGTCGAATAGCAGAAAGTGTGATTATGGAGCAGAAATGACGATTCCTTTATTAAGAGAGAGAACATTTAAGCATGTTCTGCATGCTCTCATTTAATCGGTTTGCAAGAGCACGAAAATATTCTCTGTTCTAAAATCATGGAAAGGCAGTCGATAGGGGCAGGGGTGGACCTACTCGTACGAACATGAACATATACTCAGCTTATGAAAAGTGGGATTCAAAGAGAAACGATCAAGTTTTCTCTTCGCTAACATGAAGAGCTTTATTGAGAGTAGATATATTCAAAAATGTCCAAAAGTAAAGAAATATTAATTTTTTTTTTTTTTTTTTTTTTATTTTTAAGAAGGACCAAACATTTACTTTTTTTTCATTCTTATTGTTTTATAAATTAATTTAAAAAGAAAACCTCCAATTTTTTTAGAGGTTAAGAGTATACTGCAATTTTGAACTCATGTCATTATGTCAGTAGCAAAAGCCTAGCATGAAAATTATATCAATACCGGTGATGATAAGCACTGAAAGCAAGTGGTACAAATAATAAGAGATACGTCTGAGAGGATCTAGGTTGTACCGGAAATCCTCCACTGTTGTTTAAGTGGCATTATGCCATATAAAGTGAATAGCAACCCTGGTACCCAACGCTCATCAGTTTACAAAATTTTAGTACCGGTGCGGTCAGGTTCTTTTATGTTCACTAACATAACTTTTATTCAAGCTTTTCAACTGAGCGCCTCGATGAGTTTCTTCACCAACTCATCTATTAGCTCATCAATAAATTGATATGGATTCTGAATGTCTACTGCATTTAATGTACGACTGAAACGGAGACAAATGGTGTTGAGTAATCATAGAATTGCGAAGTATATAAATGAGTTTAGTCCCGGTGCTAGAACAAAAATCAGCATTACATTTATCCAACCAATCATCATGCTCTCATACGGTGAGTTTGGACTGCCATTGGAAGCAGGCGCATGCCTTGCTTTTCCCCATTTAATGAGCTTCATAAACATCTCGCCGCGAGTTTTAAGTTCCGAGTTCTCAGATTAGTGCTGTGAACGCCAAGGGGAAGGGCTTTTATATCCTATATTTTAATTGCACAGCCGGGGTAAGTCTATTCCATTTCTTTCTTTCCACCCGCATTCAAAGTAGTGTAATTGCACTGCTTTGAATGTAATTAATCGATACCCACTGCGAAGCATCTGATTGCTTGTTTGACTGCAAAGGTCAGCACAGTAGGCATAACACTACTCCTGCCTTGTACTCAATCAGCGGTTTGGTTTGCAATTGGGCTCCATTGTTATGGTCAGTTCGTTGGCTGTGTGCCTTTCATTGATGTTTTGTGCGTTTTTGCTCATTTGGGACAATGCAAAAATTTTGCTTAGATTTTGGAAAACATTTGTGGCTTCCAATATAATTATTTTTTCGTGTACTGCCACTCATTTTCTTTTAAACCGTCTGTTTTGGCCCTAAGTGAAACCAAGATTACTTCTGATGCTGATACCATATCGGAATACCACTTAGTGCGACTTTTTTCTCCTCAGAAAGAAATCGCTGTGTACATTCGTAATGATGTGCCTTTATCTATTGTCCCTGAATTCGCTTCAAGTAATCCTGAGTTTAATTATGTCTGGATTAGATTTAAACTTCATCGGCACATCATTTATTTATTTTTTTTTATAAATACCGCAGCCCAAATATGTCTGACGCTGACACTGTATGCTCGCTTGAATCCTTATCCACCAATATAGATAATATTTTAACCAAATCCCCTACTACCGAAAACGTTATTGCTGGCGATTTCAATGTCCATAATATTCTTCAACCTCAAGTCCATACATACACATACATCTTGGTTTAACAATGACTGTTATACAGCCACTAAAAACAAGAAAGCTGCATTTCAGATATACAAACTGTTCCACTGTTCGCACTATTATACAGCCATAAAAGATAAAGAAGCTGCATTTCAGGCATATCAACTGTGCCATTCAGCGGAATTGAGACAGATCTATAGAGAGGCACGTAACACCTGTAATATATTCTTCAGCGAGCGACATTCCAATCCGACCAAACCATTAGACAGAAAATCTTTACCAGTCGAAAGGGTAATAAGAGTTTCTGGTCTCTTATTAAAATAATCAAGAACAACTTCACCAGTTCTTCGGTACCGACCCTAATTCACAACGGGGATGTGTACACCGAATCACTGGACAAAGCCAACTTGTTTGCAACTAAGTTTCTTGCCACCTTCTTCGCAAAGTCCTCCTTCTCCACCGACATGCAACTACTCCGCACAAGAGAGGTTTTCAAAGTGTTCGGAAGTCTCAATGTGTCTAATGCTCTTGGGTCTGATGATATCTCGACCCTGGTACTCAAGTGCTACGCATGCTTCTTCACCTGTCCTATTCGACAGGAGTCTTTCCTTCTGCATAGAAACTTGCACATGTTGAGCCAATACCCAAAAAAGGAGACGCAAGCGATCCCTCAAATTACAGACCAATTGCCCTTACTGCAATTCTTTCAAAGGTTTTCGAACACCCTATTGACGAAATATCTAGAAACTAATCACCTTATTAGCGATGGCCAATCCGGTTTTTGTGCTGGCCGCTCTATTGGAGGTCTACTAACATTCCTTACCGAGCATTAGAATTAATGTCTCCGTAATTTTGGTAAATCTGAGATCCGAATCTGGAAACCTGCTCTTTTAGCTAAACTTCAGGCATTACATCTAGACTCTGTTTTCTTAAAATGGATTGAAAGTTTTCTCTTCCGCCGTTCAATTCAAGTTATATTGTACGGAGTTACTTCGGACCATTTCATAATTCATGCTGATGTACGTCAAGGTTCTATCCTCTCTCCTACTCTATTCCTCATTTTTATTAAGGTCCTCCTATTCAAAGTTTCATAGACGACAGCACCCTTAATTTCGTGTACTCTTTTGACTCTATAAGTGATTCCCGTGGGAATGCTACAGTTGACAAACGAAGCCACATGTTCAGTTCACACAGCAGAGCGAATCGGGTCTTATTTAATCCTTCCAAAATGCAATGCTGTCTGTTATTACTCAAACGTAGCTACTGCACCATCCGTTCAATTCATTTCCATTGAACTTTTAATTTCAGTATGACTTGAATAGGTTAAGAGCTGATAACTGCTTTACCGTTACAAATACAACCTAAAGGTTATAGGTCAAATTAAAGAGAAGGCTCTCGGTCTTCGAAATTTTGTATTTTTGAAAAAAAAAAATAACGAAATAATAGAAAAAATAATTTAAAAGCCGAACTTTTCAGTTTGAAGCGTCACAACTCTGGAGTGGGGAAAGCCCCAAAGGTTCTGCATATACAATTCCGTCTTAAAATACGCCGTATACCTCGTACTTTTCAAGATATATGGTGTTTAATATAAAAATAGCATATTTTACTAATCACCCTGTAACTCGGTAGTGTGACATATTGCAAAACCCGACACCCCCACCTACCATACAATTTTTTACTTGTCTGGACGAAAGGAATCATTTGACAAAAATATAGTCATTTTAGTCTGGGAGACCTAAAAGCTCGATGACCCAACAAAAGCTAAATGCAAAGTTTGCGGGTTTCAATTATCTGTTTCATTGAAATCTTCCAAAAATTTATAGGCTTGCAATAAAATTCTAATTTGTAACACATCTGAACTATAGACAAACATTTTACTAGAAAAATGCATTAAAAAATTTTTAAAACTATGAGTGTCCAAAAAATCAAAAGCTTTTATCAAAATGCAAAAAAAAATTTATTTACCAAAGATTTCTTGAATGTGTTAATTTCGTTCTGAAATAAACGGTTTTGGCTTAAAATTGATTATGTGACTTTAAAAACTCATTCCCAACACGTATTTCAAAAGATTTCTTGGAAATATGGTTTTAGGGGATTTTAAGTGAGACTTTTGTGTCCAACTAGGAACACTGAATCCAACCCAGGATCATATAGCCAACGATATTTTATCCCAATTACCTCAGAGATTCTTCCATAAAGAAGTCTCTTCAAATCCTGAACCTGTTTCACAAAAAAAAAAATTAATGAATACCAACAAAATACATCTGGCTTAAGCCATAGCTTTAAAAAAAAAAAAGTAAATCCAAATGCAGTTTTTTGTTACCGGCTACATAATTAATTTTTTATTTTATTTATTTTCTCATTTCCGTAGTAAAAGACAATCATTTTTCTTTTGATTATCAAAAAATTCGGAAAGGTTCTTAAAAGTCAATGCGTCGTCGATTACGTTTTTTTTTTCTCTCATTCTAGTTATACACAAAAAAAATCTTTCTTACGAGTTTATATGACCCATTCAATTACTACTAGAATTAAGCGATGCGAGACAGCGACTGATTCGGCTGGTCATGCCATGCCACCTTAGGTATTTTCACTACAATAACTTCCAACGAATAATTACAAAATGCACCAGGAATTAATTATAAAATGAAAGAAAGTCAGTAAAGTGCGCAGCGCAAATTTTAGACTTAAGTGCAGCCAGCCAATAACAACAACAACAACAACAACACTTAGTTTGCTCGTTTTTCTTCTTCTACCTGATTTGAGCATCGCATCTTCATGCCTGACATAATCTCTCGTGCTTCAAATTACCGTTTCGCTTCTCTATATAAATTTCACAACTGAATACCTTGCCTACCTCTGCCTATACCTGAAAAGTTAGTGTAGTGGAAGAGCAAGGCAGTTTTCTAGAACATAAGCAGAAGAGTAATGTTCGCTTTTCCTTTTAATTGTGGATTGTCTTACACACGCCTGCTTACCTGTATGAAAGTTCTGCTTTCTAGATTTGCGTTACCGTAATGTTGTTTCTTAAAGTTTCCTAAAGCCTAGCCCCCTCTTCGCGCAAGTATAACACGGTAAACGGGATCAGGTGCTTACTCTTGCAATAGTTTTATTCTTTTGATTTTGCTGTTCTTCTTGCGGAACACTACTCTAACTATAAAGGGAAACTCTAGATGACTTGCGGGATAATAATGGCGAATGTACCCCTCCTGTTTACCTGTCGGTCGTCGGTCGGCCGGCTGATGACTTAACGCAATTTTTAGCGAATATATGGGTGGACATTTGTTCACTTCTAAACTTCCGGCTTCTTCTTGATGTCGTAATACATTTAGTCAGTCGTAAGGTGGGGACGGTATTTTTCTCTCTTATAAATTGGATAGGGTAATTGCCATTAAATTTGTACCTTCGTGGAATGTATGTACTGCGAAGAATTTTCCGGCAATCAAGGTAAATTGGCAATCAGAAACAAGAAGCCAATTACAACCGTTCTTATAGTATATATTCAGTTTCTAATTAACGGATCGCTTGTCCGCTTATTTATTTTTGTTTTTTGTCTTGTTTTTGGAATTTATTCCACAAGGTGTTTGGAAAAGATTCCTCTACCTAGATAGATGAATGTGAATGATAAGAATTGTACGATTATTTAGTGAAAAAAAAAAATACTGCTGCAATCTTAGCTGAATTCAATTGAAAGATATTTTTGTTATTGTATTTTATAATGGCTTCAAAAGTCATCAAAGAAATATCTTTACTTTAAACACACTCTGTAAACTCGTATACATATATGATTCCATAAGAAAAAAAAAAACTGTCTATTTATTTACTTTGAATGTCTACTTGAAGGCAAATAAAGATGAGCTTTATCTGTATTTTGATAATGATCCACAGCGAGATAGTATTGTCAATATTATGAACGTTGTGGCTGGGATACAGGGTGATTCATTGAATTTTTGTCGTTTTACAAGTTTAATTTAGTAGCAAATTAATGAAAAATAAAAACAATTGCAACAAGAACATTAAGAACTTGAAAATTAGTTTTCAGTTAAAAAATCTTCATAGTAAGAAAATAATATGTAAAAAAAAAACTTCAACTTATAACAAAAAACAAAAACATATGTATAGCTTGCTTTATTTTTCCATGTTTGTCAACATCTATTGGTGGTCTATCTTCGTTCCTCAATTAATCCATCAGATTCAGATAAAATCTATAGGGTAATTATACTAAGATTGTTTTTCCATTTGTAACGCAGAGAAATAATTATGGTAGAGCAAAATGGATTGGACATCAGAGCTGAAAAAGTACTTGTACCAGAGGCCTGAGTACTTCAGCGTAAGTACAAGTACCCATGTATGAAAAGTACTTGTAACTAAGTACTAAGTCTATGAAAAGTACTGAGTACTTTTTGAAGTACTTTTCAAAGTATTTTGTTAGAATCTTTGTATATTGGCAGTAATATAATGAAGTTTGTCGAGTTCAGTTAATAGATATTACTTAATAAATAAATACCTTTTGAAAACTATAATATGTGTAGTAACCAGTGGCTACTATTTATAGTTTTTTATAGTTTTCGACGTTGCAGGTAGAGTAAAACCACAGATAAAACTTTCACCTCTCATTGCTACACACATAAAAACTATTGCAGGTCCACCCAAGCACACCCATTATCGCCTCCAATAATGCATAACAATTCTAAGAAAAAAATTTCCAGTAAATTTCTAAGAAAAACATTTCCAGTAAATTTCTAAGAAAAAATTGAGGCCTTCCCTACGTCAGGTCGAGGCATTGCTGATTTTATATTGGAGCAAGGCTTTGCTAGCTTACCCTTGGCAACATCCCACCCTTGGTTATGTCCACTGGCGTATGGACTGCTTACTTTTCTATTTTACGTGGGCATAATTGCTTGTGTCAAAAAAAGTTCACGTCGGTGCCAACATTCAAAAAAATCATTGGCAGGAAGTTGAAAAAGTGTACACGCAGCTCGGAAGGTGATTTTAATAAGACATTTAGAACTTCTTCTACGTATCTAATGAATATCAGTAATAACCCTAAAAGGTTAATTTAAAATCATGTATTTCGACGAAACCACTATTTTATTTGTTTTCAGTTCTCTCTCAGTTGGTACTTGGTGCTTAGACCGAAAGAGTAACCAATATAGAAGTACATGTCAGTCTACAGTACATGTCTAAGGCTCTGGCTTGACCTTAGAATATACAGCAAACAGGAATGGTGATAAGCCAGATTTTGCGTAATGAATTTCTGGTTGTGTTGGTAGTCCATTTTTACATGTATTTACACGCCATCCCCATTCTAAACAACTTGTCAGTTTGCAAAAAGTAAACAAAGGTTTTGTGCGGAGCATCTGTGGTAAAAAATGTTCTTTTTCTACTTTATTCTGAAACAATTCACATAATTAATTTATATAAATCTTTGCTTCTATTAACAAAAAAGATAATTTAGGTAGTGCAGTTGCCTCAAACAGGATTCCCTAGTTTATAATCCAATTTATATTTGCAAGCACTGACCGAACACTTCATTTCTGTTTTTTTTAATTGATATGAAGATTTTTACAGGCACTAGTGGCACTATAAAACTTTGCACTAAATAAAGTTCAAAGATAAATAGTTTTGAAAAGAATTGATTCGGTATTTTTGTTAAATTTCACAAAAGAACTTTAAGTTGGCCAAATCTGCTCATAAAACAAAAGCACATTTGACAATTAATCTACAGCTTTGACAATTTCTCTATCCAGCATCTCACTTACTCCTATGTATAGTCTCCTGCTCTTGACAAATTACGCTCATGTACACGAATTTTACACGATTCAACCATTCCTGTTTGCTATATATTCTAAGGTCTTGACGCATGAGTGCGGCACATACTTTGACAGTTCTTTGCGTGCTTTAAAACTCAACAAAAAAGGAGTTGCTTTAAAACATCTCAACCTTGCTAAGCGTAGGAGGAAAACGTTTGGTAGCTACTTTTTCTGTGAACTGCGAGGAATTAGCAGACAAAGAGTGGGGGAACCTGGTAAGGTTAATTAACTCTTGTAGTTGACTTCAGCCCACCCCTTAGGTCCGACATATCTTTTCCTGGTAGGGTTCCAATAAGAAGGCATCACAATGGACCATACATAGATGGTCTAAGTTCATACTTTTACGACATCCGCCACTCTAACCTAACCTAATCTAAGTAATGAACTCTAATAGTTGTTCATCTCGACAATTGACGTTTCATTACATTAAATCTAGCTAAGTCATGTAACCAATCAATTCTTGTAAATTCAACCATTTGCCGCAGATTTCCAATACCAACAAGGTCAAGACAGTGTATGATAGGCCTCAGTTCTATATAAATTAGCTATATTCATGGTAATATCATAGGAAAGTATCGAATCAATCAAAGGATTGGAGGAAAGATGACGTCCAATTAATCATTGAATTGTGTTCTATAAAATGGTCTTCATCAGAAATAATGGCCTGTCCTTAGACTGATTATTTGAAATGCAGGTGGCATTCGAGTAATATGAAAAGTAGTGAATTCAATGGACGACTGTAGTTCTATAAAATTAAACACCTCCGCATAGAAAATAGGAAATATCCGTATAGATGGGAAATCGAGCATTATTTCAATGTCTTCAATACAGGTCCATAACCGATTATTGGTGTACACATGTGGATGGGTGTACATTAAGAAAGATCTTTTCTAGTTTCTTAGAATGGTGTACACAAATTAATCTTTACTCGTCACGTATGGGAAAATAAAATAGTCCAAAATTTCTGTTTTAGATATACATATAAGCCAAGAACATCTAAACAAAGCACACTGTCCAATCTTCTATTCACGAGAAGTCAGAACATTTCTTTGTATGTGTACAACACTAAATCAAATCAGGGCGGTTAAAAATGACTATTATCCTCCCAAAAATTTCTCAAAATATCTCTAGGTGAGGTCATCTTTTTGAAATGAACACATTTCATATACAAATTGTTCTACATTAAAATTCGCCCATGTGGAAACATCTAATTGAACAAATGCACCACATACATACACACACACACACATTAGCTTGGTTTACTTTAATGTTCGACCGACCATCTGACGCTAGAAAAGTGAGCCAAAAATCAACATAATCTAAGTCGACTGGAAAGAGAGCTTATTTTTAGAAATTAAACACTCCGTGTAAAATCTGCAAATAAAGTTAAAATCCAAAATGAAGAAAGAAAATATATTTGTTTGTTTTTTTCAGTTTTCTATTTTTTATGTTATATTTAATTTTAATGACTGTAGACGACAGTGATGGCCATGATACTTGACAAAATCCATAATTAGTTATGCTTTCTAGTCTTCAGATCACGCATTAAGAAGGACAAAAATAAAATGTTTCCGGAAAACTGTGCGAAATGCTCTTTATTGTAACAAAAACAAATGTTCATTTTGACAATGATATATTACAGAGCGGTGACACCATACACATTAGAGTCGCCGAAGTTATACCAAAATTGACAACACTTGGCGAAAACATTGATGAAGCAGTGACCCTGCAGAAAGAGCACGATGAACTTCTCAAACAATTACAGGTTCGTAGTAAAAATAACGCCAACATTAGTAATAATAGTGCCAAAACATATACATACATACATACATAAATAATCTTCTTCTTCTAAACTAAATTTGTCCTATTTTCTATATACAGGGAATGTCAACACCTGTTGAAGAATTCGTTCGAAAAGCCGATAAACTTTTGGCTAGTAAAAGAATTAATTCGCAAATATCAGACGCCATGGGACAAACATTGAATATGGTTTGGGAAGATATTTTAAAATTAGTCCACGATAGAAAACATCTGTTGGATTTATGTGCTAATTTTCACGAAAAGATGGGAAGTTGTCGAGGTAAAATGGCATCACTCGAAGTAGCATGCAAAGATACAATGATTCCGATAGAAGTTGAAGCAGTCTCAGAGTTTCTTAATAAATTCAAACAATTACGAATTGATGTTTTAACGATCATAATGTCTGCCTTAAAGGAGGGTAACGAATTGCTGGCACAACTTCAACAGATCGCCGAAACAGGAACATTAGACTCAAGACCAGATCATATTCGGCGAGATGCAATGCGTGCTGTCAATCAAGTTCAACATTGGCTTGAAAATTTACACGATCGACGTAATATACTTGAAGCTGCATGGCAAACAAGAAAAACACAATTGGAACAATGTTTGGCACTAGCGATCCTAGCTAAAGATCTTGACGATTTAGAAAATATCATAATGAAACGAAAAGATAATATTTCAGGTATCTTTAGTCTTGGTGAATGTGAACATACAGCTAGTATAGCACTTCAAGAATACGCTGGACTTAAGCATGATGGACTATTGTTACGTGATCGTGCACTAAAAATTACAAGAACAACAGAGAAATTAGTTTCAAGCGGATGTTTTGCTGGCGATGAAGCTTGTTCTAGGTCATATAATGTCCTAAGTAATTGTACAGATTATCTTGAATTGATCACTCAACGGGAACATTGGTTAAATCAATCAAAAGAATTCTTTACAAAAGCAGAACGAACACTTTCGGTGCTGGAAAAATTAGAAATTGAATTGTCCAATACAAAACTACCTCAAAATACTCCGGAAAGTTTCACTATGCTATCAAAAATTCTAAATGATATGAAAGGTTTTACAGAAGAACCACTGAGAATAGGTTACGCCATATTGGATGAAGTTGGACGTACAAAACCAGAAACACAGGGTGTTAAACGTGTGCTAGATGAAATTGAAAATAGAAAAGTCTATATCGAAGGTATATGTTGTGCTGGTACAGAAGAACAACTCAGAGCTAAACAGGCTGTGAGTAACTTTTTCGAGCAATATAATGAGCTACTCTCGTGGCTTGTGTCCATAGCAGAAGCTTTTCTTAAATCGAATAATTCAATGGGTGATAATCTGATGCAAAGTAAAACGTTCCTTCATTTACATCATAAACTAATGCAAGATCTTGAGGTATAAATTGAATTTAATTTAATTTTACAGTTAATCTGGAATTAAGCTTTAAAATTTTTTTTCTTCTTACAGATTAAAGGTGAAAATATAAATAGTCTTTTGACAAGTGTAAAACCACATCTGGAATCTCTAGAGCCCCAGCATAGATATGATGTAGACTCAAAAGCTTCTTCGCTTCATAAACATTGGATAGAGCTGAAAGAACTAGTTCTAAAACGAGTCGACTTAGTTTCACTTTATATTGAATTTCTAGAGAAAGCGGAAAAACTTTCTGAAATGTTTGATGATGTTGAAAGACGACTAAATGAAATACCGGAAGAGAAGAAATTGCAGGAGCTTGAATCATGTTGGTCGGATATTAAAGTGGCTTATGGAAGTCTAAAGGCAGTTGGAGTGCGATTCTTAAATGCTAAAGTGGGTAATTTTTATAGATTTTCTTTTTTTTTTTTGTCGTAGTATGAAGATGTTTCCAAGATAAAAGACGATACTTATATATCCGGAAAAATTGTATAAAAATAGTTTAGGGGTTGTTCTTATCCTAGGAAGCAGTAAAGCACGATCGGCGGAGATCATATGTATATCACCCAATCCTCAGGACGATAAATAATACCAGTCTTATGCCTAATGAAAAAAACTTTTAAAAGTACATGTATTCCAGAGATTATAAATTGTCCATTCGCACATGATCAAGCACTACTTGCAAACAAGAGGATCGTTTTAAATTTTCAACAATACCAATATTAGACAAATGAGAAACATTGAATCTCCGGAAAAGTGATTGCATGTGTGCCAATTTTTTTTTTTTTTTTTTTTTTTTTTTTTTTTTTATATTATTAAGCCAAGCTCAGGGTATACCCTATGATGCAAAGCACAGCGTGGCAGGAAGGAGATAGGGAAAGGATTAAGGGATATGAGGAGAGTGGCGGAGGTGCCGATGTATGTCGCCCTTAAACTTTTGCAGGTTGTATGCCGGAGGAAAGACAGAAGATGGTAGACTGTTCCACATTCGCACAGTTCGGGATAAGAAAGCATCACGGAATTTAAGTGTACGGCCGAAGGTAATTTGAAGGGTAAAAGGATGAGCGCGGGATGCAGCGCGGGTATTGCGTGCAGGAACTATTCTACAAGGGATCAGACTAGATATTTCATCAGAACATTGGCCATGCATATAGCGATAAAGGAGCGAAAGGCATCCAACATTGCGACGGTGCTCGAGCGAGTCGATATGACGAGTAATTGCCACATCGCCAATGAGCTTGCAGGCTCTCTTTTGGACAATATCCAATGAAGCTAAGGCTGTGCGACCAGCCCCGGCCCAGATATGGGAATTGTATTCCATTCTGGGTCTGATGTAGGACTTGTAGAGGAGCGCTATATTTGATGGGCTGAAATATTTCTTACACCTTTTCAAGAAACCAAGACATTTGGATGCTTCTTTGGCAACCGAGAAGATGTGATCTGTCCAGCTTAACTTACTGAAAATATTAATGCCAAGAATTCTTAGTGACGGTGATTCAGAAATTAATGCACCATCAAACGAAACTGGAGTGGTTAAGTGATGGTCTTGTTTTAATGAGATGAGACAGCTTTGGGTCTTAGATGCATTGAATTCGACGCGATTCACTTTGCCCCAAGCGAGAATATTGTCAAGATCGTTATTCAATGATCTAATCATGCAGTCTCGTTTAACACATGCGGCGTTCCCTCTGGAATCCGCAAGGGTGTCAAAGGAGTATGCGAAATCAAGGGTACTGTCATCAGCAAAGCTATGGATAGGATTGAAAGTAAGGGAAAGCAGATCATTAATGAAGATTAGAAATAGAGTCGGAGAAATAACAGAGCCCTGGGGGACACCGGCATTAATAGGATGAGGATCAGATATAACGCCATCTAATACAACTCGTATTTGGCGACTAGATAAAAAACTTTCAATCCATAATAGAAGAGGAGGGGAAAGACCAAGTGCTTTGAGTTTGGCTAAAAGGGCTGAATGCCAGACTCTATCAAAGGCCTTTGAAATATCTAGAGCAACGATTTTGGACTCACCAAAATTGTGAAGACTACGATTCCAACGTTCCGTAAGAAAAGTCAGCAAGTCTCCAGATGAGCGTCCGTGCCGGAAGCCGTATTGGCGATCGTTGATTAGCTGATTGGTTTCCAGATACTTCATTAATTTGGAGTTAATGATAGAACCTTTGAAAGAATCGAAGTGATTGCAATTGGTCGATAATTTGAGGGATCGCTACCCTCTCCTTTCTTGGGAATAGGCTGAACGTGAGCTAGTTTCCAAGCAGTTGGAAATTTTCCTGTCGAGTAGGACAGGTAGAATAGTTTGCGCAGAGGTTTAGCCAAGGATGAGGCACAGCTTTTAATTAATAGGGGCGAGAAACCATCAGGGCCTGCGGCTTTAGAGACGTTGATTCCTTTAAGGACCTTGAACACATCCCTCGTACGGATCTGTATTGGCTCTTGTACACATCCGCACGGGGGATGCACGACAGGTGCCTGTGAAGTGGGTGGAAGAAAAGAATTTGATGCGAATCTAGCAGCCAAAATATTAGCTTTATCCAGGGAGTCAACAACCACTTCACCATTATTAAGTAGTGAAGGTATAGAGGAACTGCTGAAGTTGTTCCTGATGGTTTTGACCAGGGACCAGAAACCTTTACTACCTTTGCGGCTTGCCAAGATTCTTTGTCTAACATTCTGGTCAAAAAGAAATTTTTCTCTCTGGATAATGGACTTGCAGGTGTTCCGTGCAGTCTTGTAGATTCCTTTCAGTTCTGGACAAGGATGCACTTGATAGGCGCGAAAAGCAGACTCTTTCGCTTTTATAGCTTGGTTGCACTTATCGTTAAACCAAGAGCGATTTTGCTGTTGTTGAGATCTGCTGTAAGAATACGGAATATATTCACGCATGCCTAGACTTAGTATGTTACTAAGTTCTAATGTGCATTCATCAGCATCCCTCGAAGCAAAACAGACCGACCAATCTATATCTCTGAGATACTGATTGAGGCTTTCCCAATCAGCGTTCTTATAGTGCCAGAGAAGCCTACTTGTAGGTGGAGAAGTAGGGCGGCGCAGAGTTGAGGTGATAAATTGAGCCGTGATTAGACAGTGGTCTGAATTACCAAGAGGGGAGCCGACTGAGATGGAATTTAAGCAAGTATCTATGTATCTATGTAGGTACAGTCTAACCCGGATATAATCACATCAAGATTGGCAATCTTATATTATTTATTTTTCCCATGCGGGAATCGAACTCACAATTCTTAGAATCGGTCATCGATGAAGAATAGCAGAATTTTTAAGAACTTTTATTTTTATTGACTCTAAATTAAATCATAAATACAAGAGGAAAAAACAACCACCTCGTCCGGGGTTTCAAACCGGGACCTTCAGCTTTCCAGGCGACTGCTGTTACTGCTGCTGAGCTAACGAGACAGATAGTTTTTCCTCTTGTATTTCTCGGTCCCGATTTCAAACCCGGACGATGCCTTTGCTTTTTCCTCTTGAATTTGTGATTTAATTTAGAATCGTAAAAAATGAAAGTTTTAAAAAATTCTTCTATTCTCCAATCTTATATTAGTATAATTTTAAATAAGATTAACTAATAAATAAAACAAGGTTAACTAATAAGCTATAAAAACGCAATATTACATACTAAAAAAGAAAACAAATAGAAAGAGAATGAAATGAAGGCACAATGCATGGATAACAAGAAAAGAGTTCTATACAATCAGCTGAGTAATTTGTAAATAGGAAAAAAAAACAGAATTCACATTATAAAATGTTTAAATTCACTGACAGAAGTAACACATAGCGAATAGTGGAATATAAGGAAATCCAAAGGTGTGCAAGCTGGTTAAAGTAAGATCCTTCAAGGATGGATGAATTGAAACGTGGAATCAGAAATTTACGACCTCTCAGGGACTTTACAAAATAGATACTTTAGCTCACCTGAATGAATAAGATTATCTAGGAAAATCAGAGCTCTACCCTTTAAGTATGAATTTAGAGTACAACGCAAGATCGATGATCTGTAAGGTGTAATATGAGCAGAACGACGCAAACTGAAAGCAAACTGTTTACAGCCATTGAATGCAACCTTAAGCTTTCGATTGCAAATCCCGTCAAGTCATATGTAGATTAAGTACCATAAGTAAAATGAGACACCAAAAGTATAGTCTCAAACGACAGTCTTCTAAGCCCACCATAAATTTTGTCTACCATATATTTGATATGATCACATCACCTCAAAAGATTATTCATTTTCATCACCAAATTGGTTATACAGTTTACATAAGGTAGTTTCATTTTATTAAGCATAATTTGGGAAGATCCTCTCTGTCAAGATCAGAATTAGAGAGGACTATGCATTGCGATTTAGTGGAATTTAAGAAACAGTTGATTTTCAATTGTCCACCTATAAGTTTCTGTAAAATCATCATTTATTCTGCTGATACAGTCAGTCAATAAGTATACCAACTCAATATAAGTACAGCTGCATACAGGTGCAATTGGACATTATGAACCATATTACATAAATCGTTAATATAGAGGCTAATGATTAGAAGTCCTAAGAGTGATCCTTGACGAATTCCATATGATCGAGAAGACGGAATTTCATTTATGACGAACACCTCTATTTGAGCGAAAACTTTCTATTATCTTAACAGCAGAAGAGAAGAGTAAAAATTTGTGTACAATTTCCATCACATGAAGCGGTCAATCGAAATGTGTCACTATAAGCGGTTTGTGATTAATTATTTTAATTTTCCTTGCAACATTAAGAAAGGGGAATGCCCACTTTTCATATAACTCTAGGCCCGACAGCTCCAGACATGAGAGATGTCTTAAACGATGCATTATAATACTCTGAACATATTTTATTTTAATTAAGCGGGAGAAAGCTTTGCCGATCGGATGTAGCTTGAGCGACTTTCTTTATTAAAAAAGCGGACTTTTCTACTTCTCGTGTTTGTCGGAATTGGTAAGTCGTAGAAAATGTCTAAGAAAAATGTTCACAACAGAGCACTAATGGCTATGGAAGCAGAAATTGCAAAAATATATGCGAAATGTAGTACCTGGGGTGTTGGGGTGTATGTGACCCAAGTTCATGAAAATAGGTTTTCTGGCAGCAAAAACGTCCCTGAAAAATTTTTTGAGTCGGGAAAAAAGTACACTACTGGATAGTACTCGGCTAGATCTTTAATTTGATATGCAACTTGCGGTATTGGAATCACCCCCACCTCCAGCGGGGGTTCCTACCCTTAATCCTAAAAGTAAGCAGAGACAAATTTTCTTTCAAATTGTAGCTGGTAATAAGCTGAGGCTAATAGTGAAACCCGTTTTCCGATCAGACATAACCCTACCGAGTTACAGCCGATTTAAAGTGCGAAAGTACCTCAGTTCGAATAAAAGAATAAAAAAGAGGGAAGTACTAAAAAAGTCAGAATGGGGATCGCTTAAGCTTCCGAGGATAGGAATGTGGGTACTCAAACTTCAACTCAGAATCTAAGGATTTCGATTCTGTACTAGATTTTCCAAAATGTACTAGATTTCCAAAATATACTTGATCATACTTTGAGGGGCAAGGCTTCCCCCGCTTAATTGAAATAAACACTGTTAATAAAATGTGTTCAGAGTACTTTTCCTTGATGTAGGTACATCCATGCATATCCTATTCTTTCCATATGCAATAACAAGAAGTACATGACTATTATAAATTGTATTCTTCCCGTAATTTGTATATCACTTAATTGTGTTTATTTAATTCTTATGTTGTCTACTCACTTATTAGTGTGATTGGGAAAGAACTTATATATGGATAAAAAAGAAGAAAAATCAAGCGAATGTCAGCTCAAGAAACCTCTCAAAAAGGATAGAGAACCAAAAACCAATTGTTAATTAAAGAAAAATAAATATCACTGGCGTCAAATAAAATATTGCAGACGGACTTACATACGCTAGATATAAGATCTAATCCACAATATGAAAGACAATTTCTTCCCGGTAATAATAAGACCAAGTTTAAATAAGTGAGGAATCAGATCGCTATGTTCTAAAATGTTTATATTAATAATAACAACATCGACACCTCTACTACAGAATCTCCTCCAAAAAATCATTTTCAATAAAGAACCCAGCAATAAAACAATTATTATCACTATAATAATATATTAATATATAATAAGTTAAAAAATTGAGATTATCGTTTAGGATAGATAGTAAAAAAAAAACAAATGTTGGTAATGGTTCGTGAAGTACGCATTCAGTTGAATTAGTGCATGGTAAACAGTTCGGGAAATGTACTAAAAGAATGTCAGGATCAATTTGCAGTTGATTAGAATGGTACTTGTGGAGTTAATTCGATAAAAAGTTGCAAAATGAGTGTTGTATTATTACAGACGCACTTAACTTTATTTATTTTAACAATAATGAGGTGCACAAAAATAAATAAATAATTTTTATTAATAATCAGTAGCTCCACTTTTGTTCGCCACGATTTTCAGAAGCCGTTTTGGCATTGATTCCACGAAGTATCTAAACATTCTGGAGTCAACGGTATCTTGAAGGTCACGGATGGTTTTAAATTCCTTGCCATCTTTAAAAACTGTTGGAACTAATCATCCCTTGTAGTGTCTTATGTGGTTCGTAGCATTATCCTGTTGATAAGTTAAATGGTCGGCAGGATATTGCGCAAGATACAGAAAAAGTTTTTATCTGAGAACTTTCCGGTACTTCAGGTTATTCATACGATAGAAATAAAAGACCGATTCTACAGTTCCATGATCCTTTAAGGCGTCCCATGCGATCAATAACATGCCTCAAAAATTTTATATTTAAAAATTCCGGGTATATCTCCGCAGATCCTTTCAAAATCCGCACAGACTATCTGGACAATTAAGGCAAAGTTCTTTATCATCTGAATAAATTATCTAAAAGGGAAATGACTGTCCATATAGTCTGTGCGGATATTGGAGGGATCTAGCAGTTTATAAAGATGCCAAGGAATTTAACACCATCAGTGAGATTCAAGATACCCTTGAAGCTGCTTGGCTAAACTTTACTCCAGAATGTTAAGATCATTCGTGGAATCAATGCCAACAAAGCTTCTGAACATCGAACAAAGGTGGAGCTACTTACTGATTATTAATAAAAATTATTTATTAATTTTTGGGCATCTCTTTATTGTTAAAACAAATAAAGTTAAGTGCGTCTACAATAATGCAACATTCATTTTGCAACTTTTTATCGAATTACTACACAAGTACCGTTCTAACGGCAAATCTTTTTATGGTGTCAGCGATAACAAGAAGGCAGATGTGTTTTGTCATCACACATTTCTCTCTTTCTTGCTACAGAGATGGGCTACCGCACTATTGCATGGTGCTTCTATAAGTTTGCAACGCACTGTATTTTCAGCCCACTATGGGCTTACACGGGTTCGATTCGTTTCGAAATAATTTGTATTTTTTCAATTTTTTTAAATAAACATTTTTTTTTTCAATTTTTCTCAATTTTTTCAATTTTAGGGTTCCGTACCTAAATAGTGCCAACGGGACCGGGACCCTATTACTAAGCCTCCGCTGTCCGTCCGTCTGTCTGTCTCATGCACCGCAATAGGTGGACAGTTGAAATTTTCACAGAATGTGTACTTCTATTGCCACTATAACAACAAATAATGAAGAAAAAATAAAGTTAAAAATTCATTTAAATAAAAAGTACATAGTGTCACATTTTATACGATGGTACGGAGCCATTCGTGTGCGAATCCGAATCGCACTTTGCCGATTTTTTCATTTCTTTCTATTTTTCATTTCTTTCTATTTTTCATTTGTTTCTTCGAGTCACTCAATATCGCTATTTGGGACCTGTAGATGGGTCAAGACAAAAACTTGAATTTTGCTATCCAAAATCAAATGAGTTGTGTGATGCAATAACAAATAAATTTTTTTTGCCGGAGAATCCAAAAATAGCCTTCTTAAACAAGTATATATGTATGAACAGTACATGGCCCTTGAATTTACCTCAAGAAGGAGGCATCATTCGCAGGGCTAAGAATGCATCTTAATTCGAGTGGGATTCACCCTGGAGTTCCACACGAATTCGTTTTTAAATTTGTGCAGTCGGTCGTACGTAACATCAACAGGAACAGAGATCACCTTCTCGAGACCGTGCTAAAAGTCAACTTCAAAAAGAAATTCCCATCTAGGGCATAGATGAAATTACACCTTGTGTTTTAATCACTGACGCACACTATTCTCTACAAAGATGGTTTCATATGGGAAGGAAAACAGCGGAGTAGCCATTTTCTGTGAGGACCATCATATGTAAATTGACATACTCCTGGAAAACTACGTCACGGGTTTTCAGGTGTAAATCAATGCTATTCTGGAAACAGAAAGGTAACGTTTCAACTCAGATACTATGAACAAAGAGATTGCCATCTCTTCGGACATCCAAGCGACTGTCAAGGCCTTTTAAAACCACCATACTGGTACTAGAGTGTAAAACCACCATGAATTACCTTTCTCGGGGTAATGAAGTACTCGTCCTACAGGTGACAATAATATGAGTGAAAATTACAGGACGGACGAACTAGCTCAGGTTGTAGCGGTCTTGGAGGATCCCTCTTAACAATCGGTATTGCAACAAAACATATCACTTGTAACATTTTAGCTTGGATCAACTGCGAACACAGACGTCCTTGGTTAAATGACTCCTCGGATAGAATTATCAGAGAACAAAACAAAACCATAGCCAACTATGCATCAGAAAAAACAAAGGGCTGTGCTTGTTTCATATGTGTGATGTGAACTGAACCAATCAAAAATAATACGCCATCTTGGTATAGTTCCAAGATGGTGTTGTATTTTCACTGTCCAAAAGCATCGACCATTGTTAATTCTTCGAAATTAGTAATGGCTGATCGTGTTCGATCCGAGTCATGCCATGCGGCTCATACAATAAGAGTGTTGTATTTCTACTACCCCACCACCAAAACCGAAATATTTTCTGTTTATAAACTTTCGTCAAATTTGCGCTGTTGCCTATTTTCATTATCATTCTACAAAAAGTTGCTAGATTTTGTATAGTTTTGGTGGTAAATGCTGGTATCATTTGCATTACCCCCACCAATCATCCGTTTATTAAAATTTCATCATATTTGCCTTGTTGCCTATTTTATCATAATTCTACAAGCTGAATTACAGAATTTTTATGCGCCAACTGATGCGCCTGGCAGAATAGACTTGGCCAGGCAAATTAAAATAAAGATTTTCTCTATTGCCACCACTACACATTTAAGCTACAATTTTTTGCTCTTTTAACGACGAGACTAACACGTATAAAAGAAAAAAACTAAATAGCTTTGGATATTTTTCAAAATTCGGCATTTTGTTTTTTTAAATGCAAATGACTTTTTACATGAACTTATAAAAATTTTCAACAACTTCATCCGATTGTAGTCAATTCTCCTGCACTCATATTAATAAGCCCAGTGAAGCTCCTACGCCTAACCCTGATACGACAGCAAACCTATTTAGATCTAACTAGAGTAGTAAAGTTATAAATTCATAGTTCTTTCTATTAAATATATGGAAGAACTTTTTTTGCTAAAAACGTAGAGAACTTAAGCCTTTTCAATTTAGAAAATGAATATATTGATTATGATGACCGTTAAAAATTTTTCCGATATCTGTCATGTATTCTTTTTGATATTGCTTATAAAACATTAATTTAAATCCATCGACTGTTAACACGTAACACCTATGCTCCTCAATGCTACAGGGATTTAACAATCCAACCCTGATAACCCTCGAGTCAATTTTAACTATGGGCACTCAATTCACAGGGGTGATCTATATGGGCCTATATGAGATAGGACTTATTGATAACTCTGTGTGCTGATAATATGGACAGGAATCCGAAACGGTGAATCACTCTCTGTCGTTGTCCGGGTCTCTACGATAGACGTTACAGATTCATTAACTCACACCTTCAATGACAAAACATGTGGACGAGACTTAATATGACTTTAAAATGACACGCATTATTGACAATTATTGTGGGTTGTTTAAATCCCATTCCAAAACTATAACTTTAGATTTTTATGCTTTAACTGTATTGATAATATTACATATTTTAATAGCTAGCATATCCTTCAAATCTCACATTTACTGCTACTTAATGATATGTATTCAAGGAAATTTTCAAATTACATACTTGGTGTGTACGTATTCTATGAGAAGAGTTCATATCAAGCCTCAATAAGTTCCTGATCACGGCAAAAATATTCATGGACGCAAACCATACCGTGTAACTCTATTGAACTAAAGCTTTAAACCAATCTGTGATCGAATGACAAAAATAATGAAATATATTCATGATACGTTCATGCATCCAACTTATCTAAATATTACTTGTCCATAGTAAAACGTTAGGTGTGACCAACTCGGATGCGATTTACTGATGATTCAAATTATTAATCGAGCGCAATGCGGCTGAAGTCACTAAATTGTTCTCGGTACTTGGCAGTAATCAAGTATGTATTTTGCTATATATAAAATAAAAAAAAATTGTTGTAACAATTGATGTTAATGCTGCTGCACATGCATAACGCAGGCATAGAAGATCCCAAAATTCTACCATTGTTACTGGACCAATTGTTGTGGTTGCTTTTACAGTAGTCGAAGTTACGTTATGAAAAATGCTTTTAACAAATTTAATTAAAGTTTTTTTTTTTAATATCTTAATATATAAAAATCACGTGTCACTGTATTCGTACGCGCTAATCTCCGAAACCGCCCGACCAATTTCAATGAAATTTTGTGAATGTGTTTGGTTAGTTCCAGCTTGAAAGATAGGATAGTTTTGGACACGATAGATAGCGTTATTGTTGAGATTTAAAAAACTGCCTGAGAACGCTTCGACGTGGAGAGCTGAAATTTTGTACACGGTGTTTTCATGAAAATTGCAACAATGGACCAAATCGGGCGACCATTGGTGTTCCCATACAAAACTTTTGTTTTTCACTGTATACCCTCTAGCTGCCTGAGAAGTTGTCGAGATGGAGAGTTGATATTCTATACACATCGTTTCCATAAAATTTGCAAATATACAGTTCGAAAATGGGACAAATCTCACAACTCTTTCGTAGGGTTGCCAGACAAAAATTTCATGTTTTCCTATATATTTGGGCACTGCCTGAGAACGTGTCGACGTAGAGAACTACATTCTCCCACACATATGAATGCATGCACATATACTCACTAACAGAGAGTAGAACTACATGGGACGATCACTTCAGAACACTATGAATAATTTTGGAATTAAGCGTGCATGCGACGAAGCAATGTATCAACTTGGGCTTGATATCGAGGAATTTGAAGAATTAGAGCAAGATGCTGGGCTTGGAAATGGTGGTCTTGGACGACTTGCCGCATGTTTTTTAGACTCTATGGCTACCCTAGGTTTGGCCGAATATGCGGGTATGGTATTCGCTACGAATATGGTATTTTTGCACAACAAATTAAAAACGGCGAACAAGTTTAAGAGCCTCATGATTGGCTGCGCTTTGGAAATCCGTGGGAAAAGGCACGGCCTGAGTTCATGATACCAATCAACTTCTATGGGCGAGTTATTGATACGCCCGAAGGAAAAAAATGGGCTGACACACAAATTGTTTCTGCCATGCCTTATGATAATCCAATACCTGGGTACAACAATAACGTCGTTAACACCCTGCGGTTGTGGTCAGTAAAAAGTCCAATTGACTTCAACTTGAAATTCTTTAATGATGGCGACTATATTCAGGCTATACATGACCGGAACCTAGCTAATAATATATCTCGTGTCCTGTATCCAAACGAGAACTTCTTTGAAAGCAAGGAGCTTCGCCTTAAACAGGAATACTTTATGTGTGCTGCTACTCTACAAGACATCATAAGACGTTATAAATCCTCTAAATTTGGCTGTCGTAAAGCAGTTCGCACTAACTTCAAGCACTTCCCCGACAAAGTAGCCATTCAGCTCAATGACACTCATCCGTCCATGGCTATTCCAGAACTTATGAGAATTTTGGTTGATGTTGAACAACTTCCCTGGGATGAGGTATGGGTCATAACAGTCCGTACGTGTGCTTATACAAATCATACTGTTCTACCTGAAGCCCTAGAACGGTGGCCAGTTTCTGTGTTGGAATCAATTTTGCCACGACATTTGCAAATTATTTATCATATAAACTTCCTTCATCTAGAAAATCTTAAGGAAAAGTTTCCAGGAGATTACGGAATCGCTCGATCGAGTCAGATATAGCTTGTAATCTATGCATCTCTAACCACCCCACCCCCACCCCCACCCATCTAGGTATCTGTATTACCGCTGCCATGCAATGCCGAAGGGCTGCCCCTAGTATTTATACATGTTACAATAAGTTTAGAAGAGCAGATAAGATTTGAACTTCATTTACAACCCTTAAGCTGTCTTCAGCCTGTAGAGGTTTGATGCGGAGAAGTTGTGTGCGTAACAGCTTCAAGACTCTAGAAACAGGAAGTACGAAAACGTAGATGCCGTATAAGCTGATATCTGTTCAATTCAAAATGGTTTCGAGGGGTTGATATGTGAACGTTAAACATGTGAACGAAAATGTCAATGATATATTTTCTATATGAAAATTCATATTTTAAATTTAAAAAGTTTTTAAAAAGAAAAAAGAAAATTGCAGTGTATCCAGAAGGACAAGTTTTGGTGAATCACTTGATCAGTGAACTAAAACAATACCCTGAGAGATTTTATGCTTATTTTCGGATAACAAGTGCTACTTTTGAGTACTTTTTATATAATCACCAATGCCGTTACGAATAGCCTCAATAAGGTAACCAATATCCATATCGTAGAATATTTCCTCAAATTACAACTCTCATATTTCACTCACCACACTGCACAAACGGTTTCACGCGATTGTAATAAAAAAATTTGATGTCTCAATCGCCTCTAAACGCTTTGGAACGAGTCGTAACGCACCGCCTTTAACCACGTCAACAACTTGAACACTCGCATTGTGTGCCGTATCTGTGACTTTTTCAGGCGGTTTCGCGAGTAACCATACCGCTTAAAACCTCGTCAGGCTGAACACGGCCTAAATTGTTATAATTTTTAACTATTTTTTTTTAGTTATATTAATAAGCCAAGCTTAGGGGATACCCTATGATGCAAAGCACAGCATGGAGAAAGGAGATAGGGAAAGGAATTAGGGAAATGTGAAGAGAGCGGCGGAGGTGCTGATGTATGTCACTCTTAAACTTTCGCAGATTGTAAGCCAGAGGAATGACAGAAAAAAATAGACTGTTCTACATTCGCACAGTTCAGGATAAAAAAGAATTTCGGAATTTTACTGTACGGCTGAAGGTAATTTTCAAGTGTGAATTACAATTACGACTTATCTGTCGACTGTGACTTGATTTTAAGTCGAAATCGACGCTGAGGTGAATTTGTAATTAAATTAAAGCTTCAACTGCTTGAACAAACCAGAAGTCCAGACTTCTGTCATTGAACTGAAGTTGGCCGCAGCGAACAGCAACTTTGCACTTTGAGCAAAGTTTAATTTCAGTCGGAGTCGCAGTCGAAGGTGCAATTGTATCTTGCTACATGCATTTACCATTTGGGCAAAGTCGTAGTCGACTGATCAGTTGTAATTGTAATTCAAGCCTAAGGGTAAAATAATGTGCATGGATTGAGCGCGAGTATTGCGTTCAGGAATCATTCTACAAGGGATCAGACTAGATATTTCATCGGAACATTGACCCAATTGCCAATAAGCTTGAAGGCTCTGTTTTGGACAATATCTAATGAAGCTAGGCTATGCGAGCAACCTCTGGCGCAGATATGGGAATTTTATTCCATTCTAGGTCTGATATAGGATTTGTAGAGGATTTGTAGATTCGATGGACTAAAATATTTCTTACACCTTTCTATAAATCCAAGACATTTCGATGCTTCCTTGGCAATAGCGAAGATGTGACCTGTCCAGCTTAACTTGCTGGAAATATAAATGCCAAGAATGCAATGTGCATCGTAAATCAGTGCTCCATCAAAAGAAACAGGAGTGAATAAATTAATAAAGTAAAATACATTCGCTGCATTACTCTAGTAATAATGGCGTCTTTTCGTTAGTAAATAGTGTCCGATTCCCATGATTGTTACAGTATGCAGACTAATAATGTATACTGAATATTTTTTTACATGAAAATCATGAACAATCTTACTTGAATTTTTTTCAAATACGTCATGTGACGTCATAATGGCAGACATTTTGTAGATTGCTTTTTGAATACTCTGAACTGGACAATTGTCACAAATTTGTTCGTCTCATTTTCAATCATTCTTATTAAATTTTCTTCAAGAAAGAATTTTTTGGGATATCTCCGGTATATAGCAAAAGCTAAAAAATGTTCTAATTTGTTATTTCATCACACAATCCATTAATTTTTGGTGACAAGTTTCAAGTCTTGGTTTGACTCATCAACAGGTCCCAAATAGCGAAATTGGGTGATTAGAAAAACAAATGAAAAATGAAAAAAGAAGAAAGAAATGAAAAGTTTAAGAAAAATAGAAAAAACAATTTTTTTATTTATTATTTCATTTCTTTCTTCTTTTTTCATTTTTTCATTTGTTTTTCTAATCACCCAATTTCGCTATTTGGGACCTGTTGATGAGTCAAACCAAGACTTGAAACTTGTCACCAAAAATTAATGGATTGTGTGATGAAATAACAAATTAGAATATTTTTTAGCTTTTGCTATATACCAGAGATATCTCAAAAAATTCTTTCTTGAAGAAAATTAAGTTTAACCCGGTAAAAAGTCCAAAAGAGTAATCTCTTTTTATTTATTCTTATTAAAGTGAAAAAAATTTCTATTTAGAAATTTCTTTGCTTTCCCACTAGCACATAATTACTTTTCTTGAAGTGATTTAAATGAAGAAACTAATGTTTTGTTCAATTTTTTAATATATTCAAAACGTATTTCAGTCAATAAAATACGAAAAACTCAAAACAAATTCGCTGAATATGACATTGTAACCTCATGACGTAGCAACACAAAAAATTCTTCTCGAATCGGCCATACCTTGAAATATTTGTATCATGGGGTAAACCTATCTAATGACATTTCTCTGACAGTTTTCCTAAATATAATTCATTGTAAAAAGTTATTTATAAAATGGGTGTAGAGAAATAAAATGTGTTCTAGCTATTTTTTTTTTTTATTTTATTTTTCTAATTTTTGCTTAATTTTCCTCAAAAAGTAATTTATATCCCCAATCAGCAACAAATTGCAAGTGACAGTTCTCAAGGGACAAATGTCAAACCATTACTCTAAGAAATTTTTACTTTATGCTTGGGGTAGCTTCGGTTTTTCAAAAAACAAGATAGTGTAACCCAGTGTAGCCCTAGATTTACCCTAATATCACAAAGAGGTGGATGATAACAAAGGACGGAAAATTCAGAGCAAATGAGATGCAAACACACACAAAAAATAAGTAACAACTGGAAATTTGGGCAACGAATAGCGATTCTTAACAACAAGCAAGGTTTCATATATGCAATGAAAAATCCTCACTGGCCACAAAATCAGATTAACAGATTTTTTTTTTTGTTTTTTCGTTCTGACCATTAAAAATTTAAATTTTTTTTTTTAGGAGAAAATACATTATCAAAAATTTATGTGTAAAAATTGGATAGGTAAAGCATTGAGAACTTTATATAAAATCGTTCTGATAACACTTCACTCCTTCCGTACTTAATAAATTATGGCGATCGAGTTGGCCCAACCGAATCATGCTAAACAAAGCCAACAAATGTTTGTGCTTTAAACTAAATAAAAAAGAGTGAAATTGACAAAATTGATATCACCACTTTTTAGTTTTGAGCAAAAGTTTTGACCATTAGGATTGGTTCCACCCAATTGAAAGCACTCTGATTTAATTCACTGAACGATTTTCGATGCATTAATAGCCTAAATCGTTCCAAACCCTTATAATCAATTATACGAATTGCTTTCCATTTCCAGTTTTACACGAAAATGTAATGGATGTTTTTTGAGCGCGTCCAAAATTTAAATTTAAATAAAACACATAAAAATTGAACAACTGACCAGAAGTTTGGTTTAATTTGAGAGGTAATTTTTTATCAATTAATATTTAATTTGAATTTTGGGCATAAGAGCACCGCGGCTGCCAGTTAAATATATATAGCGTATCCGTGCATCCTATCAGTCCAATTTTTAACCACACTTTTTGACGATTTGACGTCGTATTTATATCCGCAATGACGGGTCTTTTGTTGACTTCGAATTCGTTAATTGAAACTGATTTGTCAGCATAGACTACAGAGACTTTAAATATCGACACAAAAAGTATTCCAGCTGTATTAAATCACACTATCTTGGCGGTCAACTGACAGGTCCATTTGTTGAAATAGGATTTTCACCAAATTGTTCTGTCAAAAAATCGATTGATTTGATCGCTGTATGGCATGTACGCTCTATCCTGTTGAAACCAGTTTGAAGTCGTCAACATCAATGTCCTAAAGCTTTGAAAACAAAACCTCGCCGATCATTGCATTTTACCACTCACAGTTGATGGTTAAACATTGTCCTGCCGCATTTTTGAAGAAATATGGACCGATGATGTTGCCGGCCAATAGACTGCACCAACAGTGCATTTTTCTGGACATGCGAGCAGCTTTTGCATTTCTTGAGGATTCTTATCACACACAAAAATTACAATTCTGATTATTTACATAAGCGTTAAGCCAGCAATACGTTTTATCGTATCCAAAGCAAATGATGGTCTTGTGGCTTCAATTCTTGCACCAATTGGATCTTATAGAGATCGACAGCTTCTGGTCTTCATCAACACTATAAATGCTATCAGCTTTTTGGTGTAGAGGGTTGGGTTTCTTTTTATATGCAAGGCAGGTACAGGGTCTTTCAAATTGAGTTTTCAAAAGTAAATAATTAAAAGACATAGAATTTGAATTGAAACTGAAAAAGTTTTTATTTATTTTTGAAATACAATGTTTGCCATTTATACTCTAAAAATGATATCTCCCATGTGACCACCTCTTGCCTCTCTACAGTACCTGATTCTTTTATCAAAATTTTCAATCACATTCTGGCATATTTGCGGCTGTATCTCACCAATAACTCGAGTTATTTCTGCTTTTAATGCTTCAACGTTTCAAGGACTATCCTTGTAGACCTGTACTTTCACATGGCCCCCCGGTGTCAAATCACAGAAACTTGAAGGTCAATTCACGTCACCGAATCTGGAAATAACACGGTCTGGAAACTTTGTATGCAGTAATTGCAAAGTTTCGCTGGCTGTATGACACGTAGCCCCATCTTGTTAAAACCACATGTCTTCAGTATCAATATTTTCCAGTTTTGGTCATAAAAAAGTTGTGATCATGTCGCGATATCTGGTAGCGTTAACGGTTGTGGCTCTTCCAGCATTATTTTTGAAAAACTACGGACCACAATGCGCACCAAACAGTGACTCTTTGTGGATGCGTTCTCTTCTTTTGGATCGTCCGAAAAGATGACTTTTTTTTTTAAATCGTCGTTGTATGACGCATAGAATGATCTTGTGGCAGCAATTCGTGTGTCAATTGAACTTTGTAGCCCTTCAACGCTAAATGTTTGTGCATAATATGCCATACAGTTGACTCAGAAAGTCCCAATTGTTGTGAACGTCGGAAAATTGACGTGTTGGTGTCATCTGCAACACTATCACTCACAGCACCAATATTTTCTTCTGAACAATCGGCGCGAGCATACTGACGTCTTTCTCGATCTTGTACTGCACCAGTTTCTTGAAATTTACGCACAATATTACCATTTTTTTGCTCAGTTGGATGGTTGTGTCGACCATAAACATCGTGTAATTTGCAAAATAAATTTCTCACAGAACGACCATTTTCATAAAATAATTCAATAATCTCAATACGTTATGGCAATGTATACGACTCCATTTTTATAAATGGCAAACCTTCAGCTGTCAAAATGACATATAACATGGGTGCGTTCAATGTTTGAAGTGTGTTACACAGGCGCGTGCTTTTGAAAACTCAATTTAAAAGACCCCGTATATGGGTTTATTATCTCCCAGACGTGAGGTCGGGATAAATTAAAAAAAAATTGTTTAGAAAAGTAGTGTTTGAGGGATTAGGGAGTAAGTTTCTTTCTTCGAGTTTTTCCGTAATAACGGGTATAATGAAGAGGAGGAGAGCGATGTATGTGATATAAAAAATATTAGAGCTCAGGGCGAAATTGAGCAGGAGGAGTGCAGGGATCAAAATGGGATCGGATTAAGCTTGAGAAATTACTTTGGTAATTAGATATGTGTGGGTATTATAGGCTACATTTTATCTCGAGTAATTTACAGATTTGAGGATCCTCGGAGGTACATTTTTTTGTCGCCATATTTACGCGCGTCTAATTTATGTGTGGGAGAGTCGTAGAGCATGGGGATCTTATCAATAGATTTAGGGTGTAGAGTAAAAAGAAATGCATTAAACAAACTACATCAAACATCATATTAAATTGGGAGGCGAGGTTAATCAAGTGGTGTAGTGTTGTTTTTTATCCTTAAAACTTTGTTATCATATCCATTAGAAGTCTGATGTGAACGATTATCATATACGTAGTGAACTCCTACGACTTTTTCGTAATGATGATTGATAAATATGTCCATTTTAACCCGAAAATGCCCATTTTCATTTTTAGCAAGAGAAAAAGTTCCAATTGAATAATATTATGGTATACGACAACAAAACTTAAATAAAGTGAAAACTCAAAGTTTTTTATGGCAATACTAAGAAGGGGTTGCTCGATTTAATCCATTTTTGAAATTTTATTTACTTTTACTATAATTTACACTATGAACCAAATTTTAACTCTCTATGGCAACAAGTTCTCGGGCAGTACCCAAATATATAGTGAAAAATGAAATTTTTGTATGGCAATCCTATATGAAGAAGTTGCAAACATCAAAAGTTAAAAGAAAAACCCATTAAATAAATAACTAATAAGGAAACGGCATATCGGGTGAAAACCTAATCCACTCGGCGAAATATATTAGTGTGCAGGCGCGTATACAGGGGGAGGGTCACGGGGGTCATGACCCCTGCCAAAGCGCCTTCGCCGTGAATTGAATGTTTCATTGGACGTAGAATGTGTTATAAATGTTGATTTTTATATCTGAGGGAAGAGTGCTCATAAGAACAACATTTTTCTTTATTTTGCCCGGATAGACAGTTAGAATCACTTTTATATACATTTGAGGTACATAGCTGCTCCTTCATAGATTTTATTAGCGCAGGCACCTCCCTTCTGACTTTATTCACAGTTCCTAAAAGAGTTATCGGTACTTACGCTTTTACCTTTGTTGAGAAAGGAATCCATCAGTTTCATTACCACATGATTAGATACACGTTCATCAGCTGGACGAGAGTCATCCTTCACTGTATAAGGAAAGCCATTTACTAAATATTTACTATCCTTGTTTACTGCTAACCGGTGCTTTACTCTTGACCGTAATTATCAGGTTTGGAGGCTATAAATTGAGTAAGAAGACACCTAGCCTTACTAGGAAATAATTGCTCATATACAGTAATGAATGTTCCCGGCTTATAGCATGCAATACAATTTTCAATAAACATTTTCCGTACTGTTGAGAACCGGCAAAATTTGTTTGTCTGCAGACATAGAGAGCGACTAAATCATTTCTCAAAACGAAGAAAGCGCAGTATTTCGCAGAAACGATTCCTTGACATGGCCTTTTTACACAATGGTAGACCCCAATTATCAGATCACAAACTGTGCACAGGTAGGTCATTTGCACCTGTGACTCCTCGGGCATACATAACTCCGATAAATATATCAAGCTCTTCACCGCTAAGCGTAAAATCTTCGCTTTAGATCCGCCACCTGGCTTTTCCCACATCTAGTTCCACAAGCAGCTCAACAGAGAAGCCTAACATATCTCTGGCCCCTATTAGATGTTGCACAGTAATACAAAGATTGAGTGCCAACTATATTTACATTCATTAAATCAAAAAGAAATCTGAAATAATATCAAACACCCACCTTCATTATTGTCTTCACTATCGGAAGAGGTATAATTCTCACGACGTACAATAAGAGAATCTTCATCAGACTCATGCCCGTCATCGCTCCTAATCTCGAACACGTCTTCGGGAATATCTTGCAAAGCTGCAAGAGTTTGTTCTGGCGTCACACTCTGAGCCATGTTCAAAAATAATTGCCGTACTCGCAATTCACGTTACAAGCACAAAAAGCGTCATTACACACAGAATCCAGCACCAAATTTTATGCTAAATAACTAACAAGATTACTTTTTCCCCGAGTAACACACGTCTAGTTTATCACGGATCGAAACAGCTAATGAGAAGAGTATTATTATTATTGGTAGGTGGTTGGCCAAAGAAGATATAAATTTTATTTTTGCTACGAAAAAGGAAGGGTCTACGCTGCATGGCGAAATAATTTTGCAAATAAATTCATTTACTACGCAATTTTGTACTAAAATAACAAGGAGTCAATATGACTCCTTTGGGCATTAAAGGTAAATTAGAATAATTTAAGCTTATTAATCGATGACGACTAATTTTTGAGGCCAGCCATTCCCTTTAACTCGTACACGAATTTGTCTGTCTATTTATATATTTCTTTTTTACTATTTTCGGCACACAGGTTCAAGTCGCGTGACATTGAATCTATCAAAATTTGAACTGGAAATTTCCATGAAAAACCCGGAAAATCGGGAAAAATCATTTCAAATTTGGTACAAATTTGATTAGTGATAAATCTGTTTCAGCAAAAATGCAGAATTTTCCAATTTTTCTGGAAAATTTTCCGAAAATGTCCGGAATTTTTCGACTTTTCCGGAAAATTTTCCGACAAAAAAGTTTTATAAGCTATGCGGAATCATTTTTTTCCGTCCTACTGGCATTAATACTTTCTCTTCAACAATCATGAAAACTTGCATGAAAAATCGAGGAAAATTCATGTAAATTTTTAAAAAAGTTTCATAGTAATAGGAAAAGTCTGTGGAAAACATGGAAAATCGGGAAAATTCATGTTATATGGGATCAAGTTGGAATACAGCTAAAAAAAGCGCTGTTTAAAACATAATTTGTATTTCAGAAAACCGTTGCAGTACTTCAACGATTTGATACTCGAATAAATTTTTTGAAAAACTGGTAAATCAGTGTCTTTTCAGCCGCCATAAAATTCTTTTAAAATATCTCCATGCAGCACGTAATAACAATTTAGTTAACATGAAAAAGGCAGAAAATAAAATAAGTAAAAAACGAGTTTTCAAACAAAACTGAGGCCAAGCCGCATGAAATAGTAGAAAATAAACTTTTCTTCACACACAGAGGTGGACTCAGATTTTATTCGCTGACAATCACCGATATATTTCAGTATGATCAATCAGAGGTAATAAGTGATTTAATTCATGAAGAGAACGAATATTCAAGAGAAATGTCCCAATCAAAAAATCTGAGTCCACCTCTGTGTGTGAAGAAAAGTTTATTTTCTACTTTTTCATGCGGCTTAGCCTCAGTTTTGTTTGAAAACTCGTTTTTTACTTATTTTATATCATTTTCATTCTATTAAGCATCAAAAATGAATAAAAGTCACGAGAGGGAGTTTCGCAAAACCTATTTAAAAGGAAGTAACATGTGCGATGAGTCAAAATGACTCCATCGGGCATTCTAGTGTTAAAGCGATTTCACATCAAAAACAAGAAACGAAAAATGTAAACCGAAAAACTCAATTTATTCCACTTTAAAACAAAATGTTTGCTCCAATGATTAACAAAAGCATGGAAAATAGGATAAACTAATAATTTTACTAATAAATTTGTATATTTAGTTCAGATTTTTAAGAAAAGCACAACTTTTATGTTTTATCGGCCAAAAAATTTTTCCTCAGAAAAACATAAAAGTTGTGTTTTTCTGAAAAATCTGAACTAATTTATTAGTAAAATTCTTAGTTTAGTATTTCCCTGGATAGTTTAGTATTTCCCTGGATTTTATTAATCATTGGTACAAAAATCTTATTTTAAAATGAAAATAAATTGAGTTTTTCGGTTCTTATTTTTAATGTGAAAGTCCCTTAACATTGCTAAAATTTCCAGGAAGCCTAATGCTTTTAGGATAAGAGTAGGAATTGAAGAAAATATTATTGAGGTTATTCCAGAAAAACATTGAAAAGTTTTGGTGTACATTCTATATACACACATATACATATAATGTAAACTATTTAGCCAGAAATAACTTTAAGTACTCGAAAGCTAATAAACCAATTCTAATTTAGAGGAAAAATCAGCAAACTTGTACATGCATGACTTCTAACAGAGACTTTATTAACTTTGGTCTGTCTATGTAATTCAAAAGTATTGATGTAGGTTCAATTAGTAATTTTCTATCTCATAAAAAAAAAAAAAAAAAAAAAAAAACACAAATAACAATTTTTATTTTCTCTTACATTTGTTTATGCTATAAAATAAAAAAAATAATAAATATAAAATCTTCTAACTGTAAACAAAAATCTTTCCATATCAAAACAAAAATCATTCTCCGTTGCTTTACATTTTCTTCTTCTTCTAATAATAGAAATGCAGAAACAATTCATTCTTAAAATAGACAAAATAATTTCCCTTTTTATGTACAAAGAACCAAATTTTGTGCAAAATTGTCTGGAATATATTTTATATCTAATTTATTAAATTAAAATAAAAAACTCAACTTAATAAATTAATCTCACTTGAAAATTTTAAAATTAATGACAAAATAAAGTTTTTTTCATAAAACAAAAACACAAAAAAGGAAAAAAAACCAGCAGAACTGGCACCGATTATCCTCAATCTTTATACATTTTGTGACAGTTTACGTCGCTTTTATTTATGACGAAAAGTGTGCGCGACTATCTCCAAAAGTATATAGTATAAAAAATAAGAAGAAGAAAAAAAAACGAGCAAAATATAGCACAACGAAATCAGCCAAATGGTGAAAAGAAGAAAAGAAAAAATCAAAAATCGATTAAAAGAAGAAAGTTCTTGCTCATTTTATATAGTATATGGTTAATGGTGAAAGACCCGGGGGGAGGGGAGAAACATAAAGAAAGACGCAACTTTCCAGTAATTCTGCGTTCATCTCTCTGGCTCTTCTCCAAATCCAAACCTCAACACCCATTAAATCTGTGTTAGTTTTCCCGCCTTCCCCAAAATCCCCATCATCATTTTCAATAGTCAGCATCCGATTTTAAATCTCTCTAGACTAAGTCCTCCTCTATCGCGTATATATACTTAGTTAGTATGCATATAGTATAGGTACGTATAACTTGGAAGCAGCTTCATAAGAATCGATATTATAGTATAGCATAGTATAGTATAGCATAGTATAGCATTCTATATACATATATATACATACAATACGTCATCCATATATCTTAAGCATATATTTTATCTATTTATGTAACAGGTCGCAGACCCATATCTTGAAACAAAAAGTGCGTGCTCATCTGTCGAAGAAATCTTAAACGATTTCAGTAATCGTCAGTTCAATATCACAAGTAGCTGGGAAAAGTGGACTACGAATATTGTCGAAAAACGTGAAACGGAAATTTTATTGGAGAAAATTATGAACGAACATATTGAGGTAATTTTTAGATGAGAGTGTACTTATTATTCCTACATATTTAAGATTTTAATTTTTTTTTCTGTTTTTCTTTCTCTTTTTTTTTCGATTAGATCCTCAAAAATACGACCCAACTTGATACACAATTATATCCAGTTTTTGATATATTATCAGAAAATCCAGTCGAACTAAAAGAACACATTAACAAAAAACTTGAAAATGTTCTTCATGATATCAATAAAGCACAAGAAGAGATACTTCAACGTATTCAAACAACAACAAATGTTCAAACAACAGATAAAGAATTATTAAATAAAATTGATCAAGTCGCCGGTAATTTGCAATCATTAAGAAATAAATTGGACAACATCAAATATGATTATAGAACATTACTTGAGGGTCTACAACAATTTCTGGACAACATAATTATAGTTCGAACGACAATTGATCAATACTTTTTCGAAAACCAAACGACAACAACAACGAAGACGACGATCACAACAACAACAACAACTGCAGGAACAACAGTTCGAAATACAAATGTCGACCAAAAAAATATTATGGCAAATGTTGAAAGTTTTCGCGAAGAAATTATGGATAAATTTAGATCGCTAATATCACAGAGTGAAAAACTCATCGATCGTGTACGAACCGTGGAACCGCCAGAAATTCGAGAACATGATACAGATCGCATTTTAAAACTGTTGGAAAATCTTCGAAATCATTTCGAATTGAAGAACGAACAGAAAATGACCGAATTACGGGAGTTGCAAGTTTTAAGTGATTTTGATCGTGAATTAAGTGAAATCAATATAAATTTGGATGATGTTGGTACACAATTAAATAGCATTCGTGGACAAAAAGTTGAAACGTCAACAGTATCGAAAACATCATCACTCGCTTTTGAGTATTTCGAACGAACTATTGAGGTGAGTAACAGTAACAGTTGCGAGTTGGTTTGTGCGATATTTAAGTAATTGGGGAATTTATTTTATCAAGTTTATGTCGTCAAATTTAAAATCTATTTATTCGCTTGCATATCGGTGCGCGCGTGTCGTGTTTATTTATAAAATTGTTCAATAAATTCGATTTGAAATTTACTGTTATGATGTACTATATTTATATGTGTGTATATATGTATGTATATACACACCTACACCCACATACACCCACAAACAAATCATATTATTATTACTGTCCGATTTTGAAATGAATTTCAAATAGATTATCTGCACCCCCGAGAATGGTGTATAATGATGGTTTGCTGTGTGTAGAGTGTATAAATTATAAATACTGCCCACACACGTATAACGCCTTTTGACGGCCTCAATTGGTTCATTATTGAAGGACTTTATTATTAATATTTTTTTCTTGTCTTTTCTTAAAACATTATATTACAACGTGAACTGTGCTATTTTTATTTTTATTTATTATTATTAATTTTCTTTTTTTTTTTTTGTAATTCTTTTCTAAATCAATTCAATTCAATTTCAGATTTTAGAAAAACGAATCGACACGTTCAGAAAATCTTCCGAAAATATCTGCACAACAAATCCAGATCATGCTCCACATGTTCGAAGTGAATTAGATAAATTGCAGACAAGATGGGAAAATCTTCGATCTCAAGTGAAATTGACAAGAAATTTATTGGATTCAACCAGAAAATATTTTGAAATTTATACACAGGTGAGAGGAATTTATTGTGTTTTTTCTTTTGTTTTTTGTTCTCATTTTGACATTTAATTAATTATATGCGTCATATTAATATTTTCGTTTTGAAAAGATTTTTTTTTTGTTTTTTTTTTTTTTTATATTTCTACACCCACTTTAGAATCATTTGATGATGTTTTGTATGATGCGTTAGCATCGTCCACTTGACAACAATGAAATTTATGCATTTTGTGTTTTTGTTTTTTTTTTAACTAACTTCGAAACCACAAAACATTTAAAAGTCGAGTTGCATTAATTTATTGATCGTAGATCTTTTATGAGTTTGAATACTCGAAATTTTTTTGTTAAGTGCATCCAAAATATCTCTCGATCTCACGAAAATGAAATATTCGCGTACGAATGGTTCTCATATTTTGTTCTAGTTAGTTCTCGCTAAACGGCAAAGTTTCTTGTAAATTCAAGTCGTGGATATATGTTTAGGGGGGGGGGGGGGATTGGAAATAAATCCATTATTTTTGATCTTTATAAAAAAAGCTTAAATTTTTAAATCCGAAACAGAATTGACTTCTGTTTTTCTCTTAGGACAGTTTCCAATTCAGTGAAGAATTTTTTAAATCGAATTAAAAAAAAAATGTACAGGGTTTGAATTTAAGGAAAAAAACAATCTTTAACCGAAATAAATTATAAAATTTGTTGCTACGAATTGGAATATTCCAGAAACCTAAAGCGGTAGTAATCGGTAGGTGCTAAATCATTGGAATAAGTGGAATGACTAAGAACTTCCCAGTTTAATTCACGAATATTTCACAGGTAATCGATGTTATACGGAGCCTCGAGTTATCATGATGAAGAATTAATTGCTTTCGTTTGTGATTAATGCTGGTAGTTTTTCTGCAATATTTTTAATTGTTTTCAATAAACTTTAGCTGTGATAGTTTCACCTAGTTTAAATAGGTCATAATAAATTATACTAGACATATCCCACCAAGCACACAGTAAACCCGTTTTTAAGTTTTTTTTTCCTCTGGACGGGAATCGAAGCCACACTTGTTAGAATCAGTCAAAGATGGGCAATAGATGAATTTTAAGAACTTTTATTTTTAACGATTCTAAATCAAATCATAAATACGAGAGGAAAAAACAACCGCCTCGTCCGGGGTTCCGCGGTCCGGGACCTTCCGCTTTCCGGGTGACTGCTCTTACTACTGAGCTACCCAGTCAGATGTCGAGGCGGTTGTTTTTTCCTCTTGTATTTATGATTTGATTTATAGAATCTTTAAGAATAAAAAGTTCTTAAAGTTCTTCTATTCTCCAATTCTGGATCCGATTCTCGTTCGGGAAAAATATATAAACTTTGAATTAACAAGTTATTTGTGCGCTTTCATCGTTGCTGGTTAATGCAAGCTGAAAGCAAAACGTAACTTAATAGGCTAGATAAAAATTAATAAATACAAAAGGTTAAGACATCTGTCTCGTTAGCTCAGTGGTAAAGGCTTTCCGGGCGAAAGCGAAAGGTCCCGGCTTCAAGCCCTGGACGAGGCGGGTTTTTTTATCCTCTTGTATTTATGATTTGATTCAGAATCGTTAAAAATAAAAAGTTGTTAAAATTCATCTATTCTCAACCTTTTTAAGGTCAGTAATGGCTTGGTAATTGGAATAGGAGTTTTGTTTCAGCAAAAATTTATATATAAATTTATGTGGTGTCCAAATTCCCTTTCATTTTTGTTTTCCCAATGAGTTTTAAACGTTCTTGCACTATTGACTGAGGTGAATAGAGCTTTCCTGATATTTCGCCAATAGTTAAGCTTAGGTCACTTTCGACCAGTAACTTCAAAATGTCGTCATTAAAATTCGATAATTTTCCTTGATCTAGGGGTATCCTGCAGGTTCCGATCGACAGATTTAAATTATCGAAACTACCGTTGACATTTGTTGTAAAGATCAATTATTGAATCCATTTTTTTTTTTTTTTTATTAACATTTATACCCTGATCGCAAAATAAATAGCATAGAATGCATGATATGCATATCGTCAACAACAGCCTTTGCAATTTCGGCGTTTAATGGTTATGTCCAACCTAAAAATAAAGTTAATGACCACTAAAATAGAACAAATCCCAAAAAGAGGTCAACATACTGCAACGTACCAGCGTAAATTGTCCCCCAAAAATTCAAGTACCTATAACAAAATAATGGCTTTCCTTCTGGTGCTCCATTATTAATTACTCCATTAGTGTATGGGCAATTCAATTTCATTTATTATTATTTATTATGTATTTACTGAAAATGGACTTCGAGACTCTACGTTTCATTATTGCGGGCAAACAGATTTTAAATGATATTGACTCCAAAGTTATATATTATAAATTAAGCTTAAGATTTATAGTTTTTTTTTTTTTTTATTTTTTTTTTTATTTTATCCTTTACATAGCTATGGGAATGATATTTGCTGATGTTTCATTCTTTCAAGATATAATTACATTATTCTAACATTCCATCAAAACAGTGTCAGTAGTTTCTCTTTAATTCGAAATACCTTAGATAGATCGATAGGGAAAGGCTTGAAAGGCATCCCAGGAAAATTTTACTGATTGATGCATTATGTGAGTAAATGTTTCAAAGTTGCATAGAGCATATTCAGCGGTAAGTTTCATTTTCTACTCTTCCTAAATGGTGATATATCATAGGATCAATAGGATCATAGGATCAATAGCCTCACGTATTCCATCTTTGAGGTCTTGAATCGACGCTGGGCTGTTGGCGTAGACCTTCTCTTTCACGTGGCCCCAAAGGAAGAAGTCGCAAGGTGTTAAGTCACAAGATCTCGGTGGCCAATTGTGATCACCTCTTCGAGAGATAACACGGTCCGGAAACTTTTCCCGTAAAAGATCAATGGTTTCGTTGCTTGTATGGCACGTAGCGCCGTCTTGTTGAAAGTAAACGTTGTCCAGATCAATACCATCCAATTCTGGCCATAAAAAATCATTAATCATCTGTCGATAGCGCAATCCATTCACCGTAACTGTTGCTCCAGCCTCATTTTCGAAAAAGTAAGGTCCAATGACCCCGCGGGACCATAAACCGCACCAAACAGTCACACGTTGAGGATAGAGAGGCTTTTCAACAATAACTCTTGGGTTTTCCGAGCCCCAGATGAGACAATTTTGCTTGTTGACGAAGCCATCGAGGTGGAAATGGGCCTCATCACTAAAGTTGAGTTTTCGATGGAATTCCGGATCATTTTCATGCATTTCAAGGACCCAATCAGCAAAGACTCCACGTTGTTGATGATCGACCGGCTTGAGTTCTTGTGTTAACTGAACTTTATAAGCCTTAAGACCCAAATCTTTATGCAAAATACGGTGTATTGACGTTTGTGGAATGCCTAATTCCAAAGAACGACGAGGAATGGACAAACCTGAGTTTTCTTCAACACTTTCGGCTACAGCAGCAATATTCTCGGCTGTTCTTGAGCGACGTGCATGGGTTTTATTCTTCACATCACTAACTTGTCCCGACAGCTCGAATTTTTCTACCAATTTCTGTATTGCGGTCCGACAAGGTGCTTCACGACGACCCAAAAATGTTCGTGTTTTACAAACCGTGTCTGCCACATTTTCACCATTTTTATAGTGAATTTTAATAATTTCAATGCGTTGTTCAGTCGTGTATCGTTCCATTTTTATTAATGGCGTAGTTTCTACTTGTCAAAAAATGACAGCTCCAAAAGTGACATCTACCGCAATAGCGGGCTAATTAAAATAACACCTCTTATTGGAAAACCCTTTATATCTTTTTTCTTGCATATATATTTTCACTTCTGTAAAGTTATATAGCATAAACCTCGACTTGAAAAATGCTAGATGAAGTTTCAATATTGTATTAACGGTCCCACCAATTTTCACGACTACTTTACCTTCCATTTTGTATATATCCTTTGTGTCTCTGAAGAGATCCTAGGTAATCAACAGAATGCTATAATTGCTATCCATCTTCTAAAACTATCTTGATTGTGATTGAAAATTATGTCTCTTTGGCATGATATCCGAGAAAGAATAAATCATCAAATATTTTGCGATTACCATAAGGATTTCCATGTCGTCATTTCGATTACCTGGTTTTAGTTTCAGTTCAAAGTTTAACCAAAAAACCTCCCAAATATGAATTTCGATATTTTTCGCCCGCATTTCTGACAGATTGTGATTTTTTTTTCCATATTTGTGAATATAAAAAATTGTATGTTTCTAATGGTAGCCTATAGGTAAATGGTATGCATGCATTATACTATTAAAAATTAAAAAAAAACTGCACTGATTCAACTTATTTATTTCGAGACTTGTAGGCAGATAATTAAGAGCCTTTCCATTTTGGAGACGATCGATGTCAGACATTTCGATATATTCTGTAAGATTTTGCGTGGATCTATACTCGCTACCACCCTGGAATGGTTAGGTTAGGTAAGAGGAGCGCCGCTAATAGTCCTTCAGTTGGTCCATTGTGCCCCTTGACCTTATCGGATAACCTTTAAGATCGCCCTAGATCCATCCTGTTTCTCAGGATACATCTAAACTCTTTTCTTTACAGCTCCCCCAGACTTGAAAAGAAGTAGCTACCTAATAGCCCTACTCTTTTATTTGTTCATCAGGGATCGCTCTGTGCAAGACTATGCAAAATTAGCGGGACAGCCGTACCTGACTTTTTTTATTTAATCAATTTGACCACTTATTGGATGACATAGTTGCTGCAGTAGAAAGTACACTTTAATATGGCTTCCAAGTACTCAAAGTTCGTGTAGGAGAGCTATATGGTTAATATTCTCCTCAGTAAATTTCCAACAAAGTGGCAGTTACGTGTTGAAGATTTACCTAGCCTAACTTAATATCACTTTTTCCACACACTTTTTCCACACATTTTCTGGTAGCATTCCAAATCCAACCATTTGCTTTTTACTATCACGAATGAATTGTCACTTTCTACTTTTTATTTCCACGTCGATTCTATCTTGGTTTGACCTGAACAACCACAAAATTTTTGCAGAGACAATAAAGAAGTAAAATGAAAAATACATTGAATTTCAAATCCGAAAAAGTGATATAACTCAATTTCATAAATAGATGTATTAAAAAAAAAAAATAGAAGAGGGACGTCGAAAGAAACCTCCAAATTTTTCTCTTATTTTAAGACCATGTTTAGATGGGTCAGTATGCTGCGTCTGCCTCACGAAAACTTGTTGGTTAGTAGATGATGGTTGGGGACAGGAATGAAGTATCACCCTACCTACAGATTTCGTGCCGCAGAGGCAGCATACTCACCTGTCTAAATTGGGTCAAAGACCATATTTTACTTTTTCGTTCGTCCAACCAAGACTGCATTGCCTAAGCTCGTTTTAAGAAATTTTCGAATATTTCACTAAAGCAAGTTACTTAAAAGCGATAATAAGTATTTGTATTTTTCGGTATAAGTTTTTCGGAATCAAAATATGATGTGACTTTAAGGCCAAATTTTCAACATTGAGTAAACCCAACTCTATGGCCGGCTTGGAAGCTTATTTCAAAACTTGTTTTTGTGTTGTGAAGTCTTGACAAATCTTATAAGTTTGCTTTATATTTTGTAACTATTTACGTGCATAGAGGTCTGTAGGTATATTTGCGATGTATATTGTAGCTTGGGGTTACGACGCCAGGACCCAAAATTAAAATTAAAATTACCAATGATCTCCGATATAAATTTTTGAACAATTTGTACTAAATTATGTTTATACACTTTTTAAAATAGACGGTTAATGTTAACAGATAAATTTCTGCGTACATAAATCCAAGTTTATTTTTTTCATTCATATTTAACTTTTATTTACTATTTTTTTTTCTATTTACTTTAGATCGATACGGAATACAGAGATCTCAGTTCCTTCTATTCAAGCATATTAAACAAGATACCGTTCGTAAATAATACAGTGGAAGCTTCAAATTTAGTGAATGATATCGAAAAGAGAGTCACCAATCAAGAGTCACCACTATTAGAAAAGCTTAAAAAGCTTGAACCAATATCATATGAAATTTACAATGAAGATAAAACGAAAACTCTTCATACTGATATCGTTTCACTGTTTCAGTCATTCATAAAACTTAAATCAGACATAAGTATAGTTGAAGAGCGGCTAAGAAGTGCAGAAAAGCTTCGAAATCAACAAGAGCCAACAAGAGATGAAACAGACAAGGAATTTGTGGAAATCAAAAGAGAATCTAAAGTTATTGAATTATTGTCAGAAATAAAATATTCATCACCGAGATTTATACAACCATTAAGAGATGCCACTATTAAGGAAGGCGAAAAGTTAACATTTGAATGTCAACTTGTCGGTGAACCAGAACCAAATGTTGAATGGTTCAAAGATGGAATATCAATACAAAATAATCCCGACTATCGAACTGTATACTGCAATGGCTTTTGTTCACTATCCATTGAAGAAACATTTGCAGCAGATTCTGCAAGATTTATGTGTCGAGCATCGAATATTGTTGGAAATAGTGAAACAACTGCAACACTTACAGTTAAAGAGCAACCACAAAATGCACAAATGATAGTACCGAAAATATTGAAATATCTTGAAAATGGTACAGCTAAAGAAGGTGAACCGTTTCAATTTTCTTGTTTAGTCACTGGGAATCCTCTGCCAACAGTTCAATGGTATAAAGATGACAAATGCATTGATGACTCACCAGATTACATTATTACATATAATAATGGTGAGGCTATACTTAAATTTGAAAGGGTATACCTTGAGGATCGTGCTGTATATACGTGCAAAGTGACTAATCCAATTGGATTTGAACAGTGTTCGGCCAGTTTAAATGTTGAACGTATGTAAAAGTTTTGTTTTTTTGTTTTTATCTGTTACCTACTATTTTTGTTTACAATTCCAATTCTGATTTGCGCTATACTAACAATGTATTATTTATGTTGCTCTATGTGATATCAAATATTGAGACTCAATTTTTTTTAGAAAAGATACTCTACTCTCCTTGGTATAAGAAAATTATTCATATATAAAAAAAAAGCTTAAGGCTTCTTAGCGGTCCCAGATTCAAATTACAAAGATTACAAAAAATAGGAGTTATTTAAGCTGTGTAGAGAACCGATACTTTTTATTCGCAAAAACCAAAGAGTTTCTTTGATTTGAAATCTTGTCGAAAGAAACGACTCCATCCCCAAACAAAACTTTACTATACTAATTACTGATAGCGCCTGATCAGCGGCGGATTCGGGGGGGGGGGGGGGGGGGGTCATGGGGTCATGCCCCCCTAAATTTGAAGAAAAAAATATATAATTAATTGAGTTATTTGAAAAATTATATTTTTTATTTTATACTTTTTTTATTTATATAATTCAACTTAAAAAAAATTTTATTCCAAAACTTAAAAAAATAAAAATTATTTCAATGAATGCTATTTTATGCATGTGATGTATGTGTAGGTTTTTCTCGGAATTTGGGTTTCGGACCTCAGCTTTGGGTGATCCAAGAGAAACACTTCCCAAGCCACGAAACAGACTCCCTCACTACCACATCAGAGCCCTAACTTAACTTAGTCCTAACTCCTGTTATATTTCGGGGCTTACCTTAGCCGAAGGCAATCACTCTACGCCGTTTCAGGAAGCTATGATTAAGACAACTCGCACACTTTTATTTTATTTATATATATTTTTTTTTACTTTTGCTTTGTTCACAAACTTTTTCTTTCACAAACTTCCTCTTATGGTTATTTTTACAAAACGTTTATTTTATTTTTTCTTATCGCAACTTCTATTTTCTTTACCTGTTTACAATTAGTGTTCAGCCTACCGCGGCGGACAATGGTTGAAATGAAATTTGATATTTTCATAAATATCAAACCATCGTCTTGCTATCGTGCATACATTGTTGCACCCAGAATGTATGCCGCTCGCGACAATTTGCTGAAAGGAGGCTTTTTGGTGAAGACTTGATCGTTTAAATCTTCACCGAGTAAATTTTGAAGGTAAGATTTGTCGTGGGGCTTTTTTCTATTGAAACGACTTGGGTTGAAATTTAAAACTTTTATTTGGCCCAAGTCGTTCTATGGGAAATACTTTTTGTTTTTAACTGAGGAATTTGAATCAATTGCTGATAGCAATTTCTTCGCCTTAAGGAGAGATAAGCCCCTTTTCAGGTAATTTTGGCATGTAACACTCCTAACATTCTAAAATATTTGCAGCGTTCTTATGTAAAACCACTGACATTTAAAATATGGACTGACTACGTCCATAGAAATACACTGCAGAAAGTGGGCTCATTTCTATATAGCGTTCTCTTTCGATCTAAGCACCAACTACTAACATAGAAATATGACCTAACTCAAATTTTGTCGTTTTTGAGTTAATTACACCATGAAATTGGCATATTTCTATCTGATTGTTTTTGCCGCTAGATAGCGATAGTGTCACTTTTCTGTTACTTAAGAACAGAGATATTCTTCATAGAACAGTGTGTCAGTGTCACTTTTTGAGTTGTGACGATCTTCATAACAAACGTAAATATGTTTTCGACATTTTAACAGCATTATTTTAAATTGTGTCACTTTTCCACAAAACAGCAATTATTTCTTACAAATTTTATTATGAGTTATGACATTTTTCCACAAAGTTCAAAGTACGGAATTTAATTCTTAAAAATCGTATTTTGAGTTGTGCCACTTAAAAAAAACTTATAAAAATATTTATTTCGCAACAAAGAAAAACGACACAACTTAAGAGGATACGGGATTAACAGCTAACCTCGCCAACTGCGGTAACAAAAACTTAAAATTTCTTTTATATAAATCTTCAGAAATATAATTACTAACAAATTTAAGAGTTCAGACTATTTTTAGCAAACAATTACTACGTTAAGCTAGAATTAATTCTATGTACAACTTTTCGTTCTTTCGCTCTCCTGAAAAGTTGCATTTTTTGTGTTGGGTCACTTTTCTATGTAACGTGCGAACTGAGAAAGGGCTGTAAACAATAAATAAATAAGTGGGTTTGTCGAAATAAATGTTTTTAAATTAATTATTTGGGTTAATAGAAATTCGAGAGGTTTCACTTTTCAACTTTCCGCCAATGGATTTTTCAATGTTGGCACCGACGTATGAACTATTTTTGACACAAAAAATTGTACCCGCATGAAATAGCATATCGAGCAGTCCATATTATATATGCCAGTGTGTAAAACTGAGAAAAGTTTGGCTTGAATGACTCCTGCAGTTTGCACCCTATTCTATTAAAAAAATTAGTTTTTGTAAAAAAAAGTATACTAAAAAATGACGCATCATCCACACCGCTTAATGCGGATTTCCTAGTTCCAAGTGTATACTGCAGTGGCTATGCGAACCGACTTACGACGTTGGATGTTTTTTTTTTTGCTCGATTTAATTTGTAAGATGACCCCCCCCCCCCGCCCTAATTGCAATACTAGATCCGCTTTTTTTTTTGCTCGATTTAATTTGTAAGATGACCCCCCCCCCCCGCCCTAATTGCAATACTAGATCCGCGCCTGCGCCAGACTACCATTAAAATACTTGGCTGAGTTGCTATATCTTTCAAACTTACCATCTTGGACTAACTTTCCTATCTGGGAAGTTTATTCGACATCATACAGTCTATAAGTATGGATGTTCTCCAGCTAAACACATATCGTGGTCTGTCTAAAGCCGGCTGCAGACGATGCGCACACTTGCCACACATTCGAAATTTTAGTCAAATCTGACATTGTGTATCGCATATCTACAGAAATGCGTCCATACGACAAATACGTGTCAAGTGCAGGGAAACATCTCATCGTCTGCATGTATAATATAGATGGTGTACCGGATTCGTCTTGATTCTAAGAGCCCTCCTGACGCACTTCCCTGGAAGCTCGTAGCGCCTCTTTTCCCTATCCCAGTTCATTGCTTTTTAAAATAGGCATGTTTGCTAAGGCAAGCGCTTCAATTCTGCTCTTAAGGTGCACTCTAGGAGTGCTCTAAATGATGGCCGAAGAAGTTTTTTGAATGGGTTTTTTTTCGAAAGCTTTAAGCTTTTTGGATAATCATCGCAGTGCTTCTTCCTTAACGACGACGAAAAATTCGATTTTTTTTTTTACATAATTGTCATCCTTAAAGTGTTTAGTGCACGTGGGTAAAAGGATATTTTCATATCTAAAGTATTTTAGAATTCACAGCCTGTTGAGAGCGAAACCGTCCGCCGGCTGGAAAACAGGTAGCTCAAGCGTTCGGAGCGCGATTGCTGGGGAAACCTTTTCTCACTACCTGATGTACCTTCATAGATTTCGAGAAACTGTTAACCTACAGATTCAGCACAATCAGTTCTTGGAGGAAGAAAAAGGGCCTCTGCATGGTGTTGGAATAGCTGAAGTAACACTTTTTTTCACTACCAGCATTATTACTGTGCGTTAGAAACGGAATGAAAAACTTTCAGTAAAATCCTATTTTTCAAAGAGCTTCTCAATTGGCTAAGAAATTTATAAGAGTCCTTTCAACCATCTACTAACCATTTCATAAAGTAAATAGCCAAATTTACTTTTTATATTTGCTGGAAAAATTTGAAACCTGCTATTTTCGGCTAGAAAAATTACAAAGACGAACTGGGTTTATACTTTTACCGCAAAAGAGCATGATGCTCTCGTGCTTGCTTTTCTAGTTTCAAGAGTATTTTCGGTAAGGAATTCTAAGTAAGGAAAGTTTTTTTTTTCGGAAAAAGTCATAACTGATTCGGTACTCAACATAGTAAAAAAACGAGTAACAAACTGAAACAAATGTTCACGTATGATACATTTCACATTCACAAACACATTGTCTGTATGAAGTGACAAACGCATCATCTCGATTTTTACAAGCTTTGTCTAAGTGCAGGTATTGCCATATTATAGAGCTATCTAGTTGGCTGATATGAAACAAAAAATGTAGATACATATGCGGTGGATTTACGTTTGTTATATATGTAAGGCCAGTCCCCCAAATGCACCACATTGTGTAGGGACTGGCTTAAGTGGCATGTGGGCGCATTGTCTGGAGCCGGCTTAAGAGTTGTTATTAATTTTCTGGAATATAATTAAATCTCGGAGGAAACTGAACATGTTAAATTGAACAAAATCGTTGTTTAAACTAGATGATTTCGAGCTCAAAATGTTCACATCAATGGGTACTGTACCACATTTTTTTTTTTTGTTGTGCTACACCACAATCTCTATTTTGGCAAAAATTTTGCTTTAATTCCTATTATATGGTAAACGGGAGTTAAAAGAAGCGCCTTTAAGTTGCGAAAAGTAGACTCCAAATCAAAATGTGAAAAAGGATTGAAACAAAGCCTCAAAAATGACAGTAAATGTTAACAATCAAAGTAAGGGCCTTTTGCTTTTAAAATGAAAACCCAAATGCATTTAGTAATCATACTGAACGTCAAAATATTTAATATGTATGAATTAATTTCTCATATAAAACTGAATTGTTAAATAGAATTTAAATATTAAACGCGCAGGGTTTCATATGTTAGAAAATTCTTCAATTATATGCTTTCGTTTGATTTGATAGAAAAGTAATTGAATGAAATGAATTCCTGCCGTAATCTCCGGGATACATAAGCCATGAACAAAGTCTGAAAAAGAGAGTAGCGGGCCTATTAGAAAGCGAACATCACTGCCTTCTTGCCTGGTCTTATTGCAGGAGTTTTTCATATAAAAGTAGTTTGTATTCTGTTCAAACGCTATAATTTCCATAAATTTATCCTACATGCTATTTTTTTTTTGACAACCATTACAAAGAAAACATATTTGGCTGCAATTTGTTTTAACTTTCTTTTTCTCTGTTTAAGATGAAACCTTAGTTTTTCCTTCATGATGAGTGTAAAAAATAAGTGAAAGTGAGCTCTTACTGCATGGCTGTAGTCGGCCCGTTAAGGCTTTTTAATGTGTAGGTGTCATCACCGACCTCATGGCTTTTAACTTCCGGGGGTTACGGGTCTGCGTTTATTGTGAATTTGATTTTTTCTCTGTGTATCGTTCTCAAAATTATTGGAAAGTTCATGAGTAAAATTTATTTTTTGTAACGACCAAAAGAAGGTGATCTATCTTCACTGCAACCATATCTATCACCACTGACACCATTCAGCAGTGGCAACACTAATTTGGCTATAACATTGAGGCACTATAATTATGAACGCTTACGTGGACGTTTGGTAATTTTTTTTGATTATTTTCATCTAATGACTGAAAACTTTAGCGGAATTTATTGCAATATACTCACAACTAAGTTCTTTTAAATTTAAAAAAATAATCAAGAAAAAATATTGTCAAATTAAAAAGTTATGACAAAATATGTTGAAACAGTGTTCCTGAAAGTCCAAAAACAGTCAAAAAATCATTATTTTCGATTTGAGCGACCTCTAAACATTAATGATGAATTTCACTGAAATTTTGCATAAAAGTTTAAAATTACATTAGCTAATAAATTCTGAATGAGTATTTAGACATTTTAATACTTTTGTTTTTTGGGTCACCTTAGTATACATCTAAGTGACAATAATAATAGAATTCATTTTATAAAAAAAAAAAAAAAAAAATCGTTCAAGAGCGAGTCGGACTCGAGAAATCAGGGTTCCGTACTAAAATTTTATCAACGAACAGTCGATCGACGGAATTTAAATCTAATCCAGAGTTGCCTGTAATAGCTGAATTAATGTAAATCGTTTATTGTGTTTCGCCTTTAGTTAGTTCTGTATTTTATATGTGTTAAACAGGACTGTATTGTTAAATATCGACAATATTCAAATATGCGGACGCTAGAGGGATCTTATAAGAGTTGGTTGGCAGTTTTCCTGTTATCTATGACTCAATATCTACTAGCCCTGGTAATATCACAATTTTAATTTTAGAAACCTAGAAGATCACAGGGAATTGTGTCTTTCGCACATTTTGTGCTATATATTCATAACAGAGTCACTAAAACTTTCCAAAAAAAAATCCCTTTTTGAATCTTTAAAAGTAGCCCTTTCATACATACACGACACAAAAATTATATGAGAAACACGTACAATCACAAAAGGAACGGCCCCAAAATTGAACCCTATGGTATTCCAAAAATAATTAAAATAAATGATGCAAGAATACTTCATTTGAGTGCATACTTTAAAAACGTCTTGGAAATAGACTAAAAGTAAGTTTAATTGTTTGATGCGAAAATTTATATGAAACATGAGTTTCGATCACGAAGTAGCTGAATGCATGGGAAAGCAAGTTTTTCGTTTTATCTGGCTTTAATTGGATCAGATAATATACGTTGTATAATATGCATGTAGACTGTATAAAATCTGAGGGATATACATAACAAGTGATCTAGAACAAACTCAAATTGTTAATTATTAGCTTACTTTTGTTAAAATCAAAGTCACATTTCTAAAATTTTGTCTGCTTATTGATATAAAAGTTGCGGTACACTCAGGCTGGGCCTGACAGACTTTTCTTGTTTTCAACTGAAGGCAAAAATGTAAAATAGTGTGTAATTGAAAATAATTTACTCTGTATGAAAGAAAGAGTTTAACTTTGACAATTTATTTTAGGGAATATGAAAAAAGAATATGATTTCTTTTGAGAGGGTTTATTTAACACATATTAAAGTATAAAAACGAATTTTTACAAAGAGCTGTACAGGAGAGCGGTTTTCTCGTAGTAGTATAAGACCTGGAACAAAAAAAAAAAACAGTGCACTTTTGAAGAAATATCTCGTTTTTTTTCTCAAAAAATAAGGAGTAAATTTTTTATAAAACAAAAAGTTTAGGTTTACTCAAAATGCGGCTACATATTCCAAAAGAGAATATAATTATAAGGCTACTATCAAAATTTCAAATCGATCCATGGAAAGGTGTTTCAGTAATCCGTTCTCCCATTTTGAAAAAAAGTGGTTTGGAGAGAAACCGACCAATTAAATACTTGAAATATTTTTTACCTTTAATCTGTTCCATCATTTTTGAAAAAAGTTATTGTGTTGCCAATTCCAAACTGTCGGAAATGCTCTTCACAAGGCGATTTCTGGTCCTTCCTCAGCAAAGTTCTTGAAAAATTAATGCGCTCCCAAATTACTTCCTTTCGGAATCAGGAATCTTTACTAACGCGCTGACAATCAAGTTTCAGACTACAGGATAGTTGTGAGTCGGTGTTACTCAATGTGGTTTCGGATATTGGTGGCGCTCTTGACAGTGATCGGATAGCTATACTAGTTATTCTGCATTTCAGTACGGCGTTAGATTCTATTAATCATGATATTCTTGTTCTTAAATTGAGGCTAAATTTCAGTCTCTCGTCTACAGCCATGACTCTAATCAAAAATTGTCTGCTCTACGGTATCCAATCGGTTTCATCTCCCTTAATTTTTCACTGTGGTATACCTCAGGGCTCTATTCTTGGTCCTATCCGCTTCACACGATACATAAATTATCTACCCACGATTTTGAAAGATACTTCGGTCCACATTTAGGCTGATGACGTACAAATTGATTTAGATAGGCCAATTGGCTTAATTGAAGATGGCGTTATTCAGCTTAGCGATGACCTTGATAGGATCTATAACTGGGCTAAGCGCAATTACCGAATTGTGAATCCAAATAAATCGAATTGTCAATTTGTGTCATGGGGGGGGGGGGGGATAACTATACCTTAGTGAAATAAAAATTGAGATTTTTGGCTCTGTGGGTACTGTAGTAGGGTATGAATGGCAAAGAGGTCATTATACAAAGAAATTAAGTGCTCACGATGATAGTCAGCATAACAAAATCTCAGACATGGCCTCTAGGCCTAGCAGGGGGCGATGAAATTGGAAGTTATGCATGTATGCTAGTAGACCTTATTTGTTGAGTTCAAATGGTAGCTATAAGCTCCAAATAGTGAATCTCGAAACCTATCCAGACTTGAATACGGGCATATCTTAACCTTCACGTGGTCCCCCCTCACAGCGCCCATAAGGGTTGTATTACCTGTATAGGTCAAGTACAATTCTTTTAGTTATTGCAAATAATATCTAGGCCCGGACGAAGTTACCAGTCCCGTTACAAAAAGGATATCTTGCATGGTGATTGGCACTGCGAGTATTCATGGTCTGTTTCATGCTTTACGAAACCCATACCAAATGGGTAGCCCGACATTGGCTAACTTGGTACCACGGGGGGTTGAGGAGTCCTGAATATTGGATTTATTCACCTCAACTTGGGATGGCCCCTTTATGGGAGCATCGTGGTGGCTGTGGAGAATGGTGCCGTGACCCTAGATCGGCAAAGATTGGATAGGTCTCGCTTCTACCAGCAAGTTGATGTCATCTCATGCTCTATTGGCATACTATAACTCGTTTTTACGTACATGAGTACGTTGAACTTTCTGTCTATTTATGAATAGGAGAGATTATGACATAAATGATCTACCAGTAGTTCAGATGAACGGCATCGTCATACCATATGCTAGGTCGGGTAAAAATCTGGGCATTGAGCTAAATCAAAGTTTAGGTGTTGTAATTATATATCTAATACAGATAGAAAGGTGTATTCTTCTCTTCGAATGCTAAGAATTTTGGCAATTATAATGTCACAATGCATGCGCATGAAGCTTTCTAAAGCTCTCGTGCTACCCCCACTTTATCTTTGGGAATCTAATATTTCCTAAACTGAATTCTTGCTGTCTCCGGAAATTAACCGGAGCTTTCAATGACACGATTCAATTTATATTCGGCTTGTCCAGATTTTCTCATATTTCGTTTTATGTCAACTCTTTCCTTGGATGCTCTCTTAAAACATTTCTCATGAACAAAAGGCTGAAATTCTTGTATAACCTGATCTATGCAAAGAGTCAGCTTATCTCCAGGATCGTGTTCTTCAATTTCTGAGCTAGACTCGACATCATCATCTTCTACTGTCTAGCTTCCTTTCTCAAATTGGTCCGCAATCTTGCTTTGTACAAGTCATTCGTAAATGGAATAGCTTACCTATTAGCCTTCAGCGGGCTAGGTCCATTGGAACACACTGTTTGATGCTGTGCGTGCACTGTGCACCTTTTCGATTCCTCGACTATATTTTTGTATACATTTATTATTATTATTCTTAATATTTATTTATTTTTTTTTTTCTTCTTAATTTTTGTTCTTTTACTCTAACATTATATTCAATTTTTACATTTCGTTTACCAATTTTTTTTGTTTTAGTATTTGTACATGTTTATCATTGTTATGACTCTTTCCGTATCTATAATTTACACACATATTGTTAATATTTACAATTTTTCCTATGCTTTATTGTACACTATTTATATTTCCAATATCTTTTGTACCTTTGCCAACAATAAAGTTTATTTATTATTTATTATTATTAAATATGAGAGGCTAATAAAAAAAAATGGAAATTTTGCCTTGAACTCTGCAACAAAAAATTTTCTAAAAATAAAAATTCTGCCTAGACACACTATTTTTCTTTTTCTAACTTGCGGTACCTCACCAGATCAATCTAGCTAATTGATTCTACTGAAACTTTTAAATTTTCTATTAATAATATTTTCTTTTATGTTTTTAAATCTGTAACTTACCAGCGCAAATCAGACCAAAAAAAAAAAAAAACAGATATTTGAACAGAGCCAAAAACAAACTAATTGCAATATTAATTTTAATTATTTATTTATTTATTTTTTTACAGCATTAGAGCCGACAGAAGAGCCTCGATTTAAAGTGCATTTATCTAATGTTATGGCACGTGTTGGACAAAAAATCAAATTGGAATGTATTGTAACAGGAATCCCGACTCCTGAATTATATTGGTCTCATAATGGTAAACCGTATGCTAGTCGAGATTTAAAAGTAAGTCAATACGCAACTGCTGCCAAATTGTGTGGGATGTTGGCGCGTAATTTTCTTCTATATACACACAGTTGTCGCATCGCGCAATAGGCGCAATTAATAAATTTCTTAGCTGACAAGTTTGTTACTTAGTCGCTATGTAAAACCATTTTTATATTTATATTTTTTTCTACACTTACACATACAAATATGCATGCTAATATTTTTGCCTTTTAATTTTCTTGTACATATACAGATTTGGTTGGTTTTTTTTTTCAAAAATTTTGAGAGTACACACCCGACAAAAAGATAGCTATGCGCAATATCCGCTCACGCTTTTATTTGTTCACATAAAAATATACATGCATACATACATACATACATACAATTGCTTGTTCTAAATTTGCAATTTTATTAAGATATATTTTAAAATAATAGCAAAAATAGATGTATGTAGGTGCTCGCACATTTTAAATGCACATTCTCAAAATATATCAGAACTAAATTTTTGTTAAATTCAATATTTGCAGTACGAGAATGAACGGGTTACGTTAATCATACCAGAATCGTATCCAAAAGATGCTGGTCTATATGTTCTTACGGCAAGAAATTTGGCTGGTGAAACTCATAGTTCCTGTAATATAACCGTTAAAGGACGATTACCAAATGAAACATCCGATTCGGAAATGGCTAGTGATATCGAACCGATAAAACCATCTGTACAGCTTCCATTGAAAAACGTTGCCGTCTTTGAAGGAAAATCAATTCGTCTAGACTGCGTAATTATTGGTCAACCAGAACCAGAAGTGATTTGGTATCATAACGAACGTCCTGTTAAAGAATCATCTGATGTTCAATTACTATTCCAAGGTGATCGTTGTTCTCTTGTAATTCAAGAAGCCTATTTAGAAGATGCAGGATCTTATAAAGTTGTTGCAATTAATTCAGCTGGCGAAGCATCAAGTAGCTGTACATTAACTGTTGCTCCATTAAATATATCTGAACCTCCTGCAACTAGAATGCAAAGTGAACGAATTCAATCGAATGAATCACAACCAAAATTCGAGAAATTTCTCACCGATGTTCTAGCAGCTGAAGGTGATACAGTCGAATTAGAATGTGTAGTTAGTGGTAGTGATACGAAACCAACAGTGAAATGGTATTTAAGTAATAAAGAACTTATTGAAAGTGATCGCATTAAATTCATATCGGATAATAATGGTGTTTTTAAATTAATTATAAAAAATGTTGCTGCAGATGATAAAGGTGTGTACACGGTGAAAATTTCAAATATTTATGGTGATGCAAAATGTTTCTCCCATTTAAATGTTAAAAGTGTTAATGCCCCCGAAAATCAACGACCACAATTAGAAGTTATTGAAGAGAAATTAATATGTCCCACATTCAAAGAGCTTTTCTCCGATAAAAATGGACATCCCGGTGAATTAGTAAAATTCGAGTGTATTGTAATTGGTAAACCAACACCGAAAGTTAAATGGTTTTTCGATGATCAACCTGTTCATGGAAAAAATTTCCTAATATCAACAAGCGGTGATCGTCAAGTACTAACAATACCATCAGCAAGTCCAGAAACAGTTGGAAAAATTTCATGTATTGCTGAAAATGAAACTGGAAGGGCAACATGTGTTGCTCATTTAAGTTTAATTGGACCAGGTCTACAACCATCTACGGTAGATGTTCAAAGTATGACCCAAGAACATAATGCAGAGTCATCTAAAGTGACAATTAAGAAACAAATATTCACAACAACATCAACATCACAAGTTAGTACAGTTGAAGGTAATGTACCGGAAATCGAAGTGAATGGATCGATTTCATCTACGAATCAAGCATTTATGCAGTTCGATTCACAACCACCGAATATTATAGAAAGTCGACATTATGAAGAATTTCATAAAACAAGTGATATGCCTGTAATTTCACAACAACAAAAATCAATTATTCATGCAATTAAACCGGAAGATGTTAGCCAACAGAAATCTGCACGAAAACAAACTGCACCGAGATTTGTGAGTCCAGTTAATGGAAAAATTGTTGATCAAGGAACAGATGTTTTACTTGAAGCAATCTATGATGGTTTTCCATCTCCTGAAATTAAAATCCAGAAAAATGGTGAAGATCTTTTCGAAAGTGATCGTATAAAAATTTCGAATAAATTCAATAAGATTTCTATTGATTTGACAAATGTTGGAATTCGAGATGCTGGACGATATTCAATTACAGCTTCTAATACAGCTGGATCTTCTACAAGTACAGCTGATGTTGTCGTTAAAAGTAAGTCAATGTTTATTTTATTTTTTTTTTATGTATGCGCATATGTATAAATAGAAAAAGCTTATTATGAAAATATAAATCTCCCGCGCCCCGTACATTACGAAATTAACTAAAACAAAACTATTTCGCTTGAAGTGATATTGATGGTTTAGGGCCAACTTTCTGTCCACTGCATAAAATATAAATGATTTGATTTGCTGGCGACTGTTGGTGGTAACCTTGACTTTCAAGATTTATTGTTAGCAGCAGGACAGAAATTATAGTTGCCTTGTCGCAACTTGCAGTAATTCACGTTTTTAGAATTTGTAAAAAACAAAAATGAATAATTTTTAGAAATTTTGAGTCGATTTCCCAAGGGCTGTTTTGTTATGACAAGAAATTATTCTGGGTTTCTTCGTAGCTCTCTGTATTATTTCTTTCGCGTGAATGTAATACTTATGACAGACTGGGGTATTGATATCTAGATATTCGAAATACCCCGTCTGTACACCATGTGTGTCATCATATATCCAGAAAACTAGTGAGTATTAAGGTAACAAAATAATCAATTCTTGACAAAACAAAAAGCATATCAATTTTCGATAACCTGAAAAAAACTACATTTACTTTATTTTAAGCACAAAATTGTTTTATACTCAATTTCTTGTGAGAATAAATATCCGTTAGATTATGTTGCAAATATTTTATTTAACTGAAAGGCACATTTTGGAAATTCAGTCATCACCTTTACTTGAATATGCAAGAAAATCATTAAACCTCATTTGAATCTGTCTTGATTTTATTTTTTTCAAAACTGATATTTTTTAGCAGTCTTATTAAAGGAAGAAGACCTAGTTTCCCAAGAAACAATTTTTTTTTATATAGTAGTAACCGTAAGGTTTCCATTACCAAATTACATAACTTAGGTTATATAGACTAGTATACTCGAAACCTCTTCGTAACCACTATAAACCCCTTCTAGAGCTTAAATGGAGGATTATATAAAGGTTAATGTGACTTGATTGAGATAACGTTTTATAACTAAAAGTTTTATAAAATGAGTAATAAAAATATTCTGGTTACCTTAATATAACTTCTTATATAACCCTTATATAACCTGGGGTACTCTCGATTAATTTACTTTGGTCACAGTAGTGGTTGCGGTAATATTTCGGTTACCTTTGTTTATAATGGTATTGGTAACGTTTCCAGAACGCTTGGAATTTTTTCAGACTGATTACTTTTAGTGATTGAAATGTTAGGGAAATTAATTACTTTTCGTTACCTTTATAAAACAATATAAGGCAAATATTTACCCAACCTATATTGAAATAGAATTTCGATATTTTTTTGTACTGCATTTTTATAATGTAAGGGTTTAATATTTTTACATCTTAGTATTACAATTTATCGGCATGTACGTAGTGAAATTCAGCTGCAATTAAAATTTTACTGTGAATATCATTATAGATACTTCTAAAAAATACAGACCGCTCCAGAAATAAGCAATATTTAATTATTTTAATTAAATATGAAAAAATTTAAAATTTTCACTTAGGTGATATCAATTGATAAAAGTAACATTACATAATTTAGAAAAATTATATATCTAAAATGATGTGTTTTCTTCATATGAAATTAAAACGGAAGACACATATCAGCAATTTAAATAATTGGCTTAACCGATATTTTCATTTTTATATGCAATGCACAGATGAAAAAATGGCGGCTTGTACTTAAATGAACAAATTACCATTATAAAACTTCAACTACTTTTATATAAACTCTGGCTCTGTTATATAAACTCAATTACCCTTATAAAACTTCTAGAAATATTATATAAACTACAGAAACTACCATATATATACCTTTTAGTCATAATATGTTACCTTTGGTAATGTTATATATCTTAAAGTAATGACAAAATGTCTGTGTCATATTCTTCTTATAACAATTTTTGTTGTACGCTCCTCGATAGTGTAATGAATAATTTTAGTTACGAAAAAAAATGTCATATAAAATCGTGCAAATTAAAGGGGCAGGTCAAGAAGCCTTACTTTGTGCATTGCGCCAACAGCTCGGGAAAATGCATATTGAAATGGCCAAATACGAAAAAATTTACGTTACTAAAAGTTTCCAATTTTTATAACAGTCACCTTTGTTACTAAAATGCCAGAAATAAATGAAAATAGTTTTATAATGGCTCCATTCGATACTAAAATTCATTTGTGTTTATAACGGTCACCGTAGTTACTACAAGGCCACCAAAAAATGTTACGATATTTTATAGTGGGTATATGTATTACCGAAAGTTCCCAGTTTTTATTAAAGTCACCTAAATTACTGAACGTTGTCGAGTTATATAAGGGTAACCACGGATACAGCAATAAACATTTATTACCAATCAGTTATATAACGTGGTGATGAAACAGAAATATAAAACTTCCTTAAACACCTTCTAATAATGGTTACTCTAAGTTATATAGAACGGTGATTGAAACATTTACATTTCCATCACCAACTTATAAAACCTTTAGTAACTTACTTCCACGAGAACAATTAATAATCTTAAAAAACTCTAATATAACTACGCCACCAATTGGTAATATTAAAAAACCCTTATATAACCAGTCAAGTTCTTATATAACCGAGTAACCATCATATGCCCTTTATAAAATAACCCATCACCTTCAGACACCAAAAATTGGAAAAATTGTTACTTGGGAAATATCAGTTAGATTATGTTGCAATTATTTTATTTTACTGAAAGGCACATTTTGGAAATTCAGTCATCACCTTTATTTATTTATTTCGCTAAATGCTAGCTAGAATGGTCCCTGGACACAATACTTAAATTAAGCTAAAGATAAAGCTAAAGCACAAAGCAATTAATTGAGGATTCTTCTTAATTGAGTCTTATTAATATTAAAATCTATCAAATGAAAATTCAAATTAGAAGTACAGAACAGTTTAGTCATAGGCTCGAAGTGTCCATAGTTGGTGCGATGGGAACACAAATAAATGAAGTCATTAGATCGTAAGTGTCGAGATCGTGAATTGAAATTAATTTTCTGACATGCCGATGTCACCCTTCACAAGTTGAAATATAAAGCTAATATCACAAATTTTTCTACGAGTCTTAAGAGTAGGAAGGTTTATTAAATTTAATCTTTCGTTATAAGGAGGAAGATGAAGTCTATCTCTCCATTCAAGACCTCTTAGAGCAAGAAGTAAGAATCTCCTTTGCACGCTCTCACTATGATCGGAGTAATTTTTGTAAGAGGGAGACCAGACAGGACTGGCATATTCCAAAACGGGTCTAACAAGAGTGGTAAAAAGAGCTTCAGTAATGTAGATATCATCTAATTCTTTTGCCCAACGCTTTACAAAGCCGAACATTGAGTTTGCCGTATTAACGATGCGATGTATGTAGAAATTAAGGGTGAGTTTCGAGTCAAACAATACCCCCAAGTCACATATTTTATCAACTTTTGAAAGTAATGACCCATTCATAGCATAGACAACATTCGCAGGGACTCGCTTACGAGAGAAAATGTTTAAAATGAGAGAACTCTTTTCACACCATTCAACAAGTCTGTCCAGGTCATCCTGCAAATTTAGACAGTCGCAATGTGAGTCGATAGATTTATGTAGTTTTAGATCATCTGCGTATATTGGCAAATCAGATTCAATAAATACATAGTAAACATCATTTATGAATAATATGAAGAGAAGGGGCCCTAAATGACTACCCTGTGGAACACCGGAGTAAGCCGTTTCTTCAGACAAAGCAGAACGGAACTGAATCCTAAGTTTGCGATCCTTAAGGTAGAATGATAACCAATTCAACAGCCAAATTGGTAAACCTAAAGATCTCAGTTTAAATAACAAAACAGAGTGAGGAATCTTGTCAAAAGCCTTGCTGAAGTCTGTATAAATACAGTGAGTTTCGCAATCACACTCAAACGATTCGATACAAGTAGATGTAAACTGGATCAAGTTTGTTGTTGTTGGCCTTCCCTTCATAAAACTATGCTGATGAGCATTAAGAACTCCACTACAATAAAAATACAAAAAGTCATATAAAGAAGCTTCAAACAGTTTGGAAATACAAGACAATTTAACAATAGGACGATAGTTGGCAACAAGCTCCCTTTTACCGGACTTAAAGATTGGGACAATAAACGACTCTTTCCATAACTTAGGAAATTTACCAAGCCGCAGTGATAAATTAAACAAAAATGTTAACGGGTAAGAAAGCATTCCACTGCAGTTCTTTAAGACAATAGGGGGATTTGCAAGAAAATCATTAAGCCTCATTTGAATCAGTCTTCATTTTATTTTTTCAAAACTGATATTTTTTAGCAGTCTTATTAAAGAAAGAGGACCTAGTTTTCAAAACCTACAAAGGCTTGCATGTCTAAGTATAGACTATTCTGGAACCTTAACATTTGCATGTTAGGAAGCAGGCCGCCTGAAACAAAATCAATTTGGTTGGCTACCTGAAAGTCCCAGAAGAATTCCCCGGTGATCAACCCAATTTCAGATGTTATTCCGACACGTCATAGCTTTGAAACAGCATTTAAGTTGATTTTAGGGGATCGCCAACAGTGACACCCTGGGAACCTACCCTTTTGATTGATTGATTGAAAAAGAGGTTTGCGTCCCGAGGGGACCACCGAAACGTAGACCAAAACAAGGCCCATTGTCCACCCTCCAGACCCATGAGCAATCACTCATAGGTCTCAACTGGACGCCCTTATAAATTTAAGTATTGGCGCCCAGCTCTCCTTGCCGGCATCGAGTAAATCGTTCAGAAGGTGTGAGCCAAGGCGTTTGTATCATATTCCTAAGAGTGCCGGACACTGACAAAGGAAGTGAGTCGGACTCCTCTCCGCAACCCACGCATATAGGATCATCAACAAATCTCAGCTTGTGAAGGTGACCCTTGAGAGAAGAGTGCCCAGTGAGAATAGTCGCCAGAGTTCTCAGTATTAGCTTTTTAAATCCTAGGAGCTTATGCGTTTGGTTTTTTAATAGGGTTTGTCAATGGTTGAAGCACGGAATATGATTCCCATTCTGCCCTGAATGGAATTTAAGATTCACAATTGCTGTTCAGAATGGTCTCGAGGAGGTGGTCACTGTCCCGGTCGATGCCAGGTGCGATAGACTGCACGAATTCATAAATGGATTCGTGTGGGACTCTTGTTCTAGAGTGAATCCAGCCAATATTAAGATGCATTCTTAGCGCTGCAGTCGACGACCCCTGCTTAATATGTATTTGTACCAAGTGCATGTTGAGGATAACTTCCAGATCACGAGTGCTAGTTGACTGAAGGGCGCCGGTTGCGCTGAGGCGGCACACTCTTTGATGCTCCTCCAGTATCTTGCGATAACTGGGGAAGTTCATTGCTTTCCTCCACACCACAGAACCGTAGGTTAACGTGGGTCGGATGACGCTAGTGTATATATAGGATCATCCGTGGTTTGAGTCCCAACTTCTTTCCTACCACTCTGCGACACATTGTGAAGACTCTAAGTGCTTTGTTCGTCTGCTTTCAAGGCGCGGTTTCAAGTTTACCTTGTTATCTAATATAATACCTAGGTATTTTACTCTGTCCTTTAGGTCCAAACGCGTGGAACCAATCAATTTCAGGTTTCAACTGGGGATAGTCCTTTTCATGGTGAATAGGCATATGTTAGTTTTCCGTGGATTAAGAAGTCTGTAAAGTATTCGCAACAGAGAACAAAAGCATTCGCCACACTTAGCAGAAAGGAGGTTAGGTTCATAACGGGCCAATTTACTGGGCACTGTGCACTTAGATGTCATCGTAAAAGGATGGGTAAGATCTGTGGTGAGAGCTTTATACGCTCTCTTACTTAACCGTAACCCTAGAAACATACAGTTCCAATAAGATGATACGAAATTATTCTGGGTTTCTTCGTAACTATCTGTATTATTTCTTTCGTGAACGTAATACTTATGACAGACATGGGGTATTGACATCTAGATATTCGGAATACCCCATTTGTACACCATATGTGTCATCAAATATTCCCAATATATATATTCAGAAAAATCCCAGCAAACGTTACGATTGACCTATGAATCGCTTTCTTATGATTTCTAATTGCCACAACGAGAATACTTATTGCTCGCAATAATACATTTTTATCGCTTACGTTTAACTTGACGCGGGTAAATGCTGCATCGCTTCTGAATTGAGTAAGCGAATCATTTGATAATCGCCATTGCAATAAATATGTTATCTTCTTGCCGATAACGGTAAAAGTTCTTTAAAAATAATTTATACTATATACACCTCACCCTAATCACATCTGATACCAGCGATCTGGGCAGTAAAAATGTAATAATGTAGCGATAAGAAAGTGATTCGAAGGCCACAATTTTTATTGCTATTTTTATCACCATAGCAATTTATCGCCAGTGGGTCTAGACTAGATATCAATATCCTCAAATATTACTGGATATAACCTGATCATCGGCACTTCTTACTTGCGCAGCGCCATCTAGTCGTTAGTAATAATATGATAATTTGTGAAATTAAGCAAAAATATGTATCTCTGAGCATTCTCAAGAAAGCGAAAAAAATTTCTTTGTCAAGATGAAGTCGAAAGAAGTAAAATGTTCACTTTCCGGAAAAAATAATGAAAAAAAAAGGAAAATATTGAACTCCGCGGAAACAACGTTTATTATCGAAGTATGAAGAAATCGATTTTTTTTCCATTTTCGTTCCAAATACGTGAATTTATCGTATATCACCTTGATCATAAAGTTTCAGGAATTTATTTAGAGAATTAAAAATACAAGTTTATTCATCAAAGTTTATTTTGTCACCTTCAAAGTACTCTCCATCAACTGCAACGACACTTATGCCTCGAAATATTTTTCATATTCGGTTTTCGGTATGGCCTTCAGAGCCGTCTTCGATTTTTTTCATTATGTCTTCTCGGCTGCTAAAATGCTTTGCGCGGAGCGGTTTCATGAATTAACCGAAAAGGAAGAAATCGCAGGGAGCCAAAGCAGATGAATTCGGTGGCTGCTGGATAGTATTCGTTCTATTCTTGGCCAAAAAATCACGGATAATGATGGCATTATGCGACGGTGCGTTACCATGGTGCAAAATCCACGAGTTGTTTGCCCATAATTCCGATCTCTTTTGCCGAATAGCTTCACGCAAATGTCTCGAAACGCCCAAATAATACTCCTTGCTCACTGTTTGACCTTCAGACAAGACCGTAAGCATTACCTTCTTTTCGACTGAAAACGACCTGGCTTTTTCGGTCTTTGCTCATAATGTGTACGCCATTCACTTGCTTGATGTCTGGACAGCGTGTCATACTCATAAACTCACGTCTCCTCGCCAGTAATGATACGTTTGATAAAAATTGGGTCAGTTTCAGACTCGAAAATCATTTCTTTCGCGATTTCAATGCCGTCCTCTTTTTGCATGAAATTCAGGTCTTTTGGCACCAGCTTTGTAGCGACACGTCTCAAGCTCAAATCATCAACCAAAATTTCGTGAACGGAACCATAAGCGATGTTCAAGTTTTCTGCCAGTTCTCTGATGGTTAATTTGTGATTTTCTGCCAACATTTCTTGGATCGTATCGATGTTTTCTTCAGTTTTTGATATTGACGGCCTGCTGCTGCGATCCGTGCCACACATAAACGTCTGTTTTCGATAAAGTAACATTTCCAATGTCTTTGTACCGTTAAATCCGTTTTTAACACAAAATTTAATGCAAACACGTTGATGCAAAGTTGATTTTATTTTTAAAATTGTAAAAAATTGTAAAAAAACGAAAACACTCACAGAGGCAGATGTACTTAACACGGCGTAACTCTAACAATGGTCAAGCTATGATGCTGAAATTTGGCGGGAATGTCAAAGACATATGCGGCAACCTAATAAAAAGAAATAACTCAAATCGGGAGACTGACACCGCCACACGGTGGACTTTCTGGTGGTGTTTACAGTTTATTGCTACCGTTTAGCTTACATTTAAGCTAATATATTTGTGATTTCCATTTCCAAACTGTTTACTCTTAAAAATCTGTCAACTGAATTGAAATGTCATAGTACGGCTTGTCACATCAATACCTCCTGTTCGGTCTGTCAGAGATCCTTTAATATCATAATAATTTAATAGCGTAATGGTTATGGGGTATTGATATCTAAATATTCCAAATATCTAGATATTAATTTTATTTTTGTTTAATGTGACACACATTATCATATTATTACTCAGAACTAGATAGCGCTGCGCACCGTAAGAAGTGCTGCTGATCAAGTTGTACCTACCCAGTAATATTTGAGGATATTGATGTGTAGTTTTCTGGATATATTGGGAGTATTTGAAAACACACATGGTGTATCAACGGGGTATTCTGCAAGGGACTTCCGTCCAATTAGCCTTCTATGCTACTTGGCTAAAGTATTTGAAAAAATAGTATACCAGCAAACCATAAACTACACAAAAAGAAACTGTTTACTGTCAACCTAGCAATCTGAGTTTCGTCCATATCATAGCTGTGAAACCGCTATGCTGAATGTGACATCGGATATTCACATGGCCCTTGATGAAGATCATCTGATTATTCTTGCGCTACTTGATTTTAGTAAAGCGTTTGACTCCATAGATCACTCGAACTTGCTAACTAAATTGTGTAATAAATTCTTCTTCTCTTCATCGGAAATAAGCTTCATTAAAAGTTTTTTAAGTAGGCGTAGCCAATTTGTAAAAACAAATAATGTTACCTCGAGAAGTATATCTCTCTCTTGTGGCGTACCCCAGGGATCCGTACTTGGTCCCCTGCTTTTTAGTCTATATATCAATGATCTCCCAGATGTTATTGTAAATTGCAAATTGCAAATATACCTTAGTAGACGAATTGGCTTAGTGGAAGATTGCATAAGTCGGATAAATGAGGATCTCAAACGTGTTTTTGACTGGTCTGACCAAAATAACTTAGCATAATAAATCGAACTGTATGGCGATCTATAGACGTGATATTGATGAGAATTCTTTACCACCGATTTATTTGAACGACAATAGACTAGTATATGTAAACTCTGTGAAGTATTAAGGGTTTCACCTCAATTCAAAATTTTCATGTTGTGATCATGTCAGTGTTACACTGCCTGCGGCAGCTTTGGTTGACCTTCGATTGCCTAATGCATCATTTACGAGTAAGACTAGCTAAATCCCTTTTACTACCCTATTTCATATATGGCTGTACGATATTTCCAGTTCTCGATTCAGTCTGTCGTAGGAAACTCTTGGTTGCATTCAATGATGTAATCCGATTTGTCTTCAGATTGCCGCGGTATAGTCACGTCTCTCTTTATATAACGTCTTTTCTTGACTGTCCGATAGAAACTTATCTAATAAATTACAGACTAAAATTCCTCCATAGACTTACATAAAGCGAGAAGCCTTCATACCTATTTGAGAGATTGAGTTTCATACAGTCATCCCGGCACATGAATATTTCGATCCCCCGTTGCAAATCATGCTATGGGGAGGGCTCTTACTTCGTCCAGGGCACTCGTTTGGGGAATCATTTTCCAGCTAATATACAGATAACAGGATCCATCGGAATCTTTTACAAATCATTATAGCCACTAAACTTATTCTAAATATTTGGGGCACAACTTGGATACGTATTGTTAAAGCTATTTGATAACTTTTCTTACGCATAATAATACTAATAAAAATAAACTCTGTTCTTAAACCTACGATTATTCGTTAGTTTAGTTAGGCTAAGCTTACTCGTAGTTGGTTAAGTTAGTTTTTAGTAAATTAATGTATTTCCCCAAATTAAATGTTGCACGATTATTTACTAATTATGTACAACTCCAATTCACTTTGTACGTTTTAGATCTTGTTATCTTTGTACTACACTCAAGAAATATATTCTATTCCGAATATCTATTCTATTCTTTTTCGAATATCTAGATATCGATATCCCATGTCAGTCTGATGTGACTTTTGTTTTGCTAAAGGCAAGCTCAAATGTTGTATGAACAACTTCCAAAATTATGTAGAAATTAAAACAGCAAAAGCCTATACGATATTTTATGATATTTCGTAAATGGAAACCTCATCCAGTTATTTAACTGGCCATAGATTTTTCAAAATTTCTTATTTGAGTTTTCAAAAGCTCTTGAACCTTATAAGTACTTACTTGTACTTGAAAATTTTTAAGTACCAGTACCGGAACTTGTACTTGAGATTTGAAGTATGGGTCCCGGTCTGATACTTGGAACAAATACTAAGCATTAGGCAGGGCATCACTATCATATTAGTTTCGTGTATGAAACTTAGGGATTCTGATTTATTTTTCTTAGTACATGAGAGACGGAAAAGTGGGAATGTAGAAAACAAAGGTGTCTGTTAATTAAGGCGCCTTCTCTTAAAATAAAAGCTCGATATCTGACATTAATGCCCCCTGTCAGGCCTTGCCTTAAATAAATGTTCCATTATGTAGTGCCACCTATCGAGTGTTAGCTACAAGATTTTATTAAGCATATGATTCATTCATTATTACTTTATGTTATTATGCTGTCCAATTCTTACAATAACAAAGAGGAATACTAACAAGCTATATTAGTGAAGCCGTACCGTAACATTAGGCATACAATACAAGGACTGGGCAAGTAACAAAAATCGATAGCTCCTCATTCGAATATAAAATCGACGACTTGCGTTTAATGAGATAACCAGAGGGTAAGCCAGCAAAGAAGCACTCAACTTGATCTTAGAAATTTACTGGTAATTTTTTCTTTAGAAATTTTATGCATTATTCGAGGCAGACAGCAATGCATCGTTCCAATATAATATCAACGATGTCTCGACCTGATGTAGGAATCTTTACATTTTTTCTAAGACGTTAGAAATTTCTTAATTTTACGATGACACGCCATTTTCAAAAAATCATATCTGGAGATTGGAACAACCGATTTTCCTGATTTAAGTTCCAAATGAAGCTTAATACTTTATATATTTCATAAAAAACTACAGCAGTACCGAACGAATTTTTTTGTTGTTGATAGTAGTATTTTTTTTTTAATAGAAATATTTACTATATTACCTTTAAAATTTTTTGTCTGTATTTTCATTTTATAGTTAAAAGAAAAAAATTGCGATGGTGTTCAGCTTCGTTGTGGAGATATAAATTTTTAAAGTGACCACGTATACACAGCCCTTCCACGCAAAAGCAAACCCTTTGTGTTATTTTGGACTAATTTTGTAACAAATCATTTCCGATTTAGATGAAACTTTCATAGTTTATATGAAATTCAAAACTGGTTCACCCGTGTATTTTGTTTTTCCCTACCATACCCTACCACCAGGGAGTTTAAGAATTTCGTGATTTTGCGATGAAACTCTGTACCAGACAAACTGTGAAAGCTTCATCAACATCGAAGATGTTCGGGTTCCAAGGTGATTGGTTTTGTGTGGAATGGCTAATACTACATATACCAGGTTGTATTATGTACCTTAGGAAGATTCAGAAGAATGATAAAAGGAGAAGTAAAAGTAGCCAAACCGGAGGATTATTAAAAAATGTTTACAAAACAGAATAATTTATCGACATTTTAATATTTTACACATCTTCTTTCTGGTATAATTTGGAGATATCAAAATATAATAAAACATTATCCTCATTGTTTTCCGTCACAATTTTTTTATATTTTAAAACATATATAATCTGAACATTTGCACACACAATGACGTACATATATGAAATAGAAACGATCGTCGCACCATTAAGGTCTGCTCGTCCGAAGGCCATACAAATCACAAAGCTCAATGAAAGAATTTCTATAGTTCAATTTGAGCGCCATCTACTATTGATTAGTAAAAAGCAGAATAGCAATTTGTATGAAAGAACGGGTTTTGAAATATTACTTGTAATTCACTTTACATATAAAAAACTTAAAGTTTTATGTCAGAATATACCATAGAATATATCATTCTAAGTAATAGTACAAAAGTGTGCATGAAAACGTATTCGAAAATAACGAAATTCGCCTGTAAAAATTAAGATTTTTTCTCACGAAAAGGGTTATGGTCGAGAGTACTTTTTAAGGAAATAAAACAGAATATTAAAAAACTATTTCCAGCAATTTCTCAACAGAATTCTACTTTACTGATATATGTGCTTTCGATTTAATTTTATTAGTTTTCAAACTCTGTATCACATTTTGAAAATCTCCGATATTTAGCTAATCTAGTGAACACCATGTTTCAAAAACCTTATAACTTTTTATAAATTCCTTATATCCAAAATTTATTTCCAACAATTCCTCCGTAAGACAACATTAGTTTTTATTTATTACAATTTAAAGAATATAGACGCATGCAGTAAGTTATAGCCGTGTTCAAAAATCAGGTTTTATCACAATTCCAAGATGAGGCGCCTTAAACAACACACCTTTCTTTCATTTTTCTTTTAAAATCGTGCAAATTTCATTTTACTTTTCAAATGAACACTAAAGAATGGGAAATAATTGAAAACTGTTCGTTGTTCTTCTGACCTCTAACATCGGAACCTTCCGACAAAGACAGCCATGTCTCAAAGGCTGTTATTATTAAAATCGCCGCGAATGTCCACACGTTTTTTCACGTAAGAAAACTACATATTACAAAAAATAGTGACGCCATGTCTGCGACTTGTAAAATGAGAATTATTTTATGAAGTTTTTGTGTGCAGAGTTATTTTAGTGGAAATTATGTTCTAGAATTTAGATTATGTTTCTTGTGGGTTCTATAACTTATAGACTCTCTATACTCTCTGTAACTTTAGAAACTTTATGGTTTTTTTAATCTAATTTCATTTGCTCTAGGCAACATTTCATGAGCTGCTATAGATCGCAAACAAAATGTTTGTTACAACCTATGTACGAAAGTTGGGGAATGTGACCTACCATAAAAAAAAGTCCGCCAATAGTCAGAGGAGTCAAAATAGGGTATTGATTAGGTGATCCATTACGGGCTCTAACATCTCTATTTCGGAGAATTCCCATCCATCACTGTGTGCCGACGAGCTTGTCTGCCGTAACATAATCGTCCACGAGTAGAACTCGTCGATGACCGCAGAGTATCTATTTTTCCAGCCTTGACAAGCTTACTCCTTTTGGGTCCTATTCCTATATTGTGTTATTCGATTGCCTTTTATCAACATTCAAATCTTTGTACTAATTCACAATTGCATTGAATTGTCCTATAGCCTAGTGATCACGTTTATCAAAGGTTCAGCACCTCAATCTTTTCAATCTTGCTACGCATAAACAAAACAACTTTCTGGTATTCAAGGTGATTCCCACAAACAGGAGTTTCTTTGTTGATTTAGGGTCAATAGAATGACTTCTATCATATTTGGACGCTATTTGGATGAAGTTTGATAGTATCACTGACGCAGGCCTACTGGAGCCACATTGGTTGCTAAATCTCCCTTACAACTAATAATAAATTTGAGCCTATACCTTCCAAAACCTACCTATCAAACAGGCAATCAATGTATTTCATAAAATCCTTTTTTTCAGAAACCATCTTTCCACCAGTTTTCGGACATCGTTTACAAGCGCAAGTGGCTAAACGTGGTGAACGTGTTGTAATGGAAGTAGAAGTAACAGGAACACCAGATCCGACAGTAACTTGGTATAAAAATAATGAGCCACTAAAAAATATAATGACATCAGAGTATAGGGTCAAGGCTGAAGGAAATACGCATACACTTATAATAGAAAAAGGTATAATCCCATACAAACTAATTCATATACATATTTAGTTCCATTTGTTTATATTTCACCATAATTTTAGTTCAAACTAAAGACTCTGGAAAATACATGGTACGAGCAACAAATGCCGGTGGTGAAGCTCAAAGTATTGCCGACTTTGCAGTTTTGGAACCAACACCGGAAAGAATGGTTGAAGTTGTAAAAACTGTTGTTTATGATGACCTGAAGGATTTTAAGGCAGAGGTAAGTTTTACATACAAACAAATAAAATAATAATAATAAATAAAAAATAAAAAATGTTCACCTTTCAAAAATACCAACAAATTATTCTTAGACTAAGAAACCAGAATCGAAATCATTTCAAACATTGAAAACTGAAATATCAACATCGTCCGATTTACATGGCTCAGCTGAGTCGAAAATTATTACAGAACATCGCTGTACAACTGAAGCAACAATGAGAATGGAACATAAGGCAACATTTTTAGATTTACCCGAATTAAAAAAGCACGTTCAAATAGCAGACACTGAACAAAAATCAGTTTCCACAAGTACTGATTTAAATAAAACTAAAACTGATGCTACACAAACTCCACCACAACTACCTCCAAAACCAATTCAATCTACAGAAATAGAAAGCAATGTTGAATCATCATCAATAAGTAAAAAATCAGCTTTTGAATATTTCAAAAAAATTCAAACCGAACCATTACCCTTTACACCGCCATCTCCTGAAGAAAAATATACAAAATTCGAAGAAGTTATTAAACCAACTACATTCGTTCCAAAGTTTATACCATTTCAAAAACAGACGGAAGAAACTGTTATTAAATCTGATCAAAGCAGTTTTAATTTAATCCCAGGATCTCCTCCAGAAATGGGATATTTTGCTAAACCTGAACCCTCTCGTCGAGAGCAACTTTCGGATAGAATTAAAAAATTAGAAGAATCTCAAAAATCTCATACCGAAGCTCCATCTGGAGGTGTTTCAGTTCTTCCGAAAATAACAAGAAAACAAGAATATTCATTTAGTAAGGAGACTAAATTTGAATCATCTTCATCTGCTACTACTGGACCAATATTTCGACCTCAAGCAATTTTACCAATTCCTCCTGCCATATGTGAAAGAAGTTCATCTCCAAAACCATCAGCAGAAGGTGTAGAAATGCAAAGACTATGGGCATCACCAAAACCATTTGAGAATCAAAGTAGTTTTAAAGATGTTTCATCACATGAAATTATTACGAAAACATTTACACCTACAATTGAACCAGAAGTTAATTATCCATTGCCTGAGGAACCGAAACCTAAGTCATTACAAGAAACGAAAAAAATTTTCGAAGAAAAAATTCAACAAGAATCAATTTGGATACCAAAACCTGATCTTACGTCTCCTTTGCTAGTAAAGCAATCAATTTCAAAACCAGAATTGCCAAAATCAGTCCCAATAAACTTAATTGGTATACAATTAGAGCCAGGACCACCACCAGAAATTTGTTTTGCTCCAAAACCAACTGAAGAGCGTAGACAATCATTAGTCGAAGCAATTGAACAAACTTTGGAACAGACTCTACTAAAAGAACCAAGTAAAGTTCTTCCATATTCAGTTCGTACAATGCCTCCACAAAAACAATTTGATATTATAACTCCACCACCGCTTCCACCTAAAGATTTTCAAGCTACTGCTCCTCCACTTCCATTCAGATCAGTACCAATAAAATTCATAGAAAAACCATTGGAACCGTTTCCTTTTGTTCCTCCTACTGAAAAAGAAAAACAACCAAAACCCCCACCACCAGCATATCCTTCGAAATTCGTTAAGGGCGAATTCCATGAAAGTGATTATGAAAGTGACAAATGGAAATATAGTGGCAGTGAATCTGATGAGCCTTTTTATCGAACTGTTAAACCACCACAATTTATACCAGGACAACCTAAACCGCCTATGGAGCAACCAGCTGTTCCACCATCAAAATTTGAAATTCCTCCAGCAGAGATAAAAATTAGACCAAAAGTTAGCGGTTATGCTGCTGATACTGAAGAAACAGTATACCAAAAGAGTGAATCACACTCGCACAGCGTACAGGAAACTCGTCAGATGTTCGAAACTAAACAAACAAGTTCTTTCTGTGACTCTCAAAGAGCCATGTATAAGCCAATTGCGCAGCCGATGCAACGTAGTATATTTGTCCAGGAACATCCAAAGGTTCGAAATTTTTGATCGTGTATGTGTGTGTGTATACCTTTTTGCGATGTCTATATACCACAAAACTTACGTTTCTTTGTTTTTGAATTAACTCACAGTTTTGCTACTTGCACTAAACCCCAATTTGTGCATGATCTTTTCTTACAAAAATGTTGTTTTTCAATTGTTCATTGCTCTTTAATTTTTTAATTTTAATTAATTATTTTATTTTTTTTTTATATAATTTTACAGAATTTACAAACAGCATCATTAGTAAAGAATATTTCTATGAACACAAAACATGTCAAATCTATGGAGGAGCCGAAATTAGAACCGTTCCCTTATGAACCAGGAACACCTAAACCTAAATTAATTAAAGTACCACCACCACCAAGTCCTTCAAAATTTATAAAAGGTGAATTCCATGAACGCGAATATAGTAGTGACTATGATGAAAAAATGCATTCTACATGGAAATCACATGAATCAGATTCTGAAGTTAAAGGATATCGACCAGTTCGACCATATCTAACACCAACCGGTAGAAGTTCAAATCTTTCTGAAGATCTTAAATCTCCAATTCCACCATCTGAATTTGAAAATCCTTTGAAAATCATTGGACCACCACGTCCAAAATTTGAACCGATTAAACATGAAGAATCTATTACAACACAATCATCACAATCGCATGTTTATAAACCAAAACCAGTTGCGGCAAAATTCATTGAATCAACACAACAACGGACAACTAAATCAACATCATCAACATCATCATCATCACCACAGAAACCAGCATACACTACCCAGTACTATACTGCAATTGCTGGTTCACCTTATCATCATGCATCAATTGCAACAGAGACAAAGAACACAATGCAAATGAAAGAATCCAGTGAAAGTTGCCAAAGAATTGTTAACATGTCACAAACAAGAAGAGTTATCCATTTCGATAAGGAGAAGAATCAACAAAACAATTCAGAATCTTATTCATATGGTCCAAGTCCAGCTACTACGATTTCACCACATCCACATATTACATTGCCGCCAACACCGACACCAACGAAATTTATACCCGGAGAATTTCGTGAAAGTGACTATGAAAGTGAAGTAGAAAGTGCACGTATACGTCCAGTTTGGACACCAACTTCTTCTGAATTCGGTGAATTAAGATATCGTCACGTAAATCCTCCAACAAGACCACCAAGATCGACAAGTTTACCACGTTCATATGAACGTGTTATATCACCTCTTGAATTTGACACAGTACCTCCAGAAATGCCGAGTAAAATCACAATTCAACGGCCAGCGTCGTACTTTCAAAAAAACGAAACACAACAAACCTCAGACAGATATTCTCGAATTCATACAGTTCAAACGACCAAGGATGATATGAATTTAAAAATCGGATCACCACCAAAATATGGATATGTTCCGGAAAGAGTTCATGTACAGGCGAAAGATTTGGGATCAAGTTTTCGACAAAAATCTAGTCAATTTATTAGTGACATATCGAATGATCTACAAACTACTCACACATATCGTCCAGGATTTAAGCGTGCTCCAAGTGAAGGTGACAACAAACCGCACGCGTATCGTGAAGATTCTAGAGTTTCACAATATGGTAAGTACACCAATCCTAGATTCATATATTTGTTTTGTTTTTGAACGTATTCAAGAGTGACCCTCGTTAATTGTTTAAAAAAAAAAATACTTACTGAATAATAAAAAAAAAAAACTTAGAAATTTGGCAACAAATTGCCACAAATTTACAATTTATACACAAAATTAAAGATAAAACTTAAAAACTAACTTAGGTACCAAACACATTGATCCCGATACCGGACTTATATACTTCAAATATGATTTCGGCTATGAATTCGGCATAATTTTCCCAGGGGAGGGAAAAAGACTAATTGGTGGTGTACGTAATAAAAATGCCATAACAGATACACCAAGAAAACTACATCCTTATGGAAAATCATCTGGTGACATAATAATCCCAGTTCAACATGAACGAACTACACCAAGAAGTTTTCGACAGAACGGATTCACTTCTGACAGTGAATTTTCCGAAACAGAATACGAATCTCATGCTAAAAAACGTTACAGTCTTCCAATTGATATAAATGTTGATGATTTTCATAGAAATGATAAAAATTTCATTATTTCACCTAGGCTAGCAGGTATTTAATACTAGGATAAAAACTAGTAAGAGTATTAATTGTTTTGTTGGTGATATTGTTGATGTTGTTGTTGTTGTTGGTGTTTTTGTTGGTGTTTGTTTGTGTTATTTCAAATTGACTACTAATTTTACATTGTCATATCATAGAAAACGCTCTTGAGTTAATTTTGTTTGCATTTCTTTTTTTTTAGTTTTTGTGACAGTTCATTAAAAGAACGCGAAAACCCGCTACATTTTTTTATTATAATTAAACTGTTAAGTGAAAATTTTCAATAACGGGTTTATGACCAACGGGTGGTAGAAGAATTAGAAGCTTGAATTTTTTTACACCATTGAAGGCCTATAGAATCAGCCTGATTTTTGTTTATTTATTTTGAAGCAGTTCATTGGCGATTTGGCAACAGCTTGTCATATCGACTCATTCGAACATCGCCGCAATGTTGGATGCATTTTGCTCCTTTATCACTACATACATATGGCCAATGTTCCGATAAAATATCTATTCTAATCCCTTCACTCCTGTATGGAATACTCGAGCTGCAAGCCGCGCACATTCTCTCACCCTTCAAAATACTTTCAGGCGTACAATAAAATTCCGTGATGCTTTCTTATCCCGAACTGTGCGAATGTGGAACAGTCTACCATCTTCTGTTTTTCCTCGGACTTACAATCTGCGAAAGTTCAAGAGTGACATACATTGACACCTCCGCCACTTTCCTCATGTCCTATAATCCTTTCCCTAACTCCTTCCTGCCATGCCGTGCTTTGCATCACAGGGTATCCCCTGAGCTTGGCTTAGTAATATAAAAAAAAAAAAAAAAAAAACAAGAAATAAAAAAAAACTTGAACTGCCACTCGTTTGAATCAATTTGCGCGAAATGAAGCCAATAAAGTCGCTCCAGGACTACTGAGAAACATTTCTTTATGCCTATTTAAAAATTTATACAACCAATCCTTCCCAGCCCTTTTCTTGTATTTATTGAATTTCTCTCTGCTAACTGAAAACCTAGTTCCAGTAAATAAGTCAAGATGAGGCCGAACAGTCTTTCCTCCATTAGTAGCACGTATTCCTTCAGCTCATTTTCCTGTTCTATTGTAAGAACCGGATCATACCGCCTTTTTTAACAACTTCCTTTGAAAATAAGGCATTTTTGGTGGGCCTTCTTCAACTTATCCTTCAATGTTGATTGGAGAAGAACACGCATTGCTTTCAAAACATCACTGTTCGCCAGAGCCATATCTTCTTCCGCCAACTTTGTCTTGACGTCTTGCGCTTATAATTGCGAGGCATTTTGAACCTAACATTACAAACAATGTCATAAGAAAGCAATAAAATAGCAAAATTCTAGAAAAATTCGAAAGTGGCGCAAGTGGGAACTCCAGATGGCCAAGTGAAACTGAAATAATGCATAATGTAGGGGAGCCTGGAGTTAAAATTAACACTTTTCAGAAAAACTTTGATAATTATCATCTTGTGGGTATATTCGCAACATTTTTTTTCGTTATCTATAATCTTTTATATACAAAAAAAACCAGAAGTCATTATTTCAATAATTTAGTTTAGGAGCATTTTCCAAAATAAAATTGCGAGGTTTGCTCAATTACTTTCAACTTACATTAATTAGCAGCGCATAACTGTAAAGCTAGCACCAATTTTCAAAATTCTTTTTGCTAAGTTCATTGTGAGTTTTTTATGATTTTTTGAAACTATTACGAGATTCGTACGGCAGCGGGTTTTGGAGTGGTAACCCGTGGTGGATTATTTATATATTATTATAATAAAAAAAGAAAAACAAATTATTTTTTATTTTATATTCTACCATCTGTGTGTTATATTCGTACACAATCTCATCAAAATCGGATGATAAATTCAGTGTCAAGAGGTCCTTCATATACACCAATGAGAAAATGTTTCTCATTTCCCGAATTCTGGTGTTCTGAGGGAGGTGGGGTAAATATTATCCGATTTGCAAAATTTCTTTTGCTAGTTTTTTTTTGTGATTTTTTTCTGATTTTTGGAGCATATTTTCTATCCCCTTCTGATTAAGTTGAGAAATTTAATTTACGACAACCAAAATTCTGTCTAATAAATTCATTTCGAAATGTTTTCCTACAAATTATAGATTAATTCAATTTTTCGTTTTTTTTTATGATTGCGCTTTTACTAAAAAAATTATCAGTACAAAATTTCAGGTAGATCGGATGTCATTTACCTATTTAAAAAAAACTTAAATCTATAAAAAAATGTGTATACCCTCTTTCGCCATCTACCGGCGATCTTTGAAAACGCACGGAAATGGCAGTTACAGAATCGAAGATCTACATACCACCTCTGTGGTAGTGATTTAATTCGAATGAGTTTGGCACTTTCGTTCAAATTCTATTGCTGTTTAACCGCGACAACTCACGCGAAAATTTGCAAAATTTGGGCATTTTCCAAGGGGTAAGCGTACAAAACCCCGGGCTCCCCTACATAATGCATTATTTCGGTTTCGTTTGGTCATCTGGAGTTCTAGTCAAGCCCTACTTATACTGTGAATTTGGGATAAATCGGTTATGATGAGTAGGGACCCTCTCCTTGTAAGTGTTTTTACTTAGATCCATCCTGCTTCTGTCAGAAAACTCAAAATATATCTGAACTCTTTATATTGCAGTTCTCCCAGACTTGAAAAGAAGTAGAAATAGCCTACTTCTTTTTTTAATCAAAGCGGGGCATTCGCATAGCACGTGTGGAATATAGTAAACAAAGCAGTTGATTTTTCCGCGAAAATATGGCTATGATTTAAATTGGGAACTTACTATCCAGTTTTGCCCTACTCCTTTGTACCCGATATTACCCCTCCAGGGATTTTCATAAAACAAATGGCTGCCGTCCATTAACAGATGGACGCAAAAATTTCATTTCGGTGGTAAATATTTCTGAATAGGCTACAGAATAAAGAGGTATACTTACCAAAAATTAAAATCACAGAACTTAGTGCTTACGTGATCTGTAGTTTTAAGAAAAACTGTACAAATATTCGCCAAAAAATTTAATAGAGTACAGCACAGATATGGTAATGCAACGAATTTTGCTCGCTGTCACACACTAATTGACTGGTAACTGGACGTGAGTTGATTACCCCACTTGTCACCATTGAAACACTTGTCCATGAAAATATGATGCACCCGGTTTTACCCGCCTACCCTGTTTTGTGCCACCATCTTTGTTGAGTTTAAAATATCTTCCATTTTTTGAAAATATTAGTTTCATGCCTATTTTCACTATACTTTTATTGAATTGTTCATAAATATTTTCAGTAAAGTGCACAAATTCCATTAAGGCATTGATTTTATACATATAGATATGCCACCGCCGCGCCGCGCACAAGATATTGTTACCTCTTCCCACTGAGTCGCCACTGTAGTACTTTATCATCTGCTCATGAAAAGGTCCGCCATCTGTTAGCAAAACTTGGCGAATATGAGGATAATAAGTTGCCTTCGATAATAAATAGCGCCATATCACAGCAAAGAATCTAATCTAATTTTGTTTTTTCCGTCTTTCTTTATCTAATGATGTGTAGAAATGTGGAAAAAATCTGTAATAAAGAAATTTAAAGGGAGATCTTGATTAGTGTCAAGTGATTTGAAGGATTTGGCAAATGTGTATGATACGTAATTTAAGTGAAAAGAATTTCATACTTCACTTTCGCACCAGAAAGTTGCAGAACAGACAAAACTCTTATCTAGGCACTGCGGGCTTCCAAGAGATTTTTCGGTCGGATTTTCGATAGAATTTCCCCGATCTGCCTTTTCACATCTGGTTGTTGATTGGTGCATTGATTTTCTGTGAATAGTTTGAAATATTTTCCGCCAAGCAATTTGTCAATATCTTATGAGCGTAGCAAATATTATATTTTTTTATACCCTAGATGAAATCTAAGGCCGGGCGCCCACTGGAGTGGTGTGTGAGCAATGTGGCAGTGGCGTGGCGATTAAATGGTAAGTGAAAAAGTTTAGTCCCGTAAAAGCGCACATTGAAATAGAGTGGCGATGGCGTGGCATTTGACAAGTGGCGTAGCACCATTTGATTGCCACTAGTCTCCGACAAGTTTAATTTTCGAGTGGTAAGTGGCAGTGGATGCCCCTTCTCCTTAGTTATTACTGTTGTTGTTGAATTACTTAATCGATACGATGCTTGCCATTTTGATGCGCGCTTAATAATAATAATACCAATCCGCCACCATTCTACTGCCACACCACTTTGTTGCCACATCGCACGCCAAAACCACGCCACTGCCACATTGCTAACACACCACTCCAGTGGGCGCCCGGCCTAAAGGGTTTCCTAAGATTGTCATTCCGTTTGTAACACATAGAAATAAAGATGCTAGAGCAAAATGAATTGGACCCATGCATAAAATTAAAAATTATTTTGATTTTTGCATATCGATCTGTCTGTCCGTTCTCACGATAACTCGAGAACACGTGTACTTAGAAAGCTGAAATTTTGCACATGGGCTTTTAAACAAAAAAGCAAAATTAGGTTTAAAAATGGGGTAAAGTGGGTAACTCTTTCGTACGGTTGCCATACAAAAATATCATTTTTGATTACATATTTGGACATTGCCTGAAAACGCGTCGACATAGAGCGTTGAAATTTTGTACATAGTATTTTCATAAAACCATTAAATACAATTTCAATACGGACCAAATCAGGCAACTCTTTCTTGGTGTTGCCATATAAAAATTTAGTTTTTTTACGTATCCTCTGAAAACGATCAGTGCTATATGGTTTTAATGTACTGGAAAGTTCTTCAGAATATGAAATTCTATAAAATTGGTTATAACCATTTTTGCTGTTCGACGAACCGTTCTAGAGATATATACAAAAACCACTTCAAAACTCAAACTTGCGCAGATGGGTGACTATACGAAATTACAAACGAGCATTCATCTAGGGTATCATAAGAATTGGTCTTAGACCAATTCTAGCTTTTTTACTTGTTTCTTATAAATTACTGGAAATTTTTCTTCAGAATTCATATGCATTATTGGTTGCTGAGACCGATCTAATAAAGTTGAATTAATTCGGGTGCTCGCAGCGCCTGAGCCTAGATAGAACATTTTTTTGATTTACGGATGGGTCCAAAACAAATGAGGGAGGTGGGGCAGAAGCATATGGTTCAAGACCTCGGGTCGACATATGTATATGTAATTGAGATATAAATTAGGAAAAAAATCAAGAGAGCCCACAGGAACAAAAATATCTATAATATCTTTTCTGACTGCAGAGCTGCATTACTGGCTCTTCAATCGAATAGATTCAACTCCAAACTGATTTGGGACTGCCTGTTGAAGTTAATTAATTAAACGTACTCCAATTTTGTACAAATATGGGTGCTTTTACACAGCAATATAGCAGACAACGGGATAGGGGGGGATAGCCAATACCCTGCAGTTACGCTGTTTATATATGTTTATAAAAACTAATCAAAAGGAAAAAAAATCGAACTAAAATCATTTTGAAAACTGCTATGTTTACCTGTGGAATGGAATGGACACTGGTAAACGCAACCCCTCTCACCGAACAGATGGGCCGCATAATTTCATGAATTTTGTTAATTTTCGTAGAATTGCATAAAATTAGGCGCGATTTCTATTATTATTAGCAAAATTAATGAAATTATGCACCATAAAAACGGGAATATCGCAAAAACGGTAGCATTTAGGTAGGTACCACTGACTTATAACAATGGACTGAGCGATTTGCTATTTCATGTGGCACAAAAAATATTGTGTTTCTATATATCACCGATAGAGCACTCTTTAAAACGTTTACTACATAAAATATGTAAAACTCAACCAATCAGATGAAATTTTACACCCGTAAATCGAATTAAATTTAAAAAAATTATTTTCTTTTGTCCAAGTGATATTTTAATCCCTTATAAGCACTCTTATAAGAAATTAAACTAATTCCGACTTTAATTTTCAAAAGTTATTCTTAACTGAATCCTGCGTATGGGCAAGAGAGACGCCGCATGGTAAACACTATCTTTACCTTATTCTTTCTGCGGTGATTCCATCTGCAGCCAACATAAAAACATCAAATGGCATAAATAAACGTTCAGTAAGCAATATTTTGTGTTGGTAGCTCCAACTCTGTCATAGGGCGAAAGAGAGAACTGTAAAACTTGTGCCATTCTTTCCTATAGGAAAATGGCAATACGCTCAGTCCATTGTTATAAGTCAGTGGTAGGTACATGCACATAGTCAAATTAAAGGTAACATTCCGGGGTCTTTAAATCTTGTCATAAAACTGTATAGTTATCATGCATTTTGGCGGGAAAATCGTTGAAATTGAAAAATAAATTCCAAAATTATCTAATTTTTTGACTTTGACATCCTATTACTGCCGACGGAAAAGGAGTAGAGAGGTGGTTGGGCATTTATTGGAAACGGTAGAGGGTTTACTATCACCTGAGATGCAAATCACCTTCATAGGGTGTATAACAAGACAGTTACATGGTATTAGGATAAAAAGCACCCAAAATCACAAAACTCCCTACCGCCCACACCGTGCATTTTCCGGCTCTCCTCCCATACAATTTATTTCTCGAAATTGAGTGAGGAATCCGTGGTATAAAGGAAATGCGGTACGTACAGGATACCCTGTATATACACGTATGGAAAAAAGGCTCAGTGAACCTATTGCATTAGATTTAACCTCCATAATATTCTATACAATGTAGGTACACTCCATCGAGAAATAAATAAATGGATTGTGGTTATCTTGGGTGTTTTTGTTTTTGCTTCGGTGTTAACCTCTAAATCCATTTTATGTTCAATTTTCCCGATCCATGGCACTCGTCACTTCCGAAGCTATCACTTTCTATTTTTGTTTGCTATGGGTAAACCTCGGATTAACCGTAGCTGCTTCTGCTCTTGACTAGGAGCACCGCCGCAGTTCCTGTTTTGAAATATCAAAGAAAGAAGAAGAGGTTTGGAAAAAATTTAGGATTTGGTAATTTAGACGTTTGCTGCTTCCTTTGTGCAAAAATATGAACCTGAAACTTCGTAGTTAAAAGCTTTTTGACATAGTTCTGACATGTATCCGGAAGTTCCAAGTGTCACGTTCCGGTAGCAAAAACAAATCCCCCGTTATTATAGTCCATAGATTTTAGAAGCATTTAAACGACACAAATTTTCTTCGTGTCCTATATTCCCCCGATAGCTCTTCATGGCTGGCAACTTTATAGACATTAATATTTTGATAATTTTTCTATGATTTGTAATTTTTAGATCTCAGTATGCTTTGATTTTATCATTTAAAAAGTATTTAGTTAGATTTTATAATTCAATAAAAATTTATAACTCTTAATGTTTTTATGTGTGTTATTTTATTTCTTTTTCCCCGATTATCCCTTCAGATAAAACAACTTAAAAGAACACCAAAACCTGTTCTCGTATATAGGAAAATATAATAAACACTTCATATAAATATATACAGCAATGGTATAAGATAAATAAAACTGACCCACGAATAGACCCCTGGGGTATACCAACCAAAACTATACTTACATTTTCTATATCAGTAAAATAATATTGTGTATTATAAAATAATTATTACATATACTAGCGTTTGTGTGTCATTTTCACTTTTTATTTCTAATTCTATGCCCGGCTTTTTGTTTTTTGGTTTTATTTTCTTAATGCGACTAATTTCGTTGAATCGTTGAAATGTTCACTGCAAATTTAGATCAAAGCCATCTAAATGTTATTTGTCTTAATTATTATAAAAAATAAACTAAAAAAAAATCTGAAATAATCGTCATAACTACATCCCGTATTAAACAAAATCGTTTCATTTAACATTTCTGAGCTTTTACTAAGTTCTTGAAGTATCTTCATACGTTTCGCCTCTTTTATTCTAATTCCTCAGAAGTGCTGATTTTTGTGTGTTTAAAAAAAAAAGTGCGAATTTGTTTTTTTTTCTTGCATGAATGTTTTTGTTTTTTTCTTTAAGTGCCATTAAGCCGTAAGTAACAACATTACATAAATTTTCATTAAAAAAAAAAACAACTAATTTTGATGGATTTCGGAAGAAAATAAATGTAAAACAAAATTTGACAATATTGAAATATTAAAATTCCAGTTGCTGAACATTCCTACAATGTTCCAGTTAACGCTCAACAAAATCGAGATGATCGTCCAAAAAGACCACCCATGTTCATAACGGTAATTATATATATTTAAATTATAAAACTAATTATAATTTATATAAAAAATACAAACATGTTTACAGCCCTTAAAGGATATAGCAGTTGTAATTGGTCAAACTGCTCGTTTTGAATGCATTGTTCAGTGTGATCCACACCCGCAAATTGTATGGGCTAAAAATGGTTTTACATTACAGCACAGCAATAAACATTTTATAGAATTTCGAAACGGAGTATGCCGCCTTACAATACCAGCAGCATACCCAGGTAAATATTTTCAATATACAACTCATCTTGTGTTAAGTTAATTTTTTGTTTGTTTTTTTTTTTAGATGATGCAGGAACCTACTCCTGTACTGGAACTAATCAACTTGGTTCAGCTACAACTTCGGCTGAACTTTTAGTCCCAGGAAATAGATGCGGTGTTAGATGCTGACTTTTTTTTTAAAATAAATTGACAGGGAAACGCATAAATTTTTATTTTTATTTTGTTTTTAGATTTAAGTTTCGGATTTAAAACAAGGCTTTTACTTTACTTTATTTGCCATACCTAAAGATAGTATTATGTTTTGTGTATATTCAATATAATTTTGTGAAATGAAATAAAATTCAATTAAACATCAAAATATAAGTGTAAGTTTTATAACTGTGAGAATATGTATGGTTCCGAAGCAATCTAAATCAAAATCTATATAAAAACTTTATTTTAACATATCATGACTAAGAATTTTTTATTAAATGGGATAAATTACAGTTTTCGGATGCGAAAAATCATTTAAGCTAGATCTTGAACTGGGAAAAACTCATTGTGATTAGTCCACCGTTTTCGGATGCGAGAAAGCTATTTAGCTAGGTGTCAACTTTGGTAAAACTCATTTAAATTAACAAGTAATTATGTAAGAGTATTCAATGAGAGGGAATTTGGGGGTAATTAGCGGGTAATACTGTATAATAATGGGGTGAATCTATCTATCTATTTGGGGTTCTCCTAAATGATTCTTAAATGGAAAAAAATCAGTTAGCAGCATTTAACACTAGAACGACTGACATATGTTACCCTCCTAGAACGACGGCAAGCGGTCAAAATGACCGCTGAAATTGTGCTAAAGGTTTTCATGCAATTACAGGTGTCAATGGCAAGATAAATGATTTTGAAAGGCTTTATATATTTTATAAATTATTTATTGAACACTTAGTAAAACAAAAATTTAAAATAAACATATGTAAACAAAAACATATAAATTTATTGCTGAAAACAATCAACACAAATAATTTTTTTTCTAATTTTCCTGTACATTGTCCACATACTGCTTTTTTACATGTTTCACATATTTCATGTGTTTTATTGCCTTTACATTTGGCCACTTGACACTGTCGATTCAACTCTTGCTGAACTACTTGTAGAAGCAGGAAGAGATGCCATCAGCCATCCACGATGTTCCTGGCGAAGCTCAATTGCAGAATGAAGTCTCTTCTACTGATTTTTTTTCCGGTGACTGTTTTATAAAGAATCCAGGCATTTATGGCTGCGAAATCGAGGATGTTGAAAAAAAACTTGTAGGGGCCAGCGTCGCGCCGCAGTTTTAGTTGAATATTTACGGGCCATTTGTTCTAAAACGTCGACGCCGTACTTAGTTGAGTTGTAGTAACTCACAGTTTCAGGGAGTTTTTTCCTAACTGACCCAATGCTAATGCTTCGGTGAAGGGTACTTAGCACTATCACATTTTTGTTTACTTTACCCTGATACACCGTAATAGTGCAGACTTTGTTTCTCAACAGCACTGTATTGTAGAGATTATTTCGAGAAACTTTTACAACATTGGGTACCTCCTTTCTAGCCCTATTTAGAGTGCCGATGAGACTTGTTTGTCTGGATTTTAGTTTTTCCGCAAGCTTCAAGGATGTGAAAAAATTATCGGTGGTGACATTTCTACCTTTGTCAAGGTAAGGCTCCATCAAACGGAGAACAACACTCTCGGAAAGGGAAACATCTGAAGGGCGTGTTTCATCCTTACCAAGATAAGGAAAGCCATTCAAAAGATACTTTGATCGCACATCAACTGCGAGCCAAAATTTAATGGCAAATTTATCAGGCTTATTGGCCATATATTGTTGAAAACGACATCTGACTTTAGTGAGAAATAGTTGTTCATCCACAGTAATATCTTCGCCAGGCCTATAGCACATATGGCAATTTTGGATGAATCGATTCCAAACATCAGAGGCTAGAGCAAATTTAAATTGTTCTCGTTGCTCTGAAGTCAAAACGCAGGAATCTTAAAATGCTCTTGAACCTATCACGCGACATGGTTTCTTTATAAAAGTTCAAACCCCATGTATTGCTCCATAAACATGAGAGCGATAGCAGCTTCAAGTTCGTGCAAAGGTAAATTCCAGTTTTCATCTTGAAGCCGGTGACGCGCTTCGGCCTCAGTGCATTTCTGGATATGTCGTAGCATTGGTTCATCAATAAAAAGACGCAAAGCCAGTTATGGCCATTGAATTGATGTTACGCCTAGCGTGAGGTGTTGGTCCAGAAGTTTCCCGCAATACATTTTGATCGGAGAATCGACCTCTTGTATTTTCATTGATGTCGCAAAACTCCCATGTTGTGCCATCTCGAGCCATTTCTCTTTGTCCAACGGCTATTTGCGATAGCTGACGTTGATCTGCGCGTCGACTATGTATCCTCCTCGTAGACGTGGATGCTCTCGTAGATGGGGGCATCCTCACAGAAGTAGAAGAACCAGCAGTTACTACGGTCGTAGGGGTGTCGTCGACTGTCCAAAAATAGTAAAATGTTATGAAAACCAAGCATAGTGCAAATATTTTTGGTATTTTTATAATTATAATATGTACCTATAATTATGTGTAAATAAATGAAATTTATATGCGAAATCAACAATACCTTCGTCCTCTACGTAACTTTCTTCTTGATCCAAATCGTCTTCGTATTCACTTTCACTGCTACTGCTATTGTTCGGAAAGTAATCACTATCGTCACCACTGTCTAACTCAAGCGGATCGTTTTCCACTTCCGACATATCTTCACTTATATTTTGCAAATATTGCAATAACTCTTCTTCACTCAATCCGCGGCGAGACATATTTACTATTTGCGTATACACTCGGTAATAATGAAAAAGTGCATTTAGGTCAGCCCTTTTATACGAAAATTTGGAAGACTCCCACATTAATTTAGCATAAGTGTCATAGTCATCATAGGTATCATACATAAAGATCCTTCGGCGCCAGATGAAAATCGAATGTATTGCGCTAGCGGCTAGCCGAAATAAATCGAAAGAGGTCGAGGAAGTCCAAGTAATTACACGGTAAACAAGAGACGCCAATTTTTATGATAGGTCTTTTATTGTTTATTGGAATTCGAACAAAGAGGTATGAAAAGCAAATAAGATTTGCGAAAACAAATTAGAGCACTATCAGCATGACAATAAAATGTCTAACTCACATTTAGAGTTTGCAGTACTAAATAAGTAGAACAAAAAAAATTCTTACCTGGCTCAGTCATAATTTCCTTCACCGGTCAAAATGACCGCCGCCGTCGTTCTAGGTATGACTATGAGTAACTTTGAAATAAATTAAAATAAAAAAACAATATTTCGCATAAATGTTCTCTATTGATATTTAGGAAAAGTCAGAAATTTTCAGCCGCCTAAAATAATTTTTGTAGATAGTACGATAGTTTAAAATTCATTAGCAGTCAAATTGACCGCTCCCGTCGTTCTAGTGTTAAGCTATAGTTACGGTGTGAAACTGGATTTTTCGTAAAATAAGGTGAATCCACCATTTTTAGGAGTCAGAAAACGATTTTCATCGGGTCGACTTTGGAAAAACTCAATTAGTGGATAATACGTAATAATCAAGAGCACAGAGCTGAAGCTCATTACGCACTAAAAGCCAATAACTATGCAGATAAATCGAAGAAAATGTAAATGGATAGGCTACACACTAACAAGATCTACACAAAAATAAAAGATAGCAACAAAACTTGGACAGAAATCAAAGGCATGGCCCTAAAAACAAAGTGAGATAGATAGGCTCTGTGGAAGTCCTATGGATCCAAGGGGAGTAAAGAAGGATTTCCAACTTCATAAAAAATCAATTGAAGGGTAATAAAGCGGTAATTAAGGGGAAACCCCAATTTGAGAGGATTAATTAAGAAATAAAATGTGGTGAGTCTACATTTTCGAGTAGCTAAACTTCGATTGTGTTAAAGCTTATTTACGAGGTGAAAATCTCTATCTTTGGAGGTATTTAAAGGGGAAAAACATTTAGGGATATTTAGAAAGTATCATTGGATTTCAATGAAAGTTGTAAATACATACATCGCTTTTAGAGCGGGTAATAAATGACAAATGAGGTGAATCTAAAATTATGTGGATGCTAGAAAAATGGCGATTCTAGCTAGTTCTCGACTGTAGATAAGTCATTAAGAGGATAATACAGTTTATTAGGAGGTATAGGGCGTAATTCTACTGGAATGAATGTGTCGATTTCGAGTACGAGAAAGCTATATAGTTAGATCGGAGCTTCGGTAAACCTCAAACCCTTCATATACCCCCTTATATGGAGTAATTTGAAAATAATTTTTAATTAAACTGAGTGGCTACTGTTTTTGGATGCAAGAAAGCGATTTAGCAACGGTTCGAGGGAAAGCAAGCTGATTTAGGGCATAAAATATTGATTCAAGTGGTGCCTAGAGGGACCTATGCAATTGTATCATCGTTATCTGCAGTGATAAGAAGTGTTATTATCCATTCATATTAAGTGAACATCTTCCTCCAAAGATTTTTTTAATTAATCTGCGGAAAAATGGTATGAGTTCTTTCAACAAAATTATACTATACTTTGTTACAATTTTTATCATGTTGAAAAAGTGCTTAAAGGTAAGTTACAACAAATGTTGCCCTCTTTTCAAAATTAGGCATCCTTGGTAGAATTATACCGGAATATACATAGCTTCTTGCAGAGTAATATAAGAAAGAAGCCAAAAAGGTAGCATAGAAAAACTTCTGCGTTCAAATAAAATTAAAGTGATCAATTATAATTCGAATTTAAAAAAATTGTATCCAAAGAGAATACAGCTCAATTTAACTCTTTAGAGCGCTGCATAATAGTAAACTTGACATTTAGGTATTTGATAGTCTGTTTTTTTCCTCCAATCATTGCAATTTATCTTTTGGAGTACAATGCCCAAAACCCATCTTAATCCACCAATTCCCCACTCTAAGCCTGACAGCGCTAATTTTCATTACACTTATACAGTGGAGATCTAACGGCAATAAATCAAGCATGACTTCCAGTGCCGCGGTGGGCGTGATGAGTAGACACCCAGTTATTCCCAGGTAAGCGGCCCTATGGGTTCTTGACAGCACAGTCAGATTACATTTCCTCGTCAGTGCCGTCCACCAGACCGTCTTGATGTAAGAGAGGATCAGGCAAAATGTGGCAGTATGCACCCAACGTCCTACTCTTAGATTTAATACCCAGTTGCCACCAAAAATTCTATTGCAGGTGTAGAAGGCTACACTGGCCCTTATAACATGTTCCTCTAAATGAGCCTTCTAGCTAAGCTTGAAATCGAGTATTACTCCCAGATACTTTGCTACGCTGGACTGAGTAAGATCCTCTCCACCCAGAATTGGAAATCTGAAAGTTTGTTCCTGCCTTTTTTTTTATAAAAACCACTAGCTTTGTCTTCGAAAGGTTTACCTTCAACCTACTATTATTATTTGCCCAGTTATCCAGCTTAAGCAGCGCATACTCGAGTCTTTCACTAATAGTAGATAGAAGTTTTCTTGTTGCCAGGATGCATATATCATCCACATAGGCAACCGCTTTAAAGCCTTATCTCTCTAACTTAGTACTTAGTGAGGATTTTATCTATTAATAGTAGTCACAGGAGGGATGATAGCCCCCCCCCCACTGCGATATACGAATATCTACAAAATGTAGTGCAATTTTCATAGTATAAAAATTCCAGCACTAATAAAGAGATATATTTTAAAAACAAAAACAAAAATAGAGAAGGATCGGAATTTATAATCTAGTAAATTGTGGAAATTCTAGTACAAAAATCGACTATGGCGAAACTCACCAACAGTTTTAGTAGCCATGTTTCTAAATTTTGGTTTAAAATATGACAGCCTATGCACACAACCCTCTAAAAATGGCATCTCCCAATAATTTACCTCCTCCCAACATGACACAATGATCAAAAATTACGGCATTATATATTTCTATAAAAAAACCAAATTAAATTTAATCCGGATTGGAAGTTTCGTTCGAAAATAGATTTCTTAAGACCAAGTTAAAAATGTATGAAAAAATAAAGCGTAAGGATATTACGAATCAAATAACAAATGCATACCTCATATTTCGGGAGCTAAAATCTTTATTCGCCTGTTTTTTTAACTCTCTCCTCTCCTTTCCTCTGAGATTATAACCCTCCCCCGCCTATCACCCCCAAATACATATCGAATTTCGAATTTTTCAAAATATTTCTCATATTTTCGATATTCGAAAATTTTCGAATATTCACATATGAACCAATGGAATCTACATCTGTCACCTCTATCCACCAAATAATTTCATTTATAGTTTATCCGAAATTGTAATATTGCACTTATGAGATTCATTATGCTTTCATAAGTATTTTCGTATTATTTAGTAACGAAAAACATGAAGGACTTGAAGGTATCAATTACTTGATTATAGATACATATGATATCCAAAATCATAAATATGTAAATTGTATGTCAAGGCCAATTAGGTCATCTTTCGAATGCATTGATGACAACAATATGAAACATCAATTTCTCTAAATAAGCAAAGTTTAAATCAGTCACTTTGTATTTATGTCATAGCAACAAAATAAGTTCTATTATTAAAAATATTTATATACATATATAAATAATTTATATATTTTCTTTTTTGATAATAATAAATTTACCAACTTATTTGCATTCACGAATCATCAAAATAAAATTCTCAAAAAAATTTACAAAGGCAACACAGTATAATCGACAGAGCCATCTAACGCAAAAAAGTTAAACTAATTTTGTTTATTCAATTAAAGTAAAAATAGCTTCATAGGCCGGCACTAAGCAAAAGTCATGTTTTCTTTACATTTGCACAAGATTTTTGGCAAGAGCATATGTTTTCTTTTCGTTTATTAGGTGGCAGATTAACATCTTTTTTTAAATATATCTTTGCAAAATTAGCTTGAGTCATTCACAACAAGTGCGAAATTTTTTTATTCGTCAAATAATCATAAGAAAATTAGTAAAGGAAAAGTGTTGATTTTTTTTTTTTTTCTAAATTAGAATTGCAGAAATTATGACTTATGAAATTATACTCTCAAAAGATTATCAGATTTTGAAAATTTGAGTTTTTTTCAAAAATTGGAGTACTTTTGAAACTGATACGTAATTTATTTTCTTAAGCCCTGACATTGCACTTCTCAAAGTTAGACAAGTTCATAATCTTCTTAGTAATAGCGTGATTTTCAATTCTTCTACATATTCAAATCGTTTTCTCTCTTCACACAAATACACACTGAAAAGCGGGGAAATCTCTAAAAATATATCACTACTACTACTACTACAACCAGGATAATGATTTCTACTTAGCTATAAGCTCTGTTTCCAAATTTCCGATCTAAAATTAGATGGAATGTTGTCACTTTAAATTTTTTTTTTTTTATCTTTCTTGAGTATCGATAATTAATTGCTTTCCCGAAATTTTTAATAATGAAGCTTGAGAGTAGACTGAAAATCTTGTACATATGTGCGTGCGCATCTATATGTAGATATATTTTCATTCTAGAATAAATTCTGCTGTAAAGAAGAATGACAATTTTTTATTATGAAATGAGAAAATATTTTTTAATAAAATTTGTGTTATGAATAATTGAGGTAATATGAAATTTATTAGAATTTTTCGGTGATACTGATTTGCATAATTTATTTGTTTAGGGAAATTTAAAAGTTTTATTCTCAAAGAAAATTTGAAAAAAAATATTCTAATTTATCTTAGAGACCAAAATTTCATAGAAAATTTGTGTTTGCAATTTGAAACACAATAAGAATTTGAGACTAGCAATTGAGTTGCTCATTCGGTTAAGTGGAGAAAACAAAAATTTAGAAAATTAATGTTTTTTATACATTGATATTTAAAATTCTTTGTTAATTAATTTGATAAGAAAAGTATATAAAGTGTTTTTTCTAAGGAAAGCACTGCAACAAAACAAAATATGTACAGGATGTGCTAATAAAAATGTGATTATTTATTGGGACAATGGCAACATCTTAAAAACTTTAGGATTTATAGATACCTTTTGGCAGTTGAAAAAGATAAGAAATTTATGTAAAAATAATACAATAACTTTTATTGTCATAAGTTTTATATTAATTCATCATAATAAAAATCTGCTTCTTCCGAGTTATCTAAATCTAAATTTTAATCTCGTGTTGCTATTAATATCCTTTAAAAGTTGTATTTTATTGGAGATATACAGGGTAGGTCCCAAAAAATTATGCAATACATATTATTTAAAAAAAGATTTATTGACCCGTACAAATTGTTAACATCTATACATCTATACATTTTTTTCACCGACTCTTCCATGCCCCGTACGCTCCCTAAAAGGCTTCAACGAGAACCTATTTCAGAGCTGTCATCACGGCCGCTTGGATAGCATCAATGTTATCAAATCGGCGTGCTTTGAGTACGGTTTTGACTAGAGTTAAAAGTATCCGGATAATTGACTATCCGGATTATCCGAAATAATTAAGATCCGATTACTCAAATCCGGGTATCTGGATCCCATCTATCCGAATCCGGATCCAAACTATCCGGATCTGGATCCAAACTATCCGGATTTGGATACGAACTATCCGGATCCAGACTAAGCAAAAAAAGGCTAAAATTTCCTCCACATTGCATTTTTTCATTGGGAAAATATAAACTTCACGACATTTTCATTTTCTTATTGAAACAATACAATTTTGAAGTTTTTTTCTGTAGTCTGGATCCGGACAGTTCGGATCCGGATCCGGGTAATATGGATCCCTATCCGGATAGTTCGGGTCTGGATCCGGATAGTTCGGATCCGGATCTCAGGAATCAGATAGTTCACAGGTCCGGGTATCCGGATATCCGGATATTAGCAAATCCGGATCCAATTTTCAGCTCTAGTTTTGACCCTCGGAAACAAACAAAAAAAGGTCAATCGGAGCTAGATCGGGACTCTAAGATGGCTGCGGCAGCGGTGCCACGTTGTACTTCGCCAGAAACTTACGGACGCACAGAGACGGTAGTGGCGATATTTTTTTGCCCGCGGATGACCCTTTTCTTAGAATACATGACTGTAATTTTTCAAGAGCAAGAGAATATACATAGGAGTAGGTAAGTGAAATGAAAGGGGAGCTCTATTGTCAAAACTGGTCCTCTCCGGATTTATCATTTATGTAAACCTGTACTGATCTCTCACCCACAAAAACATGGAACACCAATACAACAAGAATTTATTATGCGAACTCTTGCTTATCACCATCCCTGTTTACTATATATTCTAAGACCCTTTTCCTCAATTTTTCCAGAACATCCACATAGTAGAGTATCAGCTAATAACCGAACACTCATTCGACAGTCAGAATTTAAGAAATCACCCGCACCAGTCACATCGGTTTGGCTTGTTGTTGGCTGTCCAGATCGAAGATCATCATCCGCTACTCTCTGGGCCTCTTTGAATTTCTTTATCCAACTTGAACTTTGCACATACGATAGAGTAGACTCCCAGGATGCTTTTTTTTGTTTTAATACAGAGCTATCCTCCTTTCCAACACTCTATCCATCTCTCTAGTCTGACTATTCATTATTTTTTTTTGTTTTTTTTTATATTTTTGGGGATCTTCACAGACAGCCAAGGGCTGGTAGTGAAGAGCACTTCTCCTATTTTTCATCTTTTACCTTTTTTATTGACTAGTTATCTTTGTTACATAGTAATCAGTTTACACATCATACTATTGCAACATTTTCATGTGCATAATTCTTTGTTAGTTTCTTGAACTTGTGCACTTGCTCTGTATTTTTTATTTCTTCTGGTAATCCATTGTAAATGGGTACAGCTGTATGTTTCAAACTCTTTAGTTTTCTGTCTGATCTAGCATAATGTAAGCGTATATGTTGGCGTGATCGTGTACCATGGTTATGTATTTCTCCATGCTCTATTAAGTTTATGTTCGACTTTATCATCTTATTTCGTATCTTATATATCATTTTAGCTTTTTCCACATAAATTAATTGTTTTAAGCTCAGGAACTTTGTCGATTCGTACAGCTCATGCGTTGGTGTAAGTCGATGTAAATTAAATATGGACTTTATGGCTTTGTTTAATACTCTATGCATGCAGTTTAATAAGTAATTGCTACATTGTGACCAGTTAATTATATTGTAAGTAATTATTGGTAGTATAAATGCATTGTAGATTAGAATTCTTCTGTGGTGATTAAAGAAGTCTCTTCTCCTCATGATTCCTATAAGAGGTGCCACTTTTTTCCTCACATATGTAGTGTGTTGATTCCAAGTCAGTTTATCATCCATTATCATTCCCAGATATTTTATTGAGTCAACTCGTTTAATAAGTTCTCCTTCCACTTGCAGTCCAGTGTCCAGCTTTTGCTTGCCTCTCTGTTGAAAAACCATAAAGCTTGTTTTTGATGTATTTATTGTAAGTTTGTTTCCATATAGCCATCTTGTGTATCGTATTACGTCCTCATTTATTTCTCTCTGTAATTCATCTCCATTTTTCCCTTTATACAGGAAAAGGGTATCATCAGCATATATATAATATTCGGCCGTCAGCCCAGTTCCATTAAATTTTGGATGTACAGAGAGTAGAGGAGCGGACCTAAAATTGATCCCTGCGGGACTTCAGTATTCATCACCTCGTTGGTACTGTAGCTGTTTTTAACTTTTGTACAACACTGTCTTACTTGCAGATAATTACTTAGCAAATGGCTTTCCTTTCCTCTAATCCCCAATTCGCATAATATTTCTATTAATACATTATGATCCCCAGTATCACCACTGCTTTGTATAAATGCTACTAGTTGATTATGAAGTAGTTTTTTATATATTTTACTGAATACATTGAGGAGCGCTATAGGTCGGTAGTTATTTGGATCTCTTCTATCCTCTTCTTTGAAGATTGGCACTATGCATGTAGATTTCAGTCAGGCTGGAAATTCTGCATCTTCGATACAATTATTTATTATTCTCGTTAATGGCTCAGTAATTATGTCTTTCATATCCTTCACGTCCTGGGCTCTTATTCCATCTAACCCTGGTACTGTGTCTTTTTCAGCTGAGATAATACCTCCTCCACATCAGCACCGTTCACCGGCCTGATAAATACGCAGTTTGCCCTTGTCACATTTTTAGTTGTCCTCCAATCTTACTTTAACAACTCCTGAGTTTCGACAGTTTTTTTTTCGAGTTTTGATCGCCAAACGTTGTTCGAAAGTATCCGCCATCGGGCGTAATAAGGTAGTCTCGAAACAAAGGTGCACTAAATTAGCTATTCTCATTCTACTGATGCTCGCAACGCACTGAAGTTTGGAGCACTGTATAACTTAGGAACAATTATATAGTCGCCTGTTGCTTATTTTATATGTAACTTTAAAATATTTTTTGCTAATACTAACATCGTGGCCATTAAGTCTAATAAAATATTCAAGAGACTGAAATCTTGGTCCTTTAATGTTATTTCTAGGTCGTTGTCTTTTGATAGTACAAACTCTAATCAAACCCCCCTACCAACTTCTTACTCATTTGCAATAATTTTCTATATTTTTCTACATAAAACTCACTAAAAATTGGCATTCTTTTCAAATCTGTAATCTCAAACAATTCCAAATAGCTGATGTAACAGTTACAGTTATTATTAATTTCTGGTTTTTCAGTGTTACCAACAAAGATCGAAGAAACAAGAAGAATTTTCTTAGTTTTTATTTCAAAGTTTATGTAAAAAAGTATTGATAAAAAGTGGACTTATTCACATGGCTTTTGACTGTTTGACCTATAAAAAATGAGGAAATCCTTCAATAAGATTTTGGAATATTATTTATTCCATTGAAATTGACAAAAATCAGAATATATAAAAAAAAATGGACTTAACCTAATGATCATTAAAATTACTGTAAGGTGGTAATAACTGCAAATTTTGATATCAGAATATACGTCTTAATCACAGTCCGGTCTATTTAGTACTCTATCGCATGACTCTTAGTATAATTATGCCTATCAGATACAAAAGAGATCTTCTCCTTCTGCGTTATTTCGAAAAATTATATTTTTAGTTGAATATTTGTAAAGGGGAATGTCCATTTTAGGAGCTACATGAACAAACATGAGAGATGTCGTAAACGATGCATTATGGTAGTCTGAACATTTTTTGTTAACAAGGTCAATTAAGCGGTACAAAGCTGGGTGTGTCAAAGTTTGATCTAGTACATTTTGGTAAATCTAGTGCAGAATCGAATTCCTTAGGTTCTGATAAGAAATTTGAGTATCCACACTCCTATTCTGTTACTCAGAGCCTTAAATAGCGATCCCCATACTCACTTTTTTATTGGTTGAAAAACGGGTTTCACTGTTCGCCTCAGCTCATTACTACAGGGTGGGCCAAAAGTAACCATGGGGTTTAAAAATTTAATAACTTTTTCGTTTATATATTTTTTTTATTTTTTTTTTTTAGATTATAAAATATACAAAATGGAAATTTTTTTACGCTAAGTATGGAAAATAATGTCACTTAAATGACCGCCGTTATTAGCTTCGCAATGATGGGCTCTTTTTAGAGCATTTTCCATAACATCTTTCAACATTTGTGGCTGTAGCGCTCGAATTTCTGCAGCAATGTTGGCCTTGAGTTCAAGGATTGTCTCGGGCTTGTTCACATATACTCGCTCCTTCAAATAACACCAAAGAAAATAGTCGGGTGCTGACAAATCTGGCGAACGCGCTGGCCAATTAATTTCCGAATTTCTTGAAATTATTCGTTGTCCAAAAATTTCCCTTAAAAGTGCCATTGTGTCTCGGGCAGTGTGGGCAGTGGCTCCATCCTGCTGAAACCACATCTCAGATCTGTTTTCAAGAGCAGGACGTAAAAAATTTTCTATCATAAACCGATACCGCTCTCCATTTACGGTTACAGCACTTCCATCTTCATTTTCGAAGAAGTAAGGCCCAATGATATTTTCAGATGTAATGCCACACCATACTGTACACCTAATGGGGTGCAATTGGCGTTAACGAATGGCTCTTGGATTTTCAGAACCCCAGAACCTACAGTTCTGCTTATTAACAAAGCCATTCAGATGAAAATGAGCTTCATCACTCATAATCAGATTTTCAATAAAGTTGATTTCATTTCTGGCCAACTGTTGAAATTTAACTGCAAAATTTAGACGTTTCCGATGATCTGCGGGTTTCAATTCTTGCACCAATTGCACCTTATATGGGAATAACAGTAAATCTTTTTTTTAAATGCGCCGTAGTGACGTACGAGACATCCCTAGCTGAGCAGAACGCCTTCTGGTAGATGTTTCTGGTGTTTCGTTAACACTTTGCTCTACACGTTCAATATTTTCCGCAGTGTGAATTATACGCGGTCTACCGGTTCGAGGCAAATCACTTACGGTGCCATGTTGGTGGTGACGATCAACTAAGCAACGAATCATGGCTTCAGAGAGCGAAATTCTGACGTTAAAATGGCGAGGATATGCTCTTTGCGTTAAAATAATTGATCGCTGATTTAAGTAATAAAATTCTATTATTCTGGTTCTTTGTTCAGTTGTGAATCTCTCCATTATTTATTCTCCAGATGTTATTTATATAATCTAAAAAAAAAACAAATAAAAAAAATATATAAACGAAAAGTTATTAAATTTTTAAACCCCATGGTGACTTTTGGCCCACCCTGTAGATACAATTCGTAAAATAAAATAAAAATTTTCTCTGCATACTTTTAGGGTGGGGTTAAGAACCTTCGGCGGGGGAAGAGTGGTTCCAATACGGAAAGTTGCATATCAAATAAAAGAACTGGGCGAGTACTATCGGGTGGTAATTTTTTCCCGATTTAAAAAACTTTCTCGGGACTTTTTTGCTACCGAAAACCCCATTTTCATGCACTTGGGTTACATTTATATATCCCAGTTACTATATTTCGCATACATTTTTGGAGCTTTTTCTTTCACGGCTATTAGCGCTCTGTATATAAGTTTTTTCTCATAGTAAGTCATTTTCCATGATGCACCAATTCCGCGCAATCACGAGAAGTAGAAAAGTTGTTAATAAAATATGTTCAGAGTATCATAATGCATGGTTTAAGACATCTCCCATGTCTGTTTATGTCAGGTCTAAGGTTGTATGAAAGTGGGCAATAGCCTAATTTAATTTCAGAGTAAATAACAACGTACTTAATAATAATAATATAATGCGTTTTTAAGTAAAACAAAAATAAAAACGTTACTTTTTGCTTCTCATTTTTGAAAATAAGCTTTTTTGCAAAAATAACTATTGGGAAAAGGTTATCTTTTAATAATAAATTATTTCTCATTTTGTACAATCTTTTGGAATTATATAATAGCTGTGTTCTTTTGTGTACCTTGTTCTAGAACTTCCATATACTGGAAAGAACAAATTGTTCTGTCGATTGAAGCGAACTATTTGTACTGCTCGCTTCATTTATAAATCTTCTATGAAAATGTATGATGCGTTCTTTTATGTATCTTTTGTTCTGTACTGTTCTGCGGGCACAAAAGAACACCGCTAATATGAAGAATGACAATATTTTTCATTATTTATTGTTAAAAATAGTCAAAGACAATAAAATGGGAAATTCAAAAAAAAAAAAAAAATACAAAGTAAACTAAAAAATGTTGATTTCTAGTCTGTCGTAAAAACAATCAGGAATAATTTCACAAGTTCCTCTTTACCTTCACTACTTAACAATGGTGAAGTCTTCCACCCACTTCAAAGAAACTTGATTTGCATTTCCCGTGTGGAACTGTATCCTTACACAGTTCCAAACGGGAAATGCAAATCAAGTTTCTTTGAAGTGGATGGGAGACGAGAGTAAGAAATGAATCTTGCACACTGAATTTATATATAAAATTATATCCCTTGTCCAATATACATTCGTTCGAGAAATGAGTTCAAGTCCCTTACGGGAAACAACGTCTCCAAAACCGCAAGCCCTAACGGTTTCTCACTCTTGTTAATTGAAAGCTGTACCTCATCGTTGGCTAAACCTCTGCGAAAACTGTTATACTTACTTGTTCTGTTCGACAGGAATTTTTCCAACTACTTGAAATCTAGCCCACGTTTGGTATAGATACTTCGAAGGTCTTTGAATCTATTATTAACTCCAAATTAATTAAATACCTAGAAAGTAATGAACTCTTCAACGGTCGCCAATATTGTTTTCGCTCTGGCAGCTCATCGGAATTCTTGCTGAATTTTCTTACAGGACGTTGGAACTGGCATAAATATTTCCAGTAAATTTAGTTGGACAAATCACATCTTATCTCCTGCCAAAAAAAGCATCAAAATACCTAGGATTTCTGAAGAGAACTTTTGTTCATAACAGAGAACATTCACCAGTTACAATGTCAGATCCTTCCTGTAATAAAATATGCAAAGAAGTTCAGTTCCCATACAAAAATATATTAAAAAATTCATCAACTGTAGTCAGCATTAGATCAGGCTATTCGCTTGCATAATAACTGAACATTGCCCACTTAGGTACACACGGTTAAGAAAATGGGCAAGAACACAGATGATAATGGGCGATTCCGTAACGAAAACGTAGAATGCACAGGACTTACCCGCCAAAGACTCCATATTCTGACCCTAACTAGGTAATAACCTTCCCAAAAAGGGCGGAATATCAACTGGACCTAAGACGGCAGAGGCATGGCACAAAAGATTTTTTAGATTGCAATTCTCTAAGGTCGGGTTAACGGCCTTCAACTGCTAAAGGGTTTTCCAATAAGAGGTGTTATTTTGATATTCAAAGAAAAATGCCATTTTGTGAGATAAATGATCGGACCTTTATTTCATTATAAAGAGGAAGGTATGCCGTTAATAATGGAAAATAACATCAGCCAAATGACCACCACGACCACGCCTACAGGACCATATCCTTTTCATGAAATTTTCCGTAACCAAATCGCAAAGTGGCTGCCTTATGTCCTCGATAGCCTCACGAATTCCATCTTTGAGGTCTTGAATCGACGCTGGGCTGTTGGCGTAGACCTTCTCTTTCACGTGGTCCCAAAGGAAGAAGTCGCAAGGTGTTAAGTCACAAGATCTCGGTGGCCAATTGTGATCACCTCTTCGAGAGATAACACGGTCCTGAAACTTTTCCCGTAAAAGATCAATGGTTTCGTTGCTTGTATGGCACGTAGCGCCATCTTGCTGAAAGTAAACGTTATCCAGATCAATACCATCCAATTCCGGCCATAAAAAATCATTAATCATCTGCCGATAGCGCAATCCATTCACCGTAACTGTTGCTCCAGCCTCATTTTCGAAAAAGTAAGGTCCAATGACCCCGCGGGACCATAAACCGCACCAAACAGTCACACGTTGAGGATAGAGAGGCTTTTCAACAATAACTCTTGGGTTTTCCGAGCCCCAGATGCGACAATTTTGCTTGTTGACGAAGCCATCGAGGTGGAAATGGGCCTCATCATTCAAGATGAGTTTTCGATGGAATTCCGGATCATTTTCATGCATTTCAAGGACCCAATCAGCAAAGACTCGACGTTGTTGATGATCGGCCGGCTTGAGTTCTTGTGTTAACTGAACTTTATAAGCCTTAAGACCCAAATCTTTATGCAAAATACGGTGTAATGACGTTTGTGGAATGTCTAATTCCAAAGAACGACGAGGAATGGGCAAACCTGGGTTTTCTTCAATACTTTCGGCTACAGCAGCAATATTCTCGGCTGTTCTTGAGCGACGTGCACGGGTTTTATTCTTCACATCACTAACTTGTCCCGACAGCTCGAATTTTTCTACCAATTTCTGTATTGCGGTCCGACAAGGTGCTTCACGACGACCCAAAAATGTTCGAGTTTTACGAACCGTTTCTGCCACATTTTCACCATTTTTATAGAGAATTTTAGTAATTTCAATGCGTTGTTGAATCGTGTATCGTTCCATTTTTATTACTGGCGTAGTTTCTACTTATCAAATGTCAAAAAATGACAGCTCCAAATGTGACATAGCGGGCTAATTAAAATAACACCTCTTCTTGGAAAACCCTTTACTTAATATAATAATAATCATAATCGACCAATTGCATCTGAACTTGAATTACGTCCAATCTATTCAGAGTAGCGCCTGTACTATTACTAAGATAAAAGTGTAAATAAGATAAAGAGATAAAGATAAGTAAAAACAGGTAAATTTACTGCTTATTCTACCGTACAAAAGGAATAAGTCTCATCAACTACGTCATGTGTAAAGTTGTCAGAAAGAATTATTTCAGGCTTATTCATTCAACAATAAACTTCAACACTTCATTGGTTTTCTAAATTGTTGTCTGTTGCAGATTCCCCATTTTTTTTTTTAATAAAAAAATCTGGCGAAGAACAATACAACAAAAAAGCGAAAAATCGAAAGAGTCAATAAATACATGATTTGAACACTTCCTGATTTATTTGCCCTGTTTAGAAAACTATTTAATTTCCCTAGTCCCAGGTAACACTGTTACACAACTTTTGTCACGCAACATTAGTGGGTCAATGAAGAAGGATTGTCAGCAGTCAAGTTCTTCACTTAACTCATATGAGATAAAGGACTTCCATTAAGCATAACAGTTATAGACTTTTTCTTGAAGTTAGCAGGCAGTAAGATTTCTTGGGATTCATAACGCGACTGGGACAAAATTCTTTAAGGTCAGAGTTTACTCCTGCAATGCACCTCAAGTAATCCAATAGTCCTGCTAAGTGAAATTTACACATCATCTGCATATAAACGGACACATATCCAAGAACTAAGTTGCAGCAGATCATTAACTCTTGTGCGGATACTTATAGTTCAACAACTTCTAATCTTCTAATAGGTCCAATAGGTCTGTACAGATCTGTTAATAAAAGGTGTATTTAGGCTGGAATAAAAGGTGTGTTTAGGCTGGTAAGAAAGGTATTGCTAGTCCATTTCTTATACCAAATACTGTCACTAGGTTTTTCACAAACCTGTTAATAGAACCAATAGTAACAAAAAAAAAACATATCATTCGAAGTTTCTATGCATATTGTCTTAGAAAATATATAAGTCTTTCCCTCTGTTAGACGAGTAACCCAACCTCTGTATTTCTGGCCGCTTCCACCTGACTTAATTTCCATTTGAGACATATGAGTTGAGTTGAGGATATTCATGAAGTTTCAGGGCGTTCCGATAATTCTTGTTTCGTTTTATTTTTTATTTATTTTTTTTTTTGAACGCTCGGGTCTACTACAAAAAGCGTTTCTGGCAACTCACACATTTGCGAATCTCTAAACGATTGGACTTGTTTTCCATGTAAGTTGAGGATATCATGAAGCTTCAGATCGCTGCGTGATTTCTTTTTTTTTTTTTTGCTTTTTTGAAAAATCTAATTGTCTGCATAGAGCTAAGGGTTTAATAAATAAATTGAATAACAAAGGCCCCAGTACAGAGCCCTGGGGCACCAGGAAGGGGACAGGATATAGAAGCTCCCACTCTTACTGCACTTGCTGTCTATCATTCAAGAGACTACTCAAATGTCCAATCGCAAATTGGTCAAATTGATAGAAGTTTTCGTAAAAGTAAGTCATGTTGGAGATACAATCGAAAGCTTGGTTAATATAATTTATATGATCCTGATTTCATGAAGCATTAATCTCAGTAACAGCATTAAGAAGAATTGTTTGGCAGCTATGGAATTTACGGAAACTGGATTGAGAATTACTTAAAAGATCCCTGCTGTCTACATGCGATTGTATTTGCCAAAAAATAATTTTCTTCAGGACCTTAAAAAAACACAAAATAGGTCGATAGTCCCGAGAAACTAAGTTTTTATGTATAGAAACTACAACTGCAGTCTTCCACAGTTGAAGAAAGCAATAAGTTCTTAGACATGTATGAAGAATATGCAATGCATATGGCGAGATAGCAGGAAGTAAAATTTTTTAGGAATTTCCCAGATATCCCATTAAAGATAGTAGAGTCAGATCATATGGATTCTACTATATGATCTTGTGCTGTTCAACCAATTCAGTAAGTAGACCTCGTATATAGCATACGTAAAATATTACATGACCGATTTTATTTTTATTAGACGAACTTTAACTGTCCGTCGAGAGCGGAAGGAATTAAGACTAATTAATGATATTCGCAAAGAAAATCAAAGACTTAAATTTATCATCAGAAGCTTTGGTTTTTTCTTTTTTTTGTTTTAGTTTCTTCGTCTGTGAACTTTTTACTATGGATAATTTTATCGGTAATATTTGTTGACTTTTCTTTTTACAACATATAATAAAAATGTTGACAAGGAAAGCAATCTACAAGGTTACAAATTTTCAACAGCTCATTTAATTTGTCAGTTTAAAGATAAACCGAAAGAACCACAAGATCTACTTAAATCTACTTTTTTTTTGTTTCATAAGCTATTAAATGAGACAAGATGAGTCTACAGCTTGGATTTAGATTATGTGATAAATGGCGAAAACTGTTCTTACTTTTTCCCTGTCTTTTTATTAATTCACAACAAAATTATTTCCTTTTTATTTTTAGAACACTATTAACATCAAAGTAAATTAGAAAGAATAACTGAAAACATTGTAAATATGCTCATAAAATTGTATTTCTTGATCTATTCTTTTTTAATTAAAATGGATTTGTGTGTGTGTCTGGTGTTGAATTTAAAATACTTCTTCAACGTAATTAAGTAATTTAAAACGAAATTTACTTATATCTATATTTCTGGGGCGATCAGTCTTATTCATTTCAAATATTAAAAGAAAAAGAAAAAAAAAGGAAACTTTAATGTTTTCCACGTTTTCCAATATTTCAATTTTTTATTTGTTTTTTTTTTCTTTATTGCCTGCGGGGGATTCATTCATCGAAAATCGATTAATTAATGATTTATTTTTTTTAGACATTTAATTAGCTACGAAATGAAGAGTTTTTAATAGAATCGCTAATATTTATCAGAATTTAATATGAAATCAGAATTATACAATGATCAGGTGGAAACAGAAAAATATTAGACTCGCGCTAGAATAAACATTCGGTGAAGTGAACAACAATTCAATCGGATGAGGAACTAAATTTTCTCTCTATAGAATGAAAAGTCTTTCTTAAAGCATTCAAAAGATGAAACACTTGATAGGAAAAGGCTCAATGCTATAAAAATTATAGACAGGTATAGAAATACTCTCCGATTGATTCCAGGACGAAGATGGTGGATATCTTGGAAAAAACAAAAGTGTTTATTAATGGCTGAAATTGTTCTTCAATTGTGTCATGGATTGTACTTGTTTATTGGCCGGTAGACCAGAGTTTCTATGATGGTAGCTCATTTGGGAAAAAAAAGTACTTCAAGCTATCTAAAACAAGTAAAAAGGCTAGAATGATATAAAAAATTACTGCCCGTACCTATGTCAATTCGTATGGTAACCCATCTGTGCAAGTTTGATTTTTCAAGTAGTATTTCACGTATATGTATTTCCAGAACGGTTCGTCGGACAGAAAAAAAAAATTAACCAATTTTATAGGATTTCGTATTATGAAGAAGTTTTTAGTACAATCAAAATGTCTAGAACTGATCGTTTTCACAGTATACGTAAAAATCCCAAATTTTTATATGGCAACACCAAAAAGGAGTGGCCCAATTTAGTCCATTTTTGAAATTATATTCACTATTTTTATGAAAAGACTATATTCAAAATTTCAACTATCGGCGTTGACACGTTCTCAGGTGATGTCCAAATATGTAGGGAAAAACGAAATTTTGTATGGTAACCCTACGAATTAAACCCATTCTCGAACTTAATTTTAATTTTTTTTTAAAAGCCATATAAATTTTTAATTTTATTCATGGGTGTCTAATCCATTTTGCTCTACCATAATTATTTCTACGCGTTACAAACGGAATGAGAAACTTAGTGTGCCCTTCAGGCTTCATCTAGGGTATAAAAATAGCAACTCAAAACTATATGCCAATGATATATGAGGATTTTATCCGTTATCCTTGAATATTGTGGAAGACGTGCTTTTAATTTTATTAATTTTTTTTTGTTTTTTATAAGGCAAGCTTTGGGCACACTAGAATCAATTTTTGTAGGTGAAAAGAAATTTTTCGAAACTGGGTTTCTTGAAGAAAATTTTATTTTTCCGTAATCTAAGAAATAATGTAGCAAGTGTTGTACCATTTTAGAATCCTTATTAAATGCGTCAACTTTTAAAGTTACTTGCCAGACTGGCGTAGAACATTTTTTTTTCAGTACAGTCAGTTAAAGTTGGGTGAAATATTAATTTTCTATTCTTGGTTCGGCAAAATGTGACATTTTCTTCCAAGCTGGATCAGTTGGTTTAGAACTTAAAGCAACAGGTTACATAAGCACTATTCGGAATTACATAAGAAATATAAAATTGAAAAAAAGTAAAGATTTGTAGCAACAGGAGCTAAAAAACCATCACAAGGTGTACATTTTCTCGAAAAAAAAGAAATGCCTATAATTTGAAAAATACATGACTTAGATTTTTTTTATATTTTTCTGGTAACTGTTACGATTTGGTCTATCACCCGGTTCCGGCTTGACGTCGACTTACGGAACACCCTGTATATATAAATAAATAAGTGTTTGACGAAAACGGTGCTCATCATCGCATTACTCCGCAACACTTCCACAGTGCAAGTCTAAAATCATGCGTCCTGCCAAGTCCCCTGACATGATTGGGAAGGCTATTCCATAATCGAACTATTGCAACAACAAAAAAAAAGCGCTGCCCTACAATGTATGAAGTTTTAGGTATAAGGAAGGTTTTATGTCTATATGAGTGCAAAAATTCAAAAAGTTCTATGAAATAAGAAGGAGATCTGTCATTAACTATTTTATGTAAAAACACCAATGCGCTAATATTTAGATAAGTGCCCAATGAACAACCCAAGACAATATCTTTGAACTTGGTAATATGATCGAAACGTTTTAGGCCAATATAAACCGTACACAGTCATTAAAAGCAGTTACTCAGAATCCACTATATCCACTATAAATCTTGCCAAGAAACTGTTTTACATGGTCACAGCAACTCAGCTTACTATTTGTACGTATTCCCAGGCTTTTAGCTTCTCTCATATAGGGGAGAATCATTCCATTAAGGTATATGGGAGGAAGATCAGCAAAGGTAAGATCATATCTGTAACAAGCAATACAGGTAGATTTTAAATGATTTAGTGTCAATTGGTTTCTACACGCCCAAGCAGATATATTCAATATGTCAGAGTTTACTCTGTCAATGCAGTCCTCTATTAAACCTATTGGTCGAGACAAATAAATCCGAACATCGTCAGCGTAAAGATGAATGTTAACATCATTAAGTACGTCTGGGAGATCATCATCAGATAAAATAATAAAGGTCCTAGAATAGACTTTTGTGGGACTCCAGTATGTACTCTTTTCTATGCGGGTATTTCATTTCCTATCCTGACCTGCTGAAAGCGACCAGGTAGAAAAGCTCTGATTAATTTAAGCGACCACGTAGAAAAATTATAATTTTTTTTTTAATTTAGCAAGAAGTAAGCCGTGATTAACTGTGTCAAACGCCTTGCTAAAATCAAGCAGTACCAAAGCCGTGAAATAGTTACTATCCAATGCTCTGCGTATATCCGACGTTACTTTTAAGAGTGCTGTTTCGTAGCTGTAACCCGATCGATAACCAGATTGCCACCGGGAGACCAACCAATTTTCGAGAACACTTTGAACTATTTGATTCTTTATAAGTTTCTCCAGAGCTTTGCTGAGAAAACAAAGTAGACTTATAGGGTGAAAATCTTTAGCAACAATCAGAGTAGAACATTTAGATAAAGGTAAAACAATAGCTCTTTTCCAAAAGCAGGGGAATTGTGAATAGGTCAGACAAGAGTTAAAATTGTAAACTAAGCTATCAGAAATAATAGGGTAGAAATTTTTAAAAAAATTTGGTGGAATATCATCAGAACCGCAGGATTCAGATTTTACGGACATGACTGCATTAAGTACCTCCTCATGAGAAGCGCAACGAAATCTGAAACCATCATAATAATCGAATAGCTCCCCTTCCAGAGAAATAGGTAGTAGGGATTGAGAATTTGTGGTGTTGATGAAATATGAGTTAATGTCATCAGGATTAAGATCGCATGATGTCGCTACTTCCATATATTCCATTGCGTTTTAAATTAGACCACAATTTCCTATATGACAGGGATGGATATAGCGTTCCTGCTAGATACCTCCTCTTTCCGCCTTGTTAATCCGAATTTGATGCCAGAGCCAGGGTAGGGAAGATGCTTCTGTTAGTAACTCATCAATAGCAATTGTATTATAAGATCGATATGTGATTATTTCTGAAACCAAGGAAAATGAGATTCTGTATGACAAGAAAATAAAATCATGATCGAACGAGCTGGTAGGAGTAATCTGATTATGATACAGAACTTTGTCTACACTAGATACAAAGAAATAATCCAAAAGTGATGGATTATTACAATTATAAAATGTTGGGATACCTTGATGTATAACATTCAGATGGCTGGATTGAAATAAAATAAGTAAAAAACGAGTTTTCAAACAAAACTGAGGCCAAGTCGCATGAAAAAGTAGAAAACAAACTTTTCTTCACACACAGAGGTGGACTCAGATTTTTTGATTGGGACATTTCTCTTGAATATTCTTTCTCTTCATGAATCAAATCACTTATTACCCCTGATTGATGATACTGAAATATATCGGATCGGTGATTGTCAGCGAATAAAATCTGAGTCCACCTCAGTGTGTTTTTTCATGCGGCTTGGCCTCAGTTTTGTTAGAAAACTCGTTTTTTACTTATTTTATTTTCTGCCTTTTTCACGTTAACTAAATTGTTATTACGTGCTGCATGGAGATATTTTAAATCAATTTTATGACGGCTGAAGACACTGATTTACCAGTTTTTCGGAAGACTTATTCGAGTATCACATCATTGAAGTACTGCAACGGTTTTCTGAAATTCAAATTATGTTTTAAACAGCGCTTTATAGCTGTATTCCAACTTGATCCCATATAACATGAATTTTCCCGATTTTCCATGTTTTCCACAGACTTTTCCTATAACTACGAAATTTTTTTAAAAATTGTAAATTTTCCACGATTTTTCATGCAAATTTTCATGATTGTTGAAGAGAAAGTATTGATGCCAGTAGGACGGAAAAAAATGATTCCGCATAGCTTATAAAACTTTTTTGTCGGAAAATTTTCCGGAAAAGTCGGAAAATTCCTGAAATTTTCGGAAAATTGTTACGCTTACCTATGGCGTGAAAGGAGGCAGTTCTAGTGGAGATGGGTGAGGGTTTTAAATTAAAGGATGTTATGGGCGCCACGTGGTTTTGGGAGATACCACGAAACCTTAATTGAATGAAAGCACAAGGAGTATAAAATTCAATTTTTAACTATATTATTCCACACTTTAACAAAAAAAAAAAAAAAATATTGCAAACACAGCTTTTACACCAAATGCTTTTCTTTTTCTTGGAAATCTAGTGAACAAAACGAGAATAAATGGTACTTAACTTTTGATCCTCTGCCCTTATGGAGAATCGCGAATTTAGTCACTCCCAAGACTTTAAAAAAAAAAAACAAAACAAAAATCCGCAAACGGTCCAGAGCCTCAGCGTCTTACTGCACTTATTTCTTTTTTTCTTTTTTTTTCTTTTTATAACTTTAATTCTTTCGCTTTTTTTTTTTAAGTCAAATTTTTTTTCCTTTTACTTTTCAACTTCTTGCCTCGTGATCTACGTTTCATTCCTCCTCTCTCGTTCACCGGAAGTGATCTTGCCTTCGCCACGGAGAGCACAAATGGCCGATATTTTGGGTGTACTAAATTAATGCTCTTTTCAATTCAACCTTAGGTTCAGTTTCACTTTAAAAATTGTTATGGCTACTCCGGGTGGCTCACAACTCCTAAAAATACAAAGCGGGCTCTAATAAATTATAGTTTGAGTGCTTCTCAAAAAGTCTCTGAATGCGTTTCTTTGTACTTCGCCAATTCTTAGTCTAATCAAGATATCTCCATATGAACAAGAGGATCTATGTACGCCTGTGCGATTAACTTAGTATAGTATAGAGATTATTACAGGATAAAAAAAAATCGGAAATTATTTTAACTAAAATATGCAATATGATGATGTGCAGGTATTTCTTTAGGAAGCTTTGAGAATGTATCTGCCCTCCTGAAGCCGGTATTCAGGTTCAGCATCCGAAAAACAATTTTTGTAGAAGGTCCCATGAATTCTATGCCCAGGAGTAAATGTGTCAGTGTATTTAATATAGTTCTATGATACGTGGTCCTAAAAAAAAATATTCAAGGGCATTACTAGTTCCGAGATCGAAATATGTATTTAGAATACAATTATGACACATAACAAAATTTTCCAGAAAAATTGGAAAATTCTGCATTTTTTCTGAAACAGATTTATCACTAATCATATCGATGAAAACTTTTCCGATGATTATCCTGCTTTTCCGGGTTTTCCATGGAGTTTTACACAAAAGCAACTTTATGCAACTCATTTCGCTCTACAACTTTGTCTTATGTTGCAAAACGCTCAAACGCTTCGTTGGTCGGAAAAACTCCGATAAAGCGTTTTACATAAATTTTCCTCGATTTTTTCTGCAAGTTTTCACCATTGTCGGAGAGAAAGTAATGATGCCAGTTGATAGGGAACTTGATCCTGCATAATTTAGAAAACTTTTTTACCGGAAAATTTTCCGGAAAAGTCAGGAAATTGCATTTTTCCTGAAACGGATTTATCACTAATCAAATTTGTACCAAATTTTCAAATGATTTTTCTTGATTTTCCGGGTTTTCCATGGAAATTTCCGGTTCAAATTTTGATATATTCAATTATCACGTGACATGAACCTGTGTGACAAATTTCAGCTCGCTGTGATGACGAAAAGTGGGTCTACGAGGTGTCGAAAATAGTAAAGAAGAAATATATAAACAGACAGACAAATTCGTGTACGAGTTAAAGGGACGGGCTGGCCTCAAAAAATGAATGAAATTATCCACACTACCACAAGCCTGTAATAGATTCATATTAAAATCTCCACCGACAATCACATTCAGATATCGTTGTGATAATTTGGAAAGTGAACACTCAAATTGTTTAGCACTTCCAAGATTAAATACGTTAGGGGGGGAGGGGGGGGCTATAAATACTGATGAGAAGTATCTTATCATACACAGTGTCAACCCCAACTGCTAAAAATTCAATGGGACCTTCAATGGATTTCTTGACCACCCTAGCTTTAAAGTTGTCTTTGATACACACTGCAACTCCTCCACCGGGACAAATTTCTCAATCACACCTAAAGATCTTGTAACCTGGAATCAATACCGAGTTTGACAAAACATGTTAACTCAGCCAGCTTTCAAACACAAATATGGAATGGACATTGGTGTTCTTGAAAATGTACTGAAGTTCGATAAGTTTAGACCTCAACATGACAAACCATAAATCCTTCCGCTCTCCCGGTAAAAATATTAAGCAGCGCTCTTACATTCGTTAAATTTGAAATTTAAACAATTCACTCATGTCAGAGGGTGGCAGGAGGCACAATACAGGACTATGAAGCATCATCAAACCATAACCCAGGAAATTGATATCATAAATGCAAAAGAAACAATTTTAAGAACGCCGTCATTTCAAACCACTTAGACCAAGAAAAAGTACGCAGTTACTTTAATAAAAATTAATTGAAAAAGCTATCAATAAAGATACAAAAGATTTAAAAAAAAATGGAAATAAAATTAAAATAAAATTACTATATGAAAAATAAACAAATCGATAAAATAATATAGTCTTCGTATATCAGCATACTCCCAAAGTACCATTGGCCGTTCAATAAAGTTGCTCTAAATTGGTAACCTTTAGGCATGAAAGGGAACTGGTCTTCTTTATGTAAGCAAATCCATTTCTAGTATGCACAGCAAGCAGCACGCCTTGTCGATGCAAATCAAGAGAACGTAGTAAAATTCTATTGTTGTTTGTAGACAAGCTCTCAAACAGTGTTGGGCAAAATGCAATCTGATTGATGATTAATGATTACGATTGCAAGCTGTAATCTGTAATCTGTAATCATGATTACAGATTGATAATATTAATCAGAAAAGTAATCATTTATGGCGATTAATGATTGATCAATCGTAACCGTAATCATGATTACATGATTACATTTTTTGATTACAAATTAGTAAAAGGTTTAAAATTGTAGAAAAAGAAAACAAACATTGTTGTATTTCTATCCCGAAGTCGGTAGTGAATAATAACAGCTGCATTCCGCCCTTGAATTCATTCGAACTAGCATATAACAATGTGGAGCAATATGAAAAGTCTAGCAAAATCAAAGCGTTAAAAGGCAATATTGCATTTTCCATGCTCAACGACTTTCTTATACGCCCCAGAAATCTAATCTTTTTCGCTATCTTTTTTCACATATAATCTACGAATTTAAGCTGATGATCAGATATGTGTGAGTCTCTATCAATAGAAGCACTTACATTCTTTACACTGACTTCAATTAATACATAATTCAACAGTGCCTTGGAGTTTTCTACAATAAAAATTCTTACGATCACAGATTGTTTGTTTTCTTAGAACTAAATTTTAAAATCTCTTGAAAAGTTTCATTTGTAATAAAAAAAGATGTAATCATGTAATCATGATTACAGTTACATTTTCCTAAGATTACTCGATGTAATCATGATTAATGATTGATGGGTAATCTTGATTGATTTAATCATGATTATTAATCTGATTACAAATGTAGTTGATTACGCCCAACACTGCTCTCAAAGCAGTATACTCGGCAATTCGATGTAAATCCATTACTGATTGCATTTGGCACTAGAGAGCTGCGATCTGCACGATAACGAGATAAGAAGGCCTTTTTATCGACAACAAATGAAAATTTTAAAATAATGGAAGTAGGCCTATTATAATTACCATCATAAGTATTGGTCTTTTAGACTAATTCTAGCCTTTTTACTTGCTTTTATTTAATTTAATTTTTTTGTTTTTAATTTCCTTTTAATTAAAAAGAAAGCCATCCTGGGATTCGAACGCGTTACAGACAGACAGAGTCTGGACTTTTTTTAAATTTATATGATATAAAAGAATTATATATGGATCAAATCGATTAAAATGTTATAATCAGCGGAAAAGGTTTTTTTTTACATCAGACCGTAAATACTGTATATAATTAAATAAAAAACATAAAGAAAGACTTTTAAAAACATTTTTTATAAAATAAAAGTCTCAAAGGACTTTTAAAACAATTTTTATAAAATAGAAGTCTCAAAAAGACTCTTAAGAGGAGTCAGTATTCAGCAAAAGTTTCAATTTAGATACCAGCGAACCTGTAGGTAATAAAATTTACTATACGTAGGTTTGTATCCTGAAAGTGAGAAAATTTATACATATAAAATTAGCCTAGACTAGTGCTGGGCGATGTTTATTGATGTTTTCAAAACATCGATGTTTGGGCTCTCGATGTTCGATATTTTTACATCGATGTCGACGCACTAAAACATCGACGTACATCGATGTTATCCTTTCGATGTTAGGGAACTACATACGACTTTCCGCAAAGGAATGAAACGAAGAAAGGAATAAATGCATACTGTAAAAAGCAAAACAAATTCCAAAAAAATGTATCTAGATTTGAAAAAAGAAACACGTATTTCAATAAAAATTTTGGGGTAAAACGGAAAGGACGTAGTGAAGTGATTGGTTCATTTCATTTTCAAAGCATCGTTACAATTGATCATCATTAGTTCTTAGAATGATTTGGGCTGGGGGCAGAAAACATTCTTCGGTGGAACCAATCAGAATTTATTTTTTTTTAAATGGGAGGAAACAGAGTGCCCTTAACGTAAATACATCAAACTTCAGCCGCTGAGAGCGATACAGGCTTGTCTATTATTTACTTAAGAAAATTTCTGCCTGCAAGCTCGTTTTAAGGCTCAAAAAAGTTCAATTTATGGGCTAATCACATCCGCCTAATAAATGAAAAACAACAGAATCATCGGAAGGTAGTTCGAAACGTAGGCAATCGGAAATAACCTTTTATTTAAGCGTTCCTTTGAATCCGCTTCATATAAATCCTTTGGAATGGTGGCAGCGTCACCAACTTATATACATATCTTGGCCCATCACGTCTTGTAGCATTTCCATTGCAGCTACTTCTGTGCCAACCGAACGTTTTTTCTCTAGGCTAGGCGAGACTATAACTCAAAAGAAAAACAGTTTGCAAGGAAAACGTCTTTGCCAGTTATTGTTTCTTCAGTCTATAGATAAGAAGTTTTCGAACCTGCGATATTTCATTTTTATTTAATTCATTCATGCGTTTTTTTTAGAAAACTTTTCCTTTAGAATTGATAATGAATGAATCAAGTACTTGTTTTGTTTTGTTTTTGTTATTTTTATTAAGTTATAAATAAAGACGACAGCAACAAAAATTCTGAAACTGAAAAACATAGCATTTTTTCTACACATGTGTTTAAAATTCATTAAACATCGATGTTGTTTGTACATCGATGTGATATGATCGATATTATCGCCACATCGATGCTTGTTGGGCGATGTCAACATCGATGCTGAACATCGATGTTCCGTTCCGATGTCCCAGCACTAGCCTAGACCAAGACCACAGAGCACATTAGAGACATCTACCGCAAAAGACAGAAACCCAATATCAGACAAAACCATACAATTTTAGACGAAAAATGAAAATTTGCAGTTCACATAAATTGAAAATTTTTAACGAGAATTAACTCTCCAAAATTTTTTTGCTTTTAATTGTTAAATATGCTATTTTGCTTTGTACAACTTTCAAATCAATATTGCAATTTCTCGTCGGTGAAATGTCGGGAGAAAAAACAAGTACTTTTAGAGTTAAATAATTATAAAAAGCGCCAGTAAAAATGAAAAAGGAGTCACAAATTTAAAGAAATTAGAATACCTACCCACAGGAATTTGATTTAAGGGGGTATTCTAGTCTAGAAATTCGAAAAAATATATTTTTTTTGTTTTCATATTTTCATAGTTTAACTATTCAAGAATATGCCTACAAGAGGGTTTTTCAAAATGGTGGCTTGTATCTTTTATATTTAGTGTTCAACTGCATCCAGCTGCTAACAGTTGAATTCTAACTTCTAAACCACTTGGACTTTAAGGGGTAACGCTACTGTAACGGCTAAAAAAAAGGGTTTTTTCACGAATTTTTTCTCGCGAAATTAAAGGTGTTTGAAAAAAACCTTTTAAGGGTATTATCGGGCATACATTGAACTTTATCGATAAATTTTTGACAGCGAAAAAAAAACAAAATGGCGGCTCCATAGCCATCTTCCCGGGACATGTTTCGGAGCAAGTTTAACGCGCTTGGTGGCGACCTCCATTTTCAAATTAAAAAAAAAATTTTCTCGCACGGGACCTTTTTTTTTTCTTATTCTAGAAGGTTTAAACTATTTGTTAAGCCAATAAAAAAAAACGATTTTTCAAAAAACCTACAGTGGCGTTACCCCTTAAACGCGTTTTTCTCGAAACTGCCTTTTTCAAGACGATGCCCACGATTTCTCAAGTTCTACTGGACCGATTTACTTGAAATTTTTTTGAAAGTCTTCTTTATAGACTTGTCTATGTCCGGAACTAGCCGCATCCCCAAATATCAATTTTTACTATTTTTAAAAAATTCGAAAAAGTCAAAAAAAAATTGCCTTTTTTTTCAGGCAGCGGGAATTTTGTGAAAAAAAATTTGTTCAACTTTTCCCTAGTTCCGGACATAGCGACATTACTCTAGACTAATAATCTTTTTTATTTTTTTTTTTTCGGATTGCTAGGCGGGTTGGAATCGTGGGCATGATCACGCGCCAATTTTTTGAGGCCCCCCACTTCATCAGCTGCCAATTTTTTTAATTTTCAACTTTTTTAATTTTTTTCTGTATTCTTGTAATGTTAATAAATAACTCATAAAAAAATGGATAGAAAAATATTGATTGCCATTTTTTTACGGCACTTCAAAAATCACCTAAAATTCGCGCCTCTAGACTAGAATACCCCCTTAAAAGACTTCAATTTTTACCATTTTTTACAAGTTTTCGAGCTAATATCTCCATTCCAATGCACTTTTTTTTAATTTTTGCGGACGTTATTTACTAAACTTTTTCATTACCTTTATTTTAAGATATAAATAATTTTTTTGCTACAAATAGTTTGCCAGAAATTCGCATTGAAAAATGTATGAAACTTGCAAATCTTGGTACTGACTCCTCTTTAAAAGACTTATAATAAAATAAAAGTCTGGAAATATTCTGAAAAAGTTTTTTTGTCAGATAAAGGTTTGAAAAGACTTAAAACTTTTATTTCGTACAATAAAAATTTACTCTTAACTTTTACTTATAAAAATATAAGTTAAAAGTATTATTAAAATTTAGTTTTTAAATATAAAAGTTTCCAATCGAACTTAATGACTTAATGGTGAGTTATTTTCACGCTCTGGCTTCAAGTGCTTGTAAGTACACGATATAAAGTTACTAAGTAGGCCATCCTTTGCACCAACATCAAAGATTTTCTTGATGATTATAGTATTCCAAAAAAAAAAAAAAACCAACTGAATACTTCATCTGCCTACAATTACTGAATTGAGCTAATTTAAAAATTCCAACGCCGTTACTTCATGCAAAAATAATTTTGTTATAAGAAATTGATGCACAAATAAATTTATTAGTACAGCTTTATTTATAGTTTCTCAATTATTTAATGAATTCATTTTCAATATTGGTTATACACAAATAAATGTATTGAGTACACTGTATAGTGTACGTATACCAATCTACACTTCATTGGCATTATGTTAGAAAAATGTGTAATTATCTATAATTTCTTAGAAAATTCTCATAAAAATTCTTAAGCCGCCAATAAGTTTATAAATTGAATATTATTATAAGTGACCCAAATTTCGCAATATTAAGCAATATGAAATTTCATCACGAAATCTAAAATCAACCAACAGAAACAATATCAAAAATCGTAAAATTCCCAAATTCAAGTCATATTTTATTATCGCGCAAAAAACATTTGGAGCGCAGTGAAAAATTTTCTTCATGATGTGACTCAATTTATAGATCTTTTGGCAAAGATGAGAAATCGTTTTGTACGAGTTAACTTTCAAGAAACATCACCTTAAAATATTTCAGAACCTGCTGGAAATTGATAAACAGAGATTTTCTCATTTCGAAATAAAAATTAAAATGAAAAAACAAAAATGGATAAAAAATAATTTAAAAATACTAAATAAAACTGGAAAATTGCACAAAAGATATTTTTAAATTTGATGAAATCGTTCTCGATTCGAATCGAAAAATAAGTTTCACGAAGAAAGCGAAAGAATCATGCGATGGTTCACCACGATATTTGAAAATTTCTTGCGGAGGTGGTCAATGGCAGTGGCACATATTATTATATACGACGAGTATGCTATTTCACTAAATGCTATAAGTACTGTTGCGGTGTACACCGCTGCGTTCTTTTGGGATGATGCCCAGGTAAAAATGATCGAATTCTATTTTCAGCCATATCACTTCGATGACAATGTTTTATTTTTAAAAGCTTTTGAAACAAAAAAAAAAAAAAAACGTGAGTAATTGGAAATTTAAGAATATTGGTTGACTACAGAATTTTCATAAACACTCTCAGATCTTGTAGTGTTTTGATTACGGAAACAATCTCGAACTTTCATTTAATTTTATTTAATTTTATTTAAATTGTTTTTACTCAATTATAAGAAAAAAACAAAAACATTTCTTTAAAGGATAGACGAAATTATTTTTATACATATTTAAGTAATGTGAACCCCTGACAGCCGAATGACTCATTTGTTGCACATTCATTTTATTCGTTATTTTAAAACGATTGGTCATTGGTCAGTTGTTTGTATGTGGGTGGAATGTGAATAATATTGTCAGTAAATGTAATAAAATTTTAATTAAAATTGACTCAACTTTCCGTAGATGTCGAACATAGCACGACACTCATGTTTCGTTGTTTGAAGAGCAGGCGGACAAAATGTTACTATTCCCTACGATTATTATCTTCGCAATAAAGTACAAAACGGATTTTCCCACATCATACCAACTAGTTTCGCTGAGTCTCATAACCCTAATGTTGTATCGTCTCATTTCATTTAGAACTTCATCCAATTTATGTTTGCAAATCCATCCATAGAATTTTGACATTCCAAAATTCAATTTGTATCCGTGATCAAATATCTAGGATCATCATAATTAGATTAGCCCTTTTCCAAGGAACGAAGAATCCCGCTAGCCTATAGCACTCCTAACCCAGGTAGACCGAGAGCTTTCAATACTCAAATTCCCCACCATAAAATTTGATTATCAAACTAAAAGTCGACTATCAGTTGATACATTCGTAAGAAGGTGCAATTGGTTAATGTCTTACATGTGGCTCCTATCCTGATCATCGACCGATATTATGTATGTACAATTTTGAATATTTCAAACAAGTATTGATGCCAAGACAATAATAATAATAATCAACTTTATTTCTGGAATAGGTACAAAAGCTTTTGAAAATATTCACAGTGTTCAATAAAACGTAGGAAAAATTCTAAATATTAGCAATATGTGTGTAAATTATAGATGCGGAAAGAGTCATAACAATGATAAACATGTACAAATGCTAAGAAAAATTAGTAAACGAAATATAAAAATTGAATATAATGTTAGAGTAAATGAACAAAATATAAAATAAATTTCAAGGGAAAAAACAAATATTAAGAATAATAATAAATTTATACAAAAATATAGTCAAGAAATTGAAAAGGGTCCAACCGTAATGCAGTGCAGAGCATCCAACAGTGCGTATTAATATATGTGGATCGAAGAAAGAACCCGGCTGAATGCCCCAATGGAGCCAGCCCAGTGAAGGCTAATAGGTAAGCAATTCCATTTACGAAAAACCCGTACAAAGCAAGATCGCTCACCAATTTATGTACGAAAGGTAGGCAAAAGAAAATTACAATGGCGAGGGGATCTCAGAAATTAGACACAGTCCCAGAGATAAGCTGACTCTTTCTCATAGATCAGATTGTACAAGGATTTCAGCGTTTCAGTGTTCATGAGGAATGTGTCGAGGGAGCATCCAAGGAAGGAGTTGACACAGGACGAAGTATGAGAAAATCTGGGCAAACCAAATATAAATTGAATCGTGTCATTAAAAGCTATCGTTAATTTCCACTTGCAGGAGGAATCCAGTTTAGGAAATATTAGACTCCCGACAATACAGTTCTCGTGCTACCTGAGCCCTAGCAAGCATGCATTGTGACCATATATTCGCAATCATTCTTAAAATTCGCAGAGAATAATACTCCTTTCCAACTGTATCATCAGAAAAAGTAAATTTGGTATTTAGCTCAACGCCCAGATTTTTAACCGACCTAGCATATGATATGACAATGCCGCTGATCTTAATTACTGGTGGATCATTTAGGTTATAATCCCTCCTATTCATAAATAGACATATGTTGTCACTGGTTAACGTGGACACCTAACTATGAAGCCTTCATTCTACGACAGTCTTAATGCACGAAATAATAACAATGCGAAAATCAGCGCCCTCATGAGAAAAAGTATATCCTGTCCCAATGAGTACCAGTTATGTCAGTGCATGCTTGACAGACCCATCTGAAGTTTCTACTAATCTGTGGGTCATGGAACCCGGTTTATTTAGCGCAACTCCATGCCGAAAGCCAAATATCTAAGCATATATTCATAAGCGACCATCCTTCCGATGCTCGAACGCAGTATGCATTTTTAAAAAGGGCATACTTTTCTGTTCAAAGAAGAATGTCCGCGTAAGTAATGTAGACTCAAACAGTCTCTCTCTGCCCGCAAATGGGTTACCAAAACCACCACGATGCTCCCATCAAGGAGCCTTCTCCATGTTGAGATGAATAGCTCTACTATATTAGAACTATCCAGGCCTCCTCAACCCCGTGGTACCAAGTTAGGAATGTCGACTACCCAATTGGAATGGCCTCGTAGTCCATGGGTACTCCCAGTGAACCTTCATGCAGATCCTTAAACGATACTGGTAACTCCGTTCGGACTTAATCATATTGGCACAAAGTGACGGCATTAGATTACGTGAAGGTTATGATCCGCCTTTTAAGTTAGGAGAGGCTTGAGACTACAGCCAGTAAACTTATAGCACACCAAAGTAAAAACTCCAAGACAAGACTACTAGTCTATTTACGTACAAGCTTCACTATAAACACGCGCAATCATCAGCATTCAGAATAGCTGTGTTCTTTCAGGATGAAGCATGTATACAGCCTTTGCATTGCTTGTATCCTCTCTTGGCAGCTCTGTGCATCACTAACTCCTTTTCCAGCTGCCTCACAAATAAACGATTCGATTTGATTGTATTTAGAATAAGGTAATTGCTATTAGCCCACTTACAGATCATATCAAGGTCATCGTTAAACTGAGTAAGGAAATTGACCTATCCAAATAAATCGTTGGCAGATCATTTATGTATAGACAGAAAAAAAGAAGACCGAGACTAGAACCCTGAGGTATACCGCAGCAAAGAGTTAAGAGAGATGATACTGATTGAGTCTGAACAGATTGGCTACTACCTAAGAGCCACATTTGCCCACCGTTGGTATATAGAGTGTAAGCAAAAAACGGCCCTATGACAGAACTTTGAGGTGTACCGTATGACACGTCTGTGGCGATAGTATTATTTCATTTTTAGTACTTTATACATTCATGTTTTGGTTCAGCTTTATTCGATAAATCGTCTCATTAAATTTGTTATTAATTTGTTCGTTAACACTTGGAAGGGATAGTTTTAGGTAGGACTCAATTTGTCGATTTGACGTCCGTACTTGAGCTGCGTCCACACTGATAAGGTCTGCAAGCTTCGAATCGGCAGCACCAAGTTTCCAGCCCATTTACGATAGACTTAAAATGACGTTGTCTCTGAAAAGGAAGTTTATCTTTCAGGCATAAAAATATCAGGTCATCTGCTGTAAGATCCGTTCGGAAGTTATGTATATTTATTTTTCATGTTGGTGCTTGATTTATAATTGGTTGGTTTGCTTTATAGTTTTTTATTATTTTATTCTGATGTTCTTGATGTTCTCGTAATGAATGTTGACATCAGACTCTTGAAAAAATTGTTTGTTTTTTTTTATTATACATTTATAAATTCTACGTCTATCTAGCTAATTCCCCTTTAGTAATTAGCAAAGCATTTCAAAGTATTTTTCCAAGAATTTTGTTACAGCGATTACAGCAGTTTTTGGTTGTACGGTCCGAAATAAAAGTATCGCCATATGGTGACTGAAGGGCATGCGGAGATTTGTTGCGCGCCAGCAACAAGGGTCCAATTTTTTTTATTGTTGCACGCCGGCAACAAGGGTCAATCAACCATTAAGTAAACGTAGAGAGAATTTGTTGGAATCAATAAAGAAGACCGTGTATTTCACTTGAGTTTAATTTATTTAACACTTTTTTCTTTTGTACTATTCTATACTTTTACAAATTAATTTTTATATCTTTTACAAGTAACACTGCTTTACTTTTTACTTTCCACTAGAGGCCTTACCTTGGGTAGGGGAAGTCTCTAGCTTCAGGTGTAGAAATATTTCTGATTTGCCTTGCATCAGAACTCTCTTGCAGATTGATTATTTAGCATTTTTCATGGTAATCAATCAAAAATTACCTATCGAGCATTTTTCTGAGAAAAACAACCCAAAATCACCTATCAAGCATTATTTCCAATATAAGGTGAAAAATTTATTGCAATAATGAAATTTGATTTTTCACCCGCAAATTATAAAAAAACAATTGAGAATAATTGTATGAAAACAACGGTATCAATTTTCACACGAGTCCCAAAACAATAATTCAACTGCTTCCGCTAAGGCAATTTCTTTTGGTCAATATGTTGCACAGCGGGTGTGAGGTAAAATCGTTTAGCGAGTACCATGCTTTACTTCTTATCGCTTTAAGTTAATCAGGTGGCTCCATTATACGTTTGGCTGATTGTTTTCAAGCAAGAAGTCCAAATGTTTCTTATTTACGTGTAGACAGGTGATAGGCCTTGTCTACCTAAGCATTATTACCGTGGACGGGTACATCTAACGATTGCTCATTATATGTTGCAACTTGACCACAGTCGTGTACGCATAGTTGTTTGTTTATTGTTCTGATTCTCATTGTAGGATCAGATAACCGTGATTTATGAATGGGAGATGCTTGTTGGAATTTTGTAGGTGATACGTTATGAATCAGAGGCAATTGAAGTGGTTATTGCTTGATCATATTATTTGGATTATTTTGGGGATTCATAACAGATTTTAGGCGTCTAAGCGCTTGCTGAGTCCCATACCGTTACCATAATCCACATTTATAGAAAACTACGTGCTGTCTAATTCAAATTTTTGGTGACAATATATTGCTGTGAATCTTCGTACTCCATAATAAAGCTTGTGAAGGCGAAATATCGTTCACAGTTGACCAATCATCATTTCTCAGAATTGCTACCAACATCTTTAACCAATTATACGCCAAATTTCAATGATTTGAGCAAAAGTCTTCGTTAACTGCTGTATCAATGAATTTTGTTATATTTTATTATAAAAATTTTTTAATAATTAATTTGTATTTTCATACTCATATGTATGTACATGTACATACTTTACATCACACTTAAGACTTCCGCAGAATACGCATATGGCATTATATTAATAAAATAAAATTATATACATAACGGGTGGGGTGCGCACAAGTACTAGCACTATAGAAATTACTTATATTTTTTTTTACATGATATTTCCTGTCATTCTGATATTGAAAATTGTGTAGTAAACAAATGTAAAATTACTAAAAATAAACATGGACCGTTATACACCCCAAGAACGTGGAATAATCGTGTCAATATTTTTACGGAATAATTCATCAGTGATAAAAACACAACGTCCGGCACCGGTTAGTCGAACAATGCCACGCTTTGCCACACGCCTCTAAGCAACTGGCGCAACATTGGATAGACCTAAGTCTGGCGGCCCAGGAACAGGCCATTCAGTGGAAGAGTGTCCAGAAACATCAAGGCGACGTGGCACACAATTTGGCATTTCCAGGCGGGCTTCTATAGCGTATTTTGGTCAAAGACTTGAAGATGTTTCCATATAAAGCTCAGATGACTCATCAGCTGCTGCCTACTGTCCACCGAGCTCGTCTAGAGTACAACCAGCGCGTCATACACCTAAACCTCGAAGAGGATGATTTTTTTTTTTTTTTTTTTTTCAAAATTGGTTATGAGTGACGAAGCGCATTTCCATCCCTCGGGGCATGTCAATAAGCAGAATACTCGCTTCTGGGGCACTGAAAATCCGCGCATTATTCAAGAAACAACTTTACATCCACTGAAAGTTACTTTATGGTGTGCCGTCTGTGTTGAAAAAGTGATAGGAACCTATTTTTTCGAAGATACTGCAGGCAATGCGATAACTGTCACTGGCGAGTGCTACAGAACCGTGTTACGTGAGTTCTTGATACTCATTTGGATGAATTGGGGCTGGAGCACATCTGGTTCCAATACGAAGGTGCCACAGCACACACAGCGAGTGACACTATGGACTTAGTGAGGAACGCTTTTCCAGGCCGTGTTATCTCTCGTTTTGGCAATTTGCCTTGGCCTGCAAGATCACCCGATCTGACCTGTCCAGACTTCTTTCTTTGGGGTTATTTGAAATCACTGATGTATGTGAACAAGCCACAGATTCTCGCAGCCCTAAAAGAAAACATTCATCAAGAAATAAGGAACATATCACAGGAAGTGTTACGGCAAGTTATGGAAAATGTCATAAATAGGGCTGAAATGTGCATCAACTCACAACATGCACAAATATTCATATATAAAAAACTTATTCTAGTTTTCTAATTTAGAAACCAAATAGGGTCATTACTTTTGCGCCACCCAGTATATAAATTTTAGGAGTAACCCATTTGACCGAATTCTGTTTCCCAAACAGAAATTTATTCTAAAGACGATTAGTCAAAAGTACGCTTTCCCAAAGTTTGTTTGCCAAAACTACTCATTTTTCAAAAAGATGATTGTCAAGTAAAGATCTTTACCAAAAGATCATTACCAAATGGACGTTTCCCAAAACATTGACAAATTTAATAATTAACTATACCGCATGGTCTGAAATGCAATGTTTGCCATTATAAATAATAAGTGTAACTCAAGAGATGCTTTGAAATTCAATTTGAATTTACGTGATGTCCACAAAATTTAAATACAAATTTATCGTGTGTGCTTAAAAGATGAGCGCATCAAAATAATCCTGAGGAAAATTCGACTATGAAAAATGCATGGACCGAATCAGTTATGACTTTTTCCGAAAAAAGCCAACTTGTTATTCTTGACCTAGCTCTAGCTTGGCCAGAAAAACGGTGGATCTGCTTTATCAAAGCTTCCCCACTAGGAGATCTGCTTTCTAAGCTTCTCCTACTACACAGCGACCGTGAAATAAGTATACTAGCATTTCACTTACTACACTTTTTATTTTTTCTGGTAAAAATAAAAAAACAACTTAACTAGAAAAAATAAAAAAGGCGGGCTCGCTTTTTATATTTTTATCGAAAAAAAAGTATCAAGCCGTTGCGCTTGCTATTCTATAGCTTCAAAACTATTACCAGCCAGGAATAACAAGTAAATTAAGCTTTTTTCGTAAGAATTCATAGCTGATTCGATGCGTGAAAAAAAGATCCCAGCTTGGCTTTTTATACTTCCGGCTTCAAAACTTGTTACTTCCAGCTCGAAAATATAAAAAGTCAAGTAGGCTTTTTATTTTAGCCAGAAAAAATAATAAGCCTTTCCAGCTTCATTTTTTTATTTATTTTTTCCCGGACGGGAATCGAACCTACACTTGTTAGAATCAGTCAATGATGGATAAAGAAGAATTTTAAGAACTTTTATTTTTAACGATTCTAAATCAAATTAATAAATACAAGAAGAAAAAACAACCGCCTCGTCCGGGGTTTGAAACCGGGACCTTCCGCTTGCCGGGTGACTGGTCTTACCACTGAGCTCACGAGACAGATGATTTTCCCTCTTGCACCCATCAATTTGTTACTAGCCTACTAAGCCACGATTTGCTTTCAGCTGGCATTAACCAGTAAAGCCTATTATCGAGTTCGAGTAAAATGTGACATATCCATACAAATTTTAGCGCTGGTAAAATCGCAAGCAAAACTGTGATTTTACTAGTCCAGTACGGAGTTCACTGGTAAAAAGTGAATATTTCTCTATTTTAAGATAGATGGCACTTTGCATGTCTCCACTATTTTACTGAACATTTTAATGCGCGTAGCATTAAAGCGCTGGTAAAATTATGACATTTCCTGTTTCTATGACAATTTTCTGATTGTTTTTTGAACTTATTGAAGAATTTAATTTTAATCGAAAATTTTCAGACTTTTTTGTTAATTTGTTGAAGGATTTAAGTTCTTCTAACAATTTTCAGATTATTTAAGTCAATTTTTAATTGTAATTTGTAGACACATTTATCTAAACTTTTATAAACAATTTGAAGATTTTCAGCGATAAAATTTTTAGACAGCTGTCACTTTGTTTTCTCCAAATTAACATACGTCAAAATTTTACCAGCGATTTTAATGTGAAAAATTTGGAGACCGCATTAAATTTTACTTTGCCCGAACTCGATACTAGGCTTAACGATGAAAGCGCACAAACAAATTGTAAATTCAATGCCAACTGAAAGCAAATCATGGCTTAGTAGACTATAGTAAATTGATGGGTGCAAGAGGGAAAATCATCTGTCTCGTTACCTCAGTGGTAAAAGCAGTCGCCCCGCAAGCGGTTTCAAACCCCGGACGAGGCGGTTGTTTTTTCCTCTTGTATTTATTAATTTGATTTAGAATCGTTAAAAATAAAAGTTTTTAAAATTCTTCTTTATCCATTAATTTTTTTAGCTTTTTTTTATAAAAAGTTAAGTTTTCAAAAGTTTTACAGGAATCGAAACAGGTTTCACGAGACATCTTTTGGTATATTCCACTAAATTCCAAAATCATGATTTATCCCAGCTTTTTTTTTTTTTTTTAAATTTTCAAAATACCAGTTATTTTCGGTCCCTCGAAGAATGTGATTTTTATTTGCTGTAGGCAAATATGTTTTAGGCAAACATGTTTCTACAAATTGAAAATATGTGGCAAGAAATAAGGCTCGCGCGAGTTATTTTACCTCACCTTAATACAGGAAACCGATATTCAATTACAAGTCTAGACAGTCTTGAAATAAATAAAATTCCAATACGAACCTGATCCATTCCTCCAAGCTACATTTTCCCACATTCCCAGACTTACCTGCAAAATAAACAGAAAAAAAACCAAATTAATAAAAAGCTTATCAAAATTTAACGTGGGAACAATGATTAGGTAAACAGTTTTAAAGAATTAAAGAAACCAGAATTCAGTCTTAAGACCGCCGTCATTTAGCTCGTCACTTTTTAAAGAAAAGCTTCAGTAAAGAATTGTGTCAGAATTGTGTTAGTTTATTATAAAGAGAAACCAAAGATTTGTAATAATTAAAGATTATAAATTGATAATTTTAAAAATATATAAACATAGTTGTTCAGTTTACGGTGGAGATTGTGGTTTTTATTTTCCAATATCTATCCTCAGTTTTTTCCTTTTGTTGCGAATCCTAATCCTCATTTCTTGGAACATATTTTCCATTTGTAGAAACATATTTGGCAAAGAAAATTTTGGAAAACGACTTTTCTGTCTTTGGTTTCATTTGGGAAAGATTGCTTTTGTAAAATGTCCTTGTCGTGTATATAGTTAGCGAAATAAAAACACTGGATTCAGTTCTCATATAAAATCCTTAATATACAGGGTGTCCCGTAAGTCGACGTCAAGCCGGAGCCGGGTGATAGACCAAATCGTAACGGTTACCAGAAAAATATAAAAAAAAATTTAAGTCATGTATTTTTCAAATTAGAGGCATTTCTTTTGTTTTCGAGAAAATGTACACCTTGTGATGGTTTTTTAACTCCTGTTGCTAGAAATCTTTAGTGTTTTTCAATTTTATTTTTCTTAACTAATCCCGAATAGTGCTTATGTAACCTGTTGCTTTAAGTTCTAAACCAACTACTCTAGCTTGGAAGAAAATGTCACATTTTGCCGAATAGAAAATTAATATTTCACCCAACTTTAACTGAAAAAAAAATGTACTACGCCAGTCTGGCAAGTAACTTTAAAAGTTGACGCATTTAATAAGGATTCTAAAATGGTACAACACTTGCTTCATTATTTCTTAGATTACGGAAAAAAAAATTTTTTCTTCAAGAAATCCAGTTTCGAAAAATTTCTTTTCACCTACTAAAATTGATTCTATTGTACCCAAAGCTTGCCTTAAGACAGCAACTTTAAGATTCTAGCTTGAGTGAAACGGAGAGTCATTCCATGAAGTGTGAGTGAGACAGATAGTAACGCTTTCAAGTTAGAGATGCTAACTTTTTGTTAAATTTAGGACAAATATTCCTTAATTTTAAAATTAAACACCAATTATTTGGATGCTAAGATTTATTATTTACAAAAGATGTTCAAACTGCCCTCCTTCAGCTTCAATACAAGCTCGACACCTTCTTAAAAAAGATCGGGTTATCAGACGGGTAATTCTTCCGTTGTTGACAAATTCAACTGCTTCCGTAATTCTTTGCCGAAGCTGAGCTAAATTTTCAATTCACTTCTTATAAACTTTCTCTTTTACTGCTCCCCAGTAAAAGAAATCTATTGGATTTAGATCAGGTGAACGGGCTGGCCAGGAGATCGTACTAGACCGCCCTATTTATCTGTCCGGATATTCTTCATTGAGATATTCTCTAACTGAAAAGGCATAGTGCGCTGGGCAGCCGTCTTGCTGATACCACATCTCTCTGTAAATACTTAGTGGCATGTCTTCCAGTAAATTAGGTAAATGGTTTTGCAAAAAATCTAAATAAACTTCAGCATTAAAGACCTCTGGCAACTCAAAGGGTCCTATGACTTTTCCGTTTAAAATTCTGGTCCACATGTTTATTTTAAAACGATATTGAGATCTATTTTGTGTCATTAAATTCGGATTCTCTACGTGCCACTCGTGTAAGTTGTGTAGGTTCATGTAACCGCCTTTTTTAAATGTCGATTCATCCGACCACAAAATTTTCTCGAAGAATCGCGGATCTTCCCGTTGTCTTTGTAGCTTCGTTTGGCAAAACGCAACCCGAGGTTGATAATCCCGAGATAGTAGGGTTTGTACTCGATGTACATGGTATGGGTCTAGCTCATAGCTTTGTAATATTCGGTGAGCTCGGCTTAGAATTTAAAGCAATGGGTTTCATAAGCACTATCACTAAGTCACTATCTGTCTCACTTACACTTCATGGAATGACTCTCCGTCTCACTCAAACTGAAATCTCAAAGTTACGGTCTTACGGCAAGCTTTGGGTACACAATTTTTGTAGGTGAAAAGAAATTTTTCGAAACTGGGTTTCTTGAAGAAAATTTTATTTTTCCGTAATCTAAGAAATAATGTAGCAAGTGTTGTACCATTTTAGAATCCTTATTAAATGCGTCAACTTTTAAAGTTACTTGCCAGACTGGCGTAGTACATTTTTTTTTTCAGTACAGTCAGTTAAAGTTGGGTGAAATATTATTTTTCTATTCTTGGTTCGGCAAAATGTGACATTTTCTTCCAAGCTGGATCAGTTGGTTTAGAACTTAAAGCAACAGGTTACATAAGCACTATTCGGAATTACATAAGAAATATAAAATTGAAAAAAAGTAAAAATTTGTAGCAACAGGAGCTAAAAAACCATCACAAGGTGTACATTTTCTCGAAAACAAAAGAAATGCCTATAATTTGAAAAATACATGACTTAGATTTTTTGTTATATTTTTCTGGTAACTGTTACGATTTGATCTATCACCCGGTTCCGGCTTGACGTCGACTTACGGGACACCCTGTATATTAGACTTTATTTCTTAAACAATGAATATTTACTCTACAACTAATTATACTTTTTACAACATAAAAGTTAGGTTATTTAACCTGCGTAATTCGAGCGAGTGACCAACTTGTCTGACAGCTTATTTACAACAGAAAAAACTAATAGGGATTCTCGTTTCTTTAGAAGTAGCAGGTCATGTTCGAATCTTCGAAATGAGGAAGTTTATTTTAATCGCGCGAAATTTGAATTTATTTAAAGCGCGACTTTTTGTGAATATTTCACTGTCACTACATCCTTTTGTGAAATGAATGACCTTTTTGTAAATCGTCTTTAGTGCAAACGTCTTTTGGAGAAATGTCATAGACTCTAAATTTTACTTTGTGTAATCAAATACTATGACGTTGCTCTTCATAATATATGGAAAACCGGAAAGCGGCCCTCATTGACCTCAAGCGTGCCCACCCCTGCTATATACTAATGACACACAGCGCTCTTAATGAAGAAATAACTAACGACTTATTAGTCTATAATGATTAATTATAAACTGCAGACACACAGCCATTTCTTTAATTAAGTTGTACTGTCCAACTGGTTTTGATTTACTTATGACATTAAAAAAGCGATATGGATCGAATCAACGCGATATTTATGCTTTCATTTATTTTTATTTTTATTTATTTAAAGATTGGGAAATGAAAAAAACATTTTATTAAAAAATCAACAAAATTGATAGCCGTCAAAAATGGCTACAAGAATTAAAAAATTAGAAAAATAATCTGAAAAAAACCCAATTACTTGCTGTGTCAAATATGAATGGAGACTGGAAACAACTTGCACACCAACTTAATATTCCTCAGTCAACAGCATATCGTTGGTTGCCAGAGGGTGAAACTTCAGACAAACGAGGAGGGAAAAGATTTGAAAAAATTACGTAAATTCATTTAGATTATTTCGTAGAAATGATTGAAAGAAATTGTCGCATTACATTGGCGGAACTCATTGCTGTATTTCGAGAAAAATTTAACGTTTCTATTTCAAAAACAATCCTTTCAAAACACTTAGATTCTCTCTGCTACATGCTGAAATACCTAAGGCATGAACCCGAAAAGGGAAACTGCGCTGAGAAGAAACAAAAACGAAAAAAGTTTGGAGTTTCAATCCCAAAATAAACCTATTTTGTTTATGGATGAAACTAATTTAAACATTCATATTTCAAGAACACAGGGTAGATCATTAAAAGGAACAAGATGCACCACTATAGAAGCTATATATATTATGAAATAAGAAGAGGTTCGTTCAAAAAAGAAAATGGAAAAGCGTGGATGGAAACCTGCCTTCGCCAAGCAATGATTAGACATCGTGAACCAGTTGTTATAATAATTGACAATGCACCTAGTCACAATAAAGTTGAAGAAGTTTTACTGAAGCAGGAATTCCATGAAAACAAGATACTGAGACTTGGACCCTATAGTCCAATGTTTAACCCCATTGAAAATGTGTGGTCTGTGGGGAAAGCTTATGTTAAAAGAGAATTATCAAAAAAGTTATCAAGTATTATTTACACCAGAAACGATTTAACAATCAAAGAATATAGAGTAAGAGCCTCAGAAAGCCTCATGGAAGAAGGTTTGCAGACAGTCACACCAACAATATGTGTCAATTGCATCGCAAGCATTCAAAGAAAAATTCTTGCTGCTCTTAACTTAGAAAATATTCAATACTAATAAATTGCTTCTAAGATATTTTGTATTAAATTATTTTTTTATTTAAATTAAAAAATAAAATTCTCAAATTCAAATTAACTATTCTCATATTGAAATTTACTATTCTCAAGTTGAAGTTTACTATTCCACTTTGAAGTTTACTATTCCCATATTGGAACTGAAAAGGTCTAGTTCTAGAAATATATTGATTCAGGCTCAGACTGAACTTAAATCAATAGCTGATTTCCTTTAACTTATCCGATATTTACCAAAATATGGCTGAGAGTAGAAATCCATCCAAGCTTTTTACCTCGATAGTTTTCAGTTCAAATTCACTTAGTCACGCTCTCCCGTCTCAATGAATCATTATAAACACAATATCAAATTTATGAAAATTTTCTATAAATATAATATCACATGATGGCATGCATCGTTTACTATGAATTAGCATTTCTATTTTAATACATATAAATTATTTTCCACCTTCAAATTATCTGCAATGAAAATTTACATCTGTCAAAATTATAAAATTTTCTAATGAACACGTCCATGAATATCGCCAATTTCAACAAAGTTACAAAGTTTGTATATTTGGCAAATTCTGTTTTATTTTGAATTCTCGCAAATGATGTTAAAACCTTTTAGCAATTCAATTGACATTTTAAAGGTTATAATAATACCAAAATCATTTTATTCAACTGTTGAATATTGCTTGTGGCATTCATTGTGGCATTTGATGGTTTTTTGGTAATTCTATTTGAATCCTTCAATTTGACAGGTGTTTTATGAAAAGCGTTGCCAATTTTATACATAATAAACATCGGAATATGAAATTTAATTATGTGTAAATATTGGCAACCAAAATGAAATAGATTTCATTTACAATTCCATGAACGCCTCACTGCAATCCAAATAAAATGACAAGTTTAGTTTCTTTGAAATTAGTCATACTTTTGTGTGGCCTTTGTTGTATAAATAAGTGATTAAAATGAGAAATGAAGAACGCGTATCTGCCATTGTATGAAAGTTTGGAATGAAACGACTTGTTCTGATGGTTCTGATGATTATGAAAAGAAGATAATATCCGAATGTTATCATTAAAAAATATTAAAACGTACGTGAAGATGTCACAAGCATAAGTAACTCGTACTCGAGGTGTTGTCAAAATTTCCAACACGGTTTTTAAATGATGCAACACAAAACCAGGCCAGCAGCTAGCCTCAAGAGCTAGCTGCAAAGCGCGTTTTGCTCAATGTTGGAAATTTTTCTCTCTCAGGCCTACTTCTGTCAACAGATGTACTAACAAAATTACAATGACAGCACCGAGCTCAATGGTATCATTTTGTTTTCATTTCTCTGAGACAAGCCTTGAGGCGAGCTGCGAGGAAACCTGAGAGAGGCCAGGCCTGAGGCTGGCTTGGATGTGTTTCAGCCTTAAGCTTTAGGCACTGAGTTTTAAACGAATGCAGCGCTAGTGAAATGCTTTCATTAATATAGATTTGACTGTGTACTTCAAACACAGGCAGTGGAGGATCCAGGATTCGGGTGAGGGGGGCGCAACTATGGTTTAAAAATGGCATATGCTGAAAACTGAACAAAAGTTTGAAGACACTCGCCACCACTCGCAAATGTCAAATGCTCTAAATTTATCATTTAAAAACACGAGTCGAACAGATTAGCAAGTGGCTACCACTCGCAACGAAGAAAGTTGTTCAAGGTTCTTTGTTACTCCGAAAAGTCAAAGGGGATGTTAGATTATTCATTTTGCTTTGGTTTGTAAATGGTGCAAGTATAAAACATCCCAATCATCCATTTTAGTTAGTAAAACTAGGGAAACATACTTTATTCAAATTTACGAATCATCATAACTTGTATCATACCTTATACGTATATAACTTCGTCGGCAAGCTAAGAAAGTCTGACTTCCTTTGTTTTTTATATTATTCAACCAAGCTCAAGAGATATCCTATGAACTATGATGCAAAGCACAAAATGGCAAGAAGGTGATAAAGAAAGAAATTAGGGAATATGAGGAGAGTGGCGAAGGTGCTGATGTATGTCACCCTTAAACTTTCGCAGATCGCATGCCGGAGAAAAGACAGAAGATTGGAGACTGTTCCACGTTCGCAAACGACCGAAAGTATTTTGAAGGGTAAAAAGATGTGCGCGGCTTGCCGTGCGAGTATTACATGGAGGAATCCGGGATCAGACTAGACATTTCATCAAAACATCATGCATGTAGCAATATAGGAACGAAAGGCAACCAACATTACAGTGGTGCTCGTGTAAGTCCATATGACAAGTTTTTGGCACATCGCCAATGAGCTGAAAGCTTTCTTTTTGACAATATTCAATGAAGCTAAAGCTCTACGGCCAGCCCCGACCTACATATGGAAATTGTATTACATTCTAGGTCTGATGTAAGACTTGTAGAGGACCGCTAGAATCGATGAGCTGAAATGTTTCTCACACCTTTTCAGAAATCCAAGATATTTCGATGCTTATTTGGCAAGAGAGAAGTTGTGATCGGTTCAGCTTAACTTACTGCAAATATTAATGTCAAGAATGCATAAAGACGGTGTATCGTCAAGCAGTGATCCATCAAAAGAAACGGGACTGGAAAAATTATGATCTTGTGTTAAAGAGATGGGACAACTTTGGAATTTAGATGTATTGAATTCGATGCGATTCGGTTTGCTTCAAGCGAGGATATTATCATGGTAGTTATTCAAGGATCTAATCATGCAACCTAGTTTGACAGATGTGACATTTCCTCTGTAGTCCCCAAGGGTGTCAAGGGAGTAAGGGAAACCAAGGGTACTGTCATCAGCAAAACAATGGATGGGATTGAAAGTAAGGGAAAGCAGATCATTAATGAAAATTAAGAAGACAGATGGAGAGATAGCAGAGCCCTGAGGTACCCCGGCATTTATTTGCTGAGATTGAGATGTAACGCCATCTAATATAATCCGTATTAAGCGACACTTTACAGTTATAACAGGAGAGAACGAGAGAGGCCGAGTGCTTTAAGTTTGGATAAAAGGGCTGAAACCCAGACACAATAAAGGGCCTTTGAAATATCTAGTGCAACGACTCACCAAAATTGAGAAGACTACGGCTTCAACGTTTCATAAGAAAAGTAAAAAAAAGCCATATTGGCAATCATTGTAGGCTTGATAAGTTTCTAAATACTTCATTAATTTGGAGTTAATGATAGATTCAAAAACCTTTTTAAGAATCAAAGTGATTGTAATTGGTCGATAATTTGAGGGATCACTACCCTTTCCTCTCTTGACAAAAGGCTGAATGTGATGTAGTTTCCAAGCAATTGGAAATTTTCCTGCCGAATAAGACAAGTCGAATAGTTTTCGGAGAGCTTTAGCCAAGAACGCGGCACGGGTTTTATTTAGCGGGGGTTTGAAACTATCAGGACCTGCAGCTATGGTAACGTTGATCTCCTTAAGGTCCTTGAACATATCTCTCGCGTATGGATGTGTATTGGCTCTTGTACACATCTACAAGGGAAATGTAAAGTGGGTGAAAAACGAAAATTTGAAGTGAATCTAACAGTACAAATATTAGTTTTATTCAGAGAGTCAACAATCACGTCATTGTAAAGTAGTAAAGGAATAGAGGAACTGCTGAAATTGGTCCTGATAGCTTTGACCTGGGACGAGAAACCTTTGCTACCTTTGCGTCTTGCCAAAATTCTAACATTCTGGTCAAAAAGAAATTTTTCTCTTTGGATAGTTTTTCAGTTCTGGCCGTGGATGCAATAGATAGGTGCGAAAAGCAGACTATTTCGCTTTTATTGCTTAGTTGTAGTTATCGGTAAACCAAAAGCGATTTTGCTGTTGTTAGACTTAGACTTAGAATTGTATTAAATTCAAATGTGCATTTATCAGCATCTCTTAAAACAAAACAGACCGACCAATCAAATTCTCTAGGATACTCATTGAGACTTTCCCCAATCTGCAGATTTATTTTGTTTTTATATAACGTTTGGGCTTAGTATTCTCTAAAAACTATTACATTTTACGAAATAATAAAAAAAAAAATTATTTAAAAATTAATCTCTTGCTTTAAATGTAACAAATGCACAATGACTTATTCGCCGTTGGGTAGTTTCACTGAATTTCTCCAATTACGAGTTATAATTGTTTCTTGAAATGTTTGTTTTGCCAAGCCGCGCCAATAATGTTCTAAGAAGCCGTCTTTACATGGAAGGATTATCAAAGACCCTCTGGCAGCTGTTTTCAATTACAACAAACCTTCCATCGCGATAACATGAATAGGCTCTGTCTTGCTTCAAACACCCCGAGCAAAGCGACGCTCATGTACAGGAATCCGCGTATCCTGTTTTCTCTATAGGCTTCAACAATCGTGACCGAAGGCTGAGGTGCTAGCTAGGGCCTGTGTTCCTAAATGTATCATATTGAACGCTTCCAAAACTTGTTACGTTTTTTACAAAAGCTGTGAATCATTTTGTTAGAAAAAATTCAGAAGATCTACTGCAATTTTTTCAGTGGTCTTCCGGGGGGGGGGCTAATTGGATCCGCCCCTGAACCAGGCCCACATAATCTGGCTCTATATCACTTGTCGCAGCCACAGAGTAAAAATAACAACAACACAAAAATAGTAGAGTTAGTAATCACAGTATACTTGGATCTATACCAGTTACTGAATTTTCCCCGAATCGCTAGGACCTATAATTTCAACTCTTATCACCTCGAAAATCAGCCCAGTTGACTCAATATAACTATCACAGGCTGTCAGCGTCAAAACGTTATTGAAGATACATATCTTGGCTCTTCTTAAATGGTCACTCCAGGTCAGTAGAACGAAAAATGTTACTCTCATCTTCGGCTTAAGACAGTAGTTATTTTTTTAATCAAACCAGTATTGCCAGCACAACCATTTATGTATACTAGCTTGTACCGTCGTTTGCTCGGTCGAAGGATTTACTTGGGCGACCCAGTAATCAGAGAGGTCTCATCAGTATGGTTATCTCTGATCGCCTACCATAGAAGTTCGGTGATAGGGTCACCCACTTGCTCTGATCGCTGGGTCGAAAAGTTCAATTTTTTCTGCATTCTTAATGCATTTTAGAAATTCATTGAAATTATTTTCAGTGAATTTCAATCTGCTGTAAACGAAAATATACCCACCAATAGTTTCGGCCGGTAGCAAAATGTCGTATTTGTCGCTAGGTAGTTAGGAAGTATGGAGTCCGAACAGCTGCTTTGTATTCAATTTCTTGCTTTATTGCTTATGTCCCTAATATAAATGTAGATTATTTAAAGTAAAATTTTTGCGAAAAATTCATTTATTAGAGCTAATCTAATGTGACGCTGCTGCTATAGGAAGAAGAACTAACAACATCACGAGAAGTGAACAGTACACCCAAACCAAAAATCAAAAAGAAGAAAAGAAAAGACATCGAATTGAACTGGAGGCTTAGGGCATTGGACGTAGCGCGTTGTGGCTTATCTTTTCCGAACGCCCTAAATAAGACACATCCGTAGGATGAGGAAAATCATCAATTAAATTGAAAGAAGGAAGACAGCGAAGAATTTGAAAGGCGCAAACGCACTTCACTTGACTTGAGTAAAATTTTAGAATGACTAAATCTAGATGAACGGTGCAATGGGATAGTATCCGTTGCAAACGTACTGACTAGTGGATTCAGTTGTTCGCGTACTACTACTAGTTCTCCGTTTTTACGTACTGACGATAGAAGGATATCCTTCCGTTTTTCACGTACAGGCGAAATTGTAGACAAAAGCGGATATCTAAGTTTCCCGGATAAGCCAGTTCAACTTCTAGAATAGTTGGTTCGGATGGTCAGGTGGGAGGTTGAAAGTGATCTGGTGAATCTCTAATGCCCTACTTATAATAATAATTTAAAAAGTATTTATGAATCATAAGCGATGGAAAATTTCTTAAAAAAAAACTTCACAAATAGTTCTACAAATGTTTTGCTATATACAAGTACGTTATAAGCTTCCTCAAGATCCACTTTGAAACCGTCACAGATTTTGTAACTTACAAAACCCACCAAAGTCTCACAACCAAAAGAGTCCCGCTTAATGCTTTGGTACTACTAACCGAACCGGAGAGCAACCAAGGTGGCAACACTGTCTTCATGCATCGCATCCAATAGAAGCATCTTGCCAAAATTATTCACTCTTGATGTCGAACTGTAAACTGTAAACTGCTGGAACACTCAACAGAATATTGGGCCAAGATAGTCATACACACTTAGATTACGATCGCAGTATACCCCGTAAATCACCACACAGCAACAAGCATCGCCTTGGATGGATGGATGGATGGATTGAAAGGAAGGAAGGAATACCATTGTAGAATCGGCAAAAAGAAAGAAAATGTACGATAAAGTCGATCTACAAGCATGTGAAGACGATTTAACGTCATCAGATGATGATTTGCCGGTTGATAAATCGACTCGATTACTCGCTTTATGTCCTACGTGATGGTGCACACGTGTGCAATCTTTGAAAAGATTCAAAGAGAATTATTTACGAGTGCAGGAAACATTAGTTCAGCTCGAAAACTGCGAAAGTGTAAAACCGGAAAAAAAAGCTCAAATCCGCGGCTGGTTGCTGAAACTTGAGCAGTCTGAAACCATTTTTTTTCTCAACGTCAGCATTCAAATTTTTGCTCCTTGCGAACAACTTGCGCGAGCGCTACAAGCTCCTGGTCTAACAGCTACAGGTGCGAAACAAACTGCTGATTTACTTTCTTCGAGATTGCAATTGTTGCGCACAGACACCGAGTTCGACCATTTATTTGAAAAAACACTTGAAGAATCGAACGAGTTTGACTTGAACCCTTTCAAAGAACCCCGCGTGAGACAACCGAACAAACGTTACGAGCATACTTCAAAATCTGCTCCACCCGGTGCGACTTTCAGCCAAAGATTCGTTAAGAAAAACCTATTTCGAAATTTTAGATTTGCAAATATCAGAATTGAGTGAAAGGTTCGACCAAAGTGGTTTATCTATTATAGTGTCACTCGAAACTGTTCTGTTAAATGCGACTAAAGGTTTAGTTGGCGACGAAGGAAAGCTCGCGGAAGAACTTGGTGTCTTTGCTGAAGGTTTTAATAATAGCAGATTGCATGCTCAACTTTTTCTGCCCCAAAGTGTGCTTGACATTGCGAGCTCCAACTGTTCCGAATTGAGCGACAAACTCGCGAAGCTATCGACGACAACTAGGGATATGTTGGATGAAGTAATTTTACTGATTATTTTGATCTTAACCGTACCTGCATCCGCCGCGACTTCTGAACGATACGATCTTTAAGCGCTTTAAGAAGGTTGAAAACTTATTTAAGGAATTCGATGTACCAAAAGCGCCTCACACACCTTTTGATATTACATGTACATAAAGAACTCACAGCTGCTTTAGATTTGAATGTTATAATGACAGAAATGACAGAAAAACGCAAATCTGTGTTTGGCAAAGTTCTGTAGTAATCTAGGTTTATTGTTGAGAAAAGTAGAATTATAATCAAGACTTTTGTATCGTAATTTTAGCAAGAAAATGTAAAGCGAAAAAGTTTGAAAGAACTGAAAATGTAAATAGATAAATTGTGTAAATAAAATTGAATTATAAAAACTCAAAATTTTGAAAAACTTATTTAGAACCAACAAAAACTGTTGAGTATAATACTAATAAACAATCACAAACATGTTTCATACAAAATTATTATCATCGAAAAGTGAGGGGGGGGGGGGGGGTAAAGATTTCAAACCTGCCCACCCCGCAAAAATTTCGTTCCTACGCCCCTGAAGGTGATCGGTTTCGTGTGGAATGGCTGAAGGACTTTATATAAAAACATTGAATCCAAGTAGACAAGTTAAGTTTTGTTAGTCTCTCGCGGTATTCCATGGACATATTTTCAAGCTTGAATAATGTAATTTTAGTGAATCTACGCTGGACGGCCTCAATCTGTAATTTATATGAGGAGTAAAAGGGATTCCCTATTTGGCACGCATACTCGAGAATGATTCTTAGTAGGGAGTTAAAAAGAGTAGTATATATGAAGCCGCACACTTAAATGACTGACAGGTACGAAAAATCAAGCCCATATTAGACGGAAAACTTCGGATGTAATGAAATTTATGTGTGATGCAAAGAGAGGCTTCCCAGCAGGAAAAATAAGAGCGCTTCCAGAAAAAGCGGAGTTAATGTGCTTATCACTTGTGGCCGACGGAGGTATGGCGACAGCGCTTCATTTGCTGTGCTTTTGAAGCTTTTCTAATAGGAAAAATGTTATGTTGTTTCATGAACAAATACAAAACAAAGTCAGAATTCATTAGTCCTTCATTATTTGAAAGTTCAGTGGGAAGGAAGGTGGTAATAATATTATAATTGAATTAAGTTTTTTTTTCTTTAACATGAGTAAAAGGTGCAGTGAATTTTTCTTGTTATTTGGCTGTTTGAAAGACCTGCATTTCCAAGAAATAATTCATTTTATATAGTAGTAACTGTGAGGTTTCCATTACCAAATTATATAACTTAGGTTATATAGACGAGTACTCGAAACCTCTTCGTAACCACTATAAACCCCTTATAGAGCTTAAATGGAGTATTATATAAATGTTACTGGGACTTAATTTAGGTAACGTTATATATATAACTAAAAGTTTTATAAAATTAGTAATAAAAATATTCTGGTTACCTTAATATAACTTCTTATATAACCCTTATATAACCTGGGGTACTCTCGATTAAGTTACCTTGGTCATAGCAGTGGTTGCGGTAATGTTTCGGTTGCCTTTATAAACTTTGTTTATAATGGTGTTGGTAACGTTTCCACAACGCTTGTAATGTTAGGGAAAGTACTTTGCGTTACCTTTAGAAAACAATATAAGGCAAATATTTACCCAACCTATATTGAAACAGAATTTCGATATTTTTTTGTACTGCATTTTTATAATGTAAGGGTTTAATATTTTTACATCGTAGAATTACAATTTATCGGCATGTACGTGGTGAAATTCAGCTGCAATTAACATTTTACTGTGAATATCATTATTAATTATGTTAATTAAAAATGAAAAAATTTAAAATTTTCACTTAGGTGATATCAATTGATAAAAGTAACATTACATAATTTAAAAAAATTATATATGTAAAATGATGTATTTTCTTCATATGAAATTAAAACAGAAGCCATATATCAGCAATTTAAATAATTGGCTTAACCGACATTCTCATTTTTATATGCAATGCACAGATGAAAAAATGGCGGCTTGTACTTAAATGAACAAATTACCATTATAAAACTTCAACTACTTTTATATAAACTCTGGCTCTGTTATATAAACTCAATTACCCTTATAAAACTTCTAGAAGTATTATATAAACTAAAGGAACTACCATATATATACCCTTTAGTCATAATATGTTACCTTTGGTAATGTTATATATCTTAAAGTAATGACAAAATGTCTGTGTCATGTTCTTCTTATAATAATTTTTGTTGTACGCTCCTCGGTAGTGTAGTGAATAATTATAGTTACGAAAACAAAAAATGTCATATAAAATCGTGCAAATTAAAGGGGCAGGTCAAGAAGACCTACTTTGTGCATTGCCCCAACAGCTCGGGAAAATGCATATTGAAATGGCCAAATACGAAAAAATTTACGTTACTAAAAGTCACCTTTGTTACTAAAATGCCAGAAATAAATGAAAATAGTTTTATAATGGTTCCATTCGATACTAAAAGTCATTTGTGTTTATAACGGTCACCATAGTTACTACAAGGCCACCAAAAAATCTTACGAAATTTTGTAGTGGTATATGTATTACCGAAAGTTCCCAATTTTTATTAAAGTCACCTAAATTACTGAACGTTGTTGAGTTATATAAGAGTAACCACGGATACCGCAATAAACACTTATTACCAATTAGTTATATAACGTGGTGATGAAAACAATTATAAAACTTTCATATATAACTCTAGTAATAGTTGCTCTAAGTTATATAGAACGGTGATTGAAACATTTCCATCACAAACTTATAAAACCTGTAGTAAATTACTTCCACGAGAACCATTAGTAATCTTTAAAAACTCTAATATAACTGCGTCACCAATTGGTAATATTATAAAACTCTTATATAACCACTCAAATTCTTATATAACCGAGTAACCATTATATACCCCTTATAAAACTACACATCACCTTCAGTCACCAAAAATTGAAAAAATTGTCACTTGGGTTGCCAAATGCATCCACTTACTAATTGCTTCTTAAAGTTAACTAGGACGACTGGCAAAAAAAAAGATTCCTGTGAAAAATATTAAATTAAATTTATGGTAATTCTGTAATTTCTTTTAATTTTTAATAGTTACAATAAATACAGGGTCTGTAAAGAATGATAATATTGGTTTTATTGACTTTGAAAAATCTAGGCGACTATAGAATTTTGATGTTCCAAAAATCGTTTTTATAAGGAAACAATGAAAATGAAAAATTGAAAATTAATAAAAAGCATTCCCAGCTAAATTTTCTTTTATTTATTTCAATAATATCCTCAAAGTCTCTGCTTAGAAGCAATTTTTAAGCAAAAAATAAAAATCATTCTTTATAGTGACTATTGAAATGCTCTTCTGATCAAATATTTATCATATTTATGAGAGCGCTTTTGAGAAGCTAGAAAAGAGCACTCTTTAGAAGCTAGAAAAGAGCGCTTCCTTCGGCAAATGTTGATGAAGCGCTTCAAACGCTCTTTTTCCCGCTGGGTTACGATCAAATATAACTTCCAAGTTAAAAAAATCACGTGACGCCCTAACACGTATTTAATCTCAAACCCTGCTCGTCTCTGAGCTAGGAAAAGGTTAGATACGTAGCATACGTGAAAAACATTCAATTTTAGCCTAGTATTTTTATGCAACTTTTCCGTTACTGCGACAAACTTGAATTATGCTTTTTCACACAGTCATAATTATGTAAATCCACTTAAGATCTTTAAACCAAACCTACCCAGAAATGATTTTAATCGCAAAGGCGCACTATAATCGGAAGTGCATAATGTTCGGTCATCAAAATTTAAAATTCTTTTCGAAATGAACATCGCTCCTCCGCTCTGAGAAAACTAAAATCTTCCTTTTCACAATCACACAACATCAAAAATATTTAGCGGAAGTCTAGAAATATATTTTTACTTTAATTAAAAATAAATTAAAATATAACACCAAATTAAATGCAACAGCAATCTTTTAACTTGCGAAATTATTTCGAAATGTTTGAAAATGTGTCAGAGAAAATATTTTGCGCAAAATAATAATTTTGAATAAATGTCAGCATCAGTGGTGAATGCATGCTTTGCAAAGAGTCATCATAAATAAAATGGCCATAAAGAAAGTGTGAACAATATTAATTAAAGAATATCTTAGATATTTACTACTGCACATAAATAAAAGTCAGATGATATGGTAAAAATTTTCCAGCGAACAAAATTTCTATGTTGACTTAATCTAAAAATATCAAACACGACCTCAATACAAATGGCGCAGAAGCACAATTCAGTTCAGTTCATTTCATTTTAGTATTTTTAACAGAATAATTTCGCCTTAATTTTACATTGAATTTTATTACTATTTTCATTTTATTCTTATTCTTAAGTAAGCTACTTTAGTAGGAAGAAGAAAACACGATTATGTCAACGTTTTAATGTCGAGATACAGAAAGATATGTTTTATTGCCAAACTTAATTATTTGTGCGCCAATTAAAATAATCAGTGCAGGCGGGAGATATTTTTCGGGCTAAATTTTTGGCACATATACCTACTCTACTATGTGGTTTCGTCTAGAAATAATGAAAATAAGTTACGCAGTATATGAAGAAGTAGATAAATTTAATTTCGAGAATTTCGAAGTGGCAGATCTATTTTTCTAATCAGTGTGAATGGAAAGAACGATAAGAATTTAGTCAATGAATTGACGGTGGAATTAAAACAAAAAAAAAGCTTAATGAGAAAAACGAATAGAAAAACTTTTAGTTTAAAAAAAAAGGATGAAATTCCTCCCAGTAGAATATGTTGTTTTGAGGATGTTTGTGTGCGTTGAGAAAAAAGGAGGATAGTAATAATATTAATTAAGATATAGTTTAATTTATAAAAAATAAAATGTTTTTCTTGCTGTTTATTTTATTTTATTACTAGGGAGAGACGCCCGGCGATAATATAGATTCTTAGATGTGTGGGGTTGGGGTGGTTAGAGATGCAAAATATCTACCTGTGTGTGCGTGTGCAACGACGACGTGTTCTCAAACACTGCCCCAATATATAGTAAAACACGAAATATTTGTATGGCAACCCAACGAAGGAATTACCCGAATGGTCCCATTTTCGAATTTAAATTTCCCTTTTTTAAAAAATGCCAATGTACAAATTTTCAGCTCTCTACGTCGACGCGTGGGGCAATGTCAAAATATACAGGGTACCTCCGCCAGGATGGTTCATAGCGCAAGAGGTGATAGTAGTACTCACCTAGACAAAAAAAAATTGTATTGCAGGGGGTGGCATATCAGCCGTTTGGGAGTTACAGGGGATTAAGAAAATATGCTGGGTTTTCACAAAACACCCTGTAATAAAGGCCAGGGTGTATGTTGACCGTCTAGAACTCATTGCATGCAGAGCTTCAGAACCTTCCCAAAGACTGCTCAACCAATTCTTAACCTATTCTCAAAGCTATTCTCAAACCTATTTTCAAAGATAATTTGTTCGCTTAACGACTGAAAAAACGTCATTTAAAAAAAATATCGTCTAAATTCGGTATGACCTGAATAGGTTAGAAGCTAATAGCTGTTTAACGGCTACAGTTAGAACGTACGGTGTTACGTTAAGGAGGAGAGTCTACAGTTTACAGTTTTATAAAAAAAGTTAGGTTAATGACAAAAAATGAAAAAAAAAATATAGGTCCAAGTTAAAAAAAAAAGGATAAGAAAATCCCAAATTTTCAGTTTAGACCACAATAATTCCTGAGGCGAACGGAGTACGGGGCTGTTTGAGCAGTCGTTGGAAACGCCATGAAGTTCTACAGACCAATAGTTTAAGACAGTAACCGTACACCCTGTACTTTTTAAGATACAAGATGTTTTGTGAAAACCTAGCATAATTTCTTCATCACCCTCTAATTCCGAAAAATTTGATATGGCCGCCCCTGTCATACAATGTTTTGTTAGACTGGGTGAGTATTATCACCTCCCACCCTATGGACTACCATAGAGGAAACACCCTGTATAGTGAAAAACTAATAATTTGTATGGCAACACCAAGAAAGAATTGCCCGATTTGCTCCACTTTTGAACTTGTATTTGAAATTTTTATGAAAACGCCGTGTACAAAATATGAACTTGACACATCGACGCCTTCTCAGGCTGTTTACAAGTATACGAGTATAGCGAAAAACCGAAGTTTTGCATGGCAACACCAGAAAGGGGTTACCTGATTTAATTCATTTTTAAAATTTCATTAACTATTTTTATGGAAACGCTGTGTACCAAATTTTAGCTCTGTACGTCGACGCGATCTCAGGCAGTGCCCAAATATATAATTAAAACTGGAATTTTTATATGGCAACATTACGAAGAAGTTGCCAGATTGGTTCCATTTTGGAATTTAATTTAAATTTTTCAAAAAAAGTTTTGTATGGCAACACCAAGACGGGGTTGCCGACTCCAATTATTCTTTCTCTAAAAACCTTATTCAGACTATTACGAACATTAGAAAATATAGCAAAATCGGTTCGGCCGTTCTCAGGTGATGCGATTACCAACGAACAGCATTTAATTTTTATTTATATAAAGGGTCTTCCAATAAGAGGTGTTATTTTGATATTCAAAGAAAAATGCCATTTTTTGAGATAAATTATCGGATCTTTATTTCATTATAAAGAGGAAGGTATGCCGTTAGTAATGGAAACTAACATCAGCCAAATGACCACCACGACCACGGCTACAGGACCATATCCTTTTCATGAAATTTTCCATAACCAAATCGCAAAGTGGCTGCCCTATGTCCTCGATAGCCTCACGAATTCCATCTTTGACGTCTTGAATCGACGCTGGGCTGTTGGCGTAGACCTTCTCTTTCACGTGGCCCCAAAGGAAGAAGTCGCAAGGTGTTAAGTCACAAGATCTCGGTGGCCAATTGTGATCACCTCTTCGAGAGATAACACGGTCCGGAAACTTTTCCCGTAAAAGATCAATGGTTTCGTTGCTTGTATGGCACGTAGCGCCGTCTTATTGAAAGTAAACGTTGTCCAGATCAATACCATCCAATTCCGGCCATAAAAAATCATTAATGATCTGTCGATAGCGCAATCCATTCACCGTAACTGTTGCTCCAGCCTCATTTTCGAAAAAGTAAGGTCCAATGACCCCGCAGGACAATAAACTACACCAAACAGTCACACGTTGAGGATAGAGAGGCTTTTCAACAATAACTCTTGGGTTTTCCGAGCCCCAGATGCGACAATTTTGCTTGTTGATGAAGCAATCGAGGTGGAAATGGGCCTCATCACTCAAGATGAGTTTTCGATGGAATTCCGGATCATTTTCATGCATTTCAAGGACCCAATCAGCAAAGACTCGACGTTGTTGATGATCGGCCGGCTTGAGTTCTTGTGTTAACTGAACTTTATAAGCCGTAAGACCCAAATCTTTATGCAAAATACGGTGTAATGACGTTTGTGGAATGCCTAATTCCAAAGAACGACGAGGAATGGACAAACCTGGGTTTTCTTCAACACTTTCGGCTACAGCAGCAATATTCTCGGCTGTTCTTGAGCGACGTGCACGGGTTTTATTCTTCACATCACTAACTTGTCCCGACAGCTTGAATTTTTCTACCAATTTCTGTATTGCGGTCCGACAAGATGCTTCACGACGACCCAAAAATGTTCGAGTTTTACGAACCGTTTCTGCCACATTTTCACCATTTTTATAGTGAATTTTAGTAATTTCAATGCGTTGTTGAATCGTGTATCGTTCCATTTTTATTAATGGCGTAGTTTCTACTTGTCAAATGTCAAAAAATGACAGCTCCAAAAGTGACATCTACCGAAATAGCGGGCTAATTAAAATAACACCTCTTATTTGAAAACCCTTTAGATAGATCTCTTTTCCTGATCATTGTTTTTTTATCCCTTGCCTATTGAGCCTCAGTTAAATTTTATTCTATCCAGCCAGTCCATCCAGCAGAAATCCTCCTAATGTGAATGATCAGATGTTCATGAAGGATAAATTCTATTCATGTAGTAGATATTCCCAGAAATTACTCAATATCCCTGTATAGTTGCAACAATTATTGGACCAAAGACAATGTCAGAGCGCTCTTCTCATGGCTTAGCGTTGAGTAAACTATTCTAACGTTGAAGCTTCTACAATAACCAAGAATAGTGTTTCATCATCAAATAACCGTTTTACTTTTTCCAAGCACTGTTGCTGAGTTAATTCGTTTTAAGCTCGACAATTTTTGTATGTAAATTTAATTTTTTTCTTATATATAAAATGATTTATTTTTACCGAGTGAATAAAGACAACCATTTTTTTTATCTGTCAAAGCTGTCAAAACACAAAAAAAAACGTAAAAAAATCAGAAAATAATAAATCTAAAAGCGACACTTTGCAATGTAAAATTAATTTGCTGTCGCGTATGGCCACGGGTGGATGTTTTAGATACATTGGTTTTCTATTTTTAATAAGTGCGATCTATTAGTCTGTGTTTTTCTAGCGATTTTATTCTGAAATTGAATAAAAATCAATTCGATCGAAGTGAGGGAAAAATTCGAATACAAAATCTGATCCAAATAAAAAGACTGAGAAAAGGCCAAAAATTGTATCTGCGTTGACATGTTTGCAGGCAGTGTTCAAATATATAGTGAAAACCAAAGCTTTGTATGTCAGCACCAAGAACAGGTTACCCGATTTAATTAATTTTTGAACTAGTATTTACTATTGCCATGAAAACATCTTGTACCAAATTTCAGCTCTCTATGTCTACGCGTTCTTAGGAAGTGTTCAAATATATAGTGAAAAACAAAATTTTTGTATGGTAACCCTAAGAAAGGTTTGCCCGACTGGTTCCATAATCGAAATGGATTTTTTTTTTAACGTCTATGTGCAAAATTTCAGTAGTCTAGTCTAAGTGAAAGCGTTCTCGAGCTATCGTGGTATGACCTTAGTTATACCAAAGAACATATAACTTAAGAAGAAGCTTCATCTGGCCTCTAAAAATGGACAAGTTGTATAATTATTTGCTAATGCGGTCGGGAGATAACAGACGGGACGAAGTAAAGACCTAGGACTGAAAGAATATTGCTCTGTTCTCTCTGTTCTCCACCACGCCAGAGGTATTCACACGCCGATGCCAGCAGCCATGCACAGTTTTATGTTTCATTATGCTGATGAAAAGGCGAGCCGGTTTTTCTATTAATTTATGTACTCGAAAATTTTTCATAAGAACTTTTGCATAGCATATTTTGGCTACTTATATTCATGAAAATGATTAGCCCAAGCCAACGAATCAATGCAAGTGACAGTGATTATGACTAGACTCTCATCTTACTATTCTACCTCAGTTCTGCTGCAATGCAAAGTAAATGAAAGTTCTTTCAAACAAAGCATTCTTGATGAAACCGGTTTCTTAGAGAAGAGGTAAAACAAGTAAAGAGAACACGCAATGCAATGCATGGGCATCATACAGAGTGCAGGCTCTGGGCTCTGGCTTCTGGCTCTGGTGCTGTGCTGGTGCTTTGACGATGACGACCCACCAGCCGCCACTCACCACTGGTGACTGGCGGAGGGCCGTTATTTAAACCAGAGTTTTCGTAAAATTTGTGAAAGCGGGTCGTAATATCACCACCGGTGAATGGCGGATCGTTAACAAGCAGAGAGTTTTCACACAATTTGTGAGAGCGGGTCGTAATGGACCGACCCGCCATGTAAAACTTTTCAATATACGAGATGCGTATTCTTTGTGTTAGATGTTCTTTGGTTATACACATTTTTCCGCGTCCGTTTTTGCCGTCTGCCACCACTTTCCAAAAATCAAATGTCTCTGCTATTTTTACCATTGATCCTGAAATATAATTCTCTGCTGCCACACCAAAAATCAGCCTTTTTGAAATTACGTAAGTTAACCGGGTTTTTTTTAGACCTTCGAGGCCATTCTGCAAAACCCTCCACCACTGTTAGATTTGGCAATACTTAATTTAAGAATACTTTAGTACTCATAATGTATATTAGGTATGGTAACACCTTTAAGTAAATGACAGATTAGGTCACAATACATACAATGGGTAAGAACTCGCTCCTCCTCCTAGTTGTCGTGGTGTACGGACGTAGCATAATAGCTGTCTATTGAATCATAATTATAATAAAGTGGAATCTTGGATATATGAGGATAGATCTTTTCTTTACGCATAAATCACATAATTTACAACAACCACTGGAAGCCAGGCACATTTCCGAATAAATTTCAACGATGTTAAGAAAATATGATAAGATGGAAAATTTTGTTTATAGGCTCAACTATAATTTACGTATACGTAAGTAATGTTATTTACGTAAAGCCAACGCGCCCATTAAATTTAACAAACTAACTCGTCGGAGGGAAAATTTCGTTAAGTTTAAATGCCAACCTGCTGATAAAAGTATACAGTTCCTGCTAATACAAAATGTCCTCTTTTGCAAAAGAAATTTCTATTTCAAAGATTTGCAGAGTCTGCTCTACAGTGTTAGGTTAATTTATAATATTCGAGGTAACTTGAAAAAATATTTGAATAGTTTAAAGAGTTTCTGAGTATTTCAGTTCAAGGAATACACGTATTATAAGTCTTTTGATTATGATAAGACTATAGAAATATATTTTGTTATATATATAATTTGAAACGGTACGGAGTTCAAAATTTTTAACGCTAATTTCATACTCTTCTCGTCATCTTGCTAAAGTTTGCCACAGTTATACATCTTGGACGAATATGCACTTTTAGAACTTTATATCACATAAAATCAATACGGTGGCTCCAAAATTGTGGACAAATCATATCACTTGTTGTCAGATTTGACTAAAAACCTATACCTGCAGGAATTAAGGAATGATTACGAATTTGTTTGATTTTAACTTCACTTCACAGTTATGAAGCCCCACACCCGGATTACAAATTTTGAATCAAACACATAATACCCAACAGATTTCAGTAGGGGATAATAAGAATGCAATAGTGATACTTTTGAATTGAGTTATTAAATTACAAGTACACAATATTAAATTTTAAAACCAGATTTAATTATTTTTCAAATAAATTTATCCATTAAGCCATTGCAAATTTGGAAACATTTTTACAGAGAATTTTGCAATGAAAATTCATAGCGAAATAAGTCAATTTGAAATTGACTCAGTTTGCTGGTATGTCTGCAGCTCGAGAATTTAGTGGAAAAAACTCTTTATGCAAACGAAAAATCTTTGAAAAAAAGAAATTTCATTGAAAAAATAGGGCGTTTCATATAAGCAGGAACCGTGCAATCGTCAGTACGGCTTGGTTCCTGCCTGCCGTATACGCCAAAGCAAATAGCCAAGCTGACCTCATATATAGACTTAAAATAAATTTTAAGTGTGAATTATATGAGGCAAAATACTACATATTTACATGAATGCCTAGCAAGATTTAGCCTTATGCGGGACTAGCATTTCTAGAGAATTTTGCTATGAAAATTCATACCGAAATCAGTCAATCTGAAATTGACTCAGTTTGCTGCTAAGTCTGCAGCTCGAGAATTGAGACAAGCTGTTGTTTGCTTTGGCGTATACTGCAGGCAGGAACCAAGCCGTACTGACGATTATACTGTTCCTGCTTATATGAAACGCCCTCTTTTTGCAATGAAATTTCTTTTTTGAAAGATTTTTCGTTTTCATAAAGAATTTTTTCCATTCAACATTTTTACAGTTTATCTTAATATTTATTAATTCTGTCGAACGTGGTTCTGGATTGCTCCAAAAGTTGATATATGTATCGCCGAAAAAATAATTGCGCTATTTAATAGTCTTCAAACTTCATATATTTGAATTCTTTATCATACTTCGATACTTCATTGGTGAAACGTTACTGCTTCGAAGAGTTCTACTTCCAAGCCCTAGACGATTTCATATCCTCTGGTGGTCGAATGCTTAAGCAAAACTAATTTTTCCTTTAGTACAATTTGCAACCTCATAAATCCCATATATCGATTATAAGTCGTATCAAACAATAATGGGCAAAATTGGCGGCACCATCTTTAAATTCTAAGAGGTTTGACCAACATTCGTAATCCGCAACCTCGACAATCCTCAGATATTTATTTGTGTCAAATCGGGGAATAATGACAAAATTCGACCGACATCTTGTAGCCGCCATCTTGATTTTATATTATATAAAAGTGTCAAAGTATTGTTACGTGCAATAGAAAGAGCAAACTGGTGACATCTACTGGCAATGGAGAGTAAACAACTTCAGGTTCGGAGAATCGATGATAGAATCTTCGGGAAGGTTCAGGAATAGAATGAATAGAACAGTTAAGAAGATTCTGGAATAGAACACTCCAGAATAATCTGGAGAGTTTCTAGGGTATAAATATAACAGTTGTCACCACCAAAGAAAGAATCTTGTCTTAGACGTTGCAGTGTTAACAAGTGAAAGTAATAAAGAAGCGAAAGTGTTGTAATTGGATTGCGATAATTGAAAGTACAATATTAGCGGTAATTAAAGTTGAGTTGATTAATTGAAGGTTTACGAATTGTATAAGATTAGAAGTGAAATAAAGAACTTGTATATTAAATATTTAATATTGTGTTTTAAATAACGAATCAAAGGGCACACTCGCAACAGTATATTATCGTATAAGATCAATAAGTGTGCCAAATTTTATTTCAATAGTTCAACGAGCAGTGGGTGAAATTAGCATTACAAATTTTGAATCACGATCACATGGTATCCTCTAAGGTTCGAATTTCTTATATTCGAAGGTCGTAACTTCGGAGCTTCGGTCTTCGAATATTCTTTCGAAGCTTCGACGCATCGAAAATCAACAGCCCTAATTTTAATTCACTTTACAGCAAGCAATGGAGATTTTTCTATATCTTTGAAATCCTTTCGAAGAAGCGAATATTCTCGAAAGACCTTAGCGTCTTACGTTCATTCTATCGAAATCTATTGTATGTTGAATTATTGTATTGACTGGGATTAAAGCTGATACATTTTCACTCGAAATTATCACCACTAATCTTGCAAAAAAATTATTTGGAAGGGAATCAAACAACTATGGATTCTACAAAAATATAATTATCCCAAGATCATTCCAAAAGATGTAGGGAATGCAAGGAAACATATAAAATTAAAAACTATCCTGGACATCGAAATCACCGGACCTGAATCCAATAGAAAACGTTTGGGGCATCATAAAAAATTAAATCTACAGGATCCTTTGAAATAAATCATTATTTATATAAGTTAATATCGGCACATGATTAATATATTCATTTCTAGCCATTAATCATATTTTATAGAATTCCTATTTAAAATTGAATTATTAAAATTTCATTATTCGTGGTCTCCCTCCGAGGATAATATTTATTTATTTTTTGTATTAAAAATATTATCCTTGGAGATAACTTACTTTTCTGCTTGAAAAAATTTTCTAAATGGATTCAAATTTCTTTCGGAAAAAATATTATTATTTGCGCAAAGTTTTATTTGTCATCATCAATTTTATGAGCTATGAAAACAGCAAATGATTGTTCCACATCAGTTAAAATTAGTAAAATTTTGCATTTAACATTATTTTTGTTTTTCAACTTTATGTAGGTACCTGCCAAAATATTTATTGCTAAAATTACTTTAGTTAATAAACAAGAAAGAATTTCCGGATTAGCCCAACACTTCCGCAACTTGTTCCTTTTTTTTTATATATATATAAAAAAAAACATTTTGAAAAAATTTACACACACAGACACACATTCGACAGAGAGCTTGTTGCGCATCAGTCAAAAATAGAATATAATTGGAAAATGGAAGTTCTTCATTGCTTAAAAGTGTGCTAATATTTTTTGGCAAAGTGTTTTACGATTTAGCATGAAAAAGAAAATATTTTATTATTTTTTCACCATTCACCTTTTTTTTTCTACATATTTTAATATAAACGTCTTTCGGTAAATATTGTTTGTGCTTTAATTTAAACCACATTCCAATATCATTTCGTTAGGGTTGCATTAAGGTGGCCCTAAAAATAATTCCTAAAACAAAATTGCTAAAAAAACTCCTTAATGTAAAAAATTGCAAATTTAACATTTTTGAAAAAATAATTTGAATTATTAGAATTCTTCGTAAAATTCCAATTAATTTGCTGTGATGGAAATGTTTGGAAAATTTTTGAAATATGTATTTGAATAAATTTATTTAAAAATTTCCCTTAATGGCCTTCTTCCATAGAATGAATCTTCTTACACCCATATGATTTTATATCTCATTTAAATGAGTCGAGTTTTTTGCATTAGGAATTATTTTCTTAGGAATTTTGCTTTTTAGACATTTTGTTGATTTAAGGATTTTCTTGGGATTGCGGCCTTATCCCGATCAATAATGTTCAAATCTCTCGATTCAATAAGGTGATTTTTTTTTATATATATAATTATGAAACACAATACGTTTTTGGGTGACCTTGTTTGAATATTCTTAATGGTTGTGATGACAGAAGAGATCTATTGGCAAATATTTTCCAACGATTCTTGTATATGAAGTGATTGATGATGATGATATCTATTGTCTTTCTAACTTACAATTTCACTATCAATATGAATCATGAATCTGCTAGTTTTTCTTATTGAGTTTTATGAAATATGGATACGGACGACATGCTAAGTGAATGCAATATATTAACAAGTTATTTTGATTTTTGCATGTCGACATTGATGAAGATGACCTCACTATTCTTACTTCACTTAATTTCTTTAAAGCATTTTATAGCAAAAATTATGAATGAGAGACGATTGAACAACTTAGTCACGGTATTCACGTTCTCAAGCACTGCTATTACACTAACGCAATCGTTCCTCTGTCGCCGCGAACAACAGGTAAAAGCGGTAGGAATCCCTCAGGGATCAATTCTGGGACCTCTTCTTTTCATTAATGATCTTATGAATGATATTGAGGATAATAGGGTTCATCTCTACACAGGCGATATTCAAATATATCTTAAGACGTCCCATCTCTCTACGAGAGACTCAACCTTGATTTGTCCAAAGTTTTGGAATGGTCTTCAAGAAACGAGCTTCCCAATATATCACACTCCACAGAAGGAACACCACACTTATTAAATTACTTCCGATTATCCTTAATGGGATTGCATTAGCCTGAGAAAATCCAATGTCTAGGGGTAAAAATTAAAAATTGGGAAAATATGATATGGAGATCTTTGTCGGCTATGGCAATCTTACTGACATCAACACGTTTCAAACTATCATGTAGACCACAATACCTGATTGAATTTATCCATTTTTATACCCTAGATGTAATCATAAGGGGTGTACTACTAAGTTTGTCATTCCGTTTGTAACACCTAGAAATAATGATGGTAGAGCAAAATGGATTGGACATCCGCGCATAATATTAAAAGTTATTTCGATGTTTGTCCGTCCTCACAATAAATCGAGAACCCGGTCACTTAGAGTGCTGAGCATGGGCTTAGAAAAAAAAAAAAAGTAAATTTAGGTTGGGACCAATCGGGCAACTCCTTCGTAGGGTTGCCATACAAAAATTATATTGTCCAGTACAGGGGCAGATCCAGGATTGTCCTGGGAGGGAGCCCAACTATGGTTTGAAAACGGTATTGCCTGGAAACATGTCAAAGTTCCAAGATACTCGCCACTACTCGCAAATATAAAATACACAAAATTTATCATTTAAAAGATCCGGGTCAAACAGATAAGCTACCACTCTCAACGTTCAACTTTTGCCACTCTAGAAAGTGAAACGAGGTGTTAAATTATTTATTGTGTTTTGGTTTGTGAATGGGGAAGTGTAAACCTTCCGCACCATCCATTTGATGGCTCTAAAAGCTAAAACTGTGCGACCAGCCCCGGCACAGATATGGGAATTGTGTTCCATTTTAGGTCTGACTTGTACAGGAGCTCTAGATTCGATGGGATGAAATATTTATTTTACATTTTCTGAAATTAAAGACATTTTGATGCTTCCTTGGCAACAGAGAAGATGTGATCTGTCCAGCTTTATTTACAGGATATATTAATGCCAAGAATGCGTAAAGACGGTGTAGGGCACCAACGTTCCGTAAAAAAAGCCAGCAAGTCTCCAGACGAGAGTCCAGTCCGGAAGCTATATCGGCGATCATTGATGAGTTGTTTGGTTTCTAGATATTTCATTAATTTGGAGTTAATAAAAGATTCAAATACCTTTGAAAGAATCGAAGTGATTGCAGTTAGTCCATAATTTGAGAGATCGCTACACTCTTCTTTCTTGGGAATAGGTTGAACGTGAGATAGTTTCCAACTAGTTGGAAGTTTTCTTGTCGAATAAGACAAGTAGAATAGTTTGCGGAGAGGCTTAGCCAAGGATGAGGCACAGCTTTTAATTAATAGGAGTGAGACCCCATCAGAACCATCAGAACCTCCTTAGTTTAACATTTCTGTTAAAAAGAAATTTTTCTCTCCAGATAATGGACTTGGATGTGTTCTATGCAGTCTTGTTGACTTGTTTCAATTCTGGACATGAATGCAATTGATACGCGCGAAAAGCAGACTCGTTCGATTTTTTTTTCTTCGTTGAACTTATCGTTAAAACAAGAGCGATTTTGCTCTTTTTGAGCTCTATTGTAGGAATAAGGAATGTATTCATGCATGCAAAGATTTAGTATGTTCTAGGTGCTAATGTACATTCATCAACATCATTCGAAGAAAAACGGACCCGACCAATCAATTTCTCTTAGATACTGATTGAAAGTTTCCCGATCAGCATTTATATTTTCTTTTTATTTAACGTGTGTATTTAGTAAAATTATTGGATTTACGAAATAAAAAAAACATATTCCAAAATAAATCGTTTCCTTTAAATGTAATAAATCATTACACCAATTTATAATGACTTGTTTGCCATTGTGTAAACTACACTGAATTTCTCCAACTGAGAGTTGTAATTGTTTTACATCGAAGACTCATCAATTGGCAACTGTTTTCAATTGAAACAAACCTTCCATAACTTTTTTCCGAATAAGCTCTGTCCTGCTTCAAACACCCCGAGAAAGGTCACGCTCATGTACATACATGAATTTTACAGGTATCAGCACTACATCTTTCCTCTATGGGATTCAACAGCAATGACTTAAAGTGGAGCGAGGGCTGATCCGCTAGCCATAAGGGCTGCGCTCTATCAAATTGAACGCTTCCAAAAATTTTTAATAGTATTAACAAAAAAAGCAGTAGAATAGATTTTGTTAAGAAAACTTCAGAAGATCTATTGCATTTTTTTTTTAGTGGTCTTCAGGGAGGGGCGCGCGAGTTAGATTAGAATCTAACCCTAATATAACAAAAATAAATACAATAGAGGAAATAATAGAGAAATACTCTAATGATTATTAACACACATACATATTCTCATACTAAGTTCAAAAAACAAAAATATCATATTACAATAAATTTTCACGTTCTCACAGAACGCAAAAATTTATTTCAGAAGTTCTCACATTGTCAGCACTTTTATGTGAGGAATCAAGTGCAATTTCCTGTGACAATAACTTTTGTAAAAAGTTTAGCTTTCGGAAAAACTTAAGAAGAGAGTTCTAATTTAACGTTTGTACGGTAAGGTTGAACAGAAGTTCAACCTCGGATTTTGTTTAATAAAGAGTAAATTACTACAATTAAATTGTGTGTTTATTTATTTATTCCGAAGATAGAAAAGATTTAATTTGCGCAGTCGGTAGGATACGAACCTACGCTCCCGGCGCCACCTACCTGGATCCGTCACTATTTGGAAACTGCCTGAAAACGCATCAACGTAGAGAGCTGAAAATTGATATATTGAAATTTTTACATATACCTATACAGTGAAAACAATCAGTCCTAGACGTTTTTATTGTACTAAAAACTTCTTCAGAATATGAAATCTTATGAAATTGGTTATAATAATTCCTACTGTCCGACGAACCGTTCTAGAAATACATATATGCGAACAATCACTCCAAAAATAACTTGCACAGATTCGATGACCATACGAAATTATAAACGGCCATTTATCGAGGGTATCATAAGAATTGGTATTAAACCAACTCTAGCTTTTTTACTGGTTTTATTTAGTTTTTACGCACCATACGCGCGCCTGTTATAAAAATACCGTGGTATATAACTAACCAGTACATATGTATGGTTTCAGACCAAGCCATTTTATTCCAAGGAAGGGGCGATATATACAGGGTGTCCCAAAAAATAGTCATAATCGGAAGCCTAGAAGTAAGGCGTCCCTCGGGGAACCCAAATCACCCCCATGTATATTCTACGGTTTTTTGTAGTATTCGAGTTACTACAAATTTTCGAGATTTTTCGCTAATTACGTGTTGTAGGGTAATTTTGGTTATAGCGGTCGAAGAAAGTGAGATAGGCAGTTATTTGTTTTTCCGAAATAGCTTAACAGTGCCTCTGTTGTATTTAAAAACATTTATCTCAATACACTTCACCATTGGTTTATTGTAAAAAATGCAGAAATTTGGCAGATTTACCGAGTAGATTAAGAGCGGCGGAAGAAAACTTCAAAAGAAACAGACAAGCACTCAATCGACTAAAAGAGAATTTTTTCCGCCGTTGTCGGTTATGTGTCGAAAAGGAAGGTAGACATTTTGAAAACTTTATGTAATTTTTCAAAATAAAATAATTTTTTTTTTTAATTTTCAGTTTTACTTGTTTTTACTTCCAATTAAAATTGTTAAATTTTACACTTAGTAAAATCTGAATGGAAATTTAAGTATGATGCCATTGAGATAACTTGATGAAATTTGCGCCATGTGAAGTCGATGAACTAAGGAAGTTTTTGAACTAGTGTCTAAAAAAAAACAATATGGAACTTTTTTCTTAAAATTTCCATAGAACATTCAAGTTAGTTTTTGTTTTGGTAAAAGAAAAAATTCAACATTACTTTTTGAGACAATGGTAAAGTGTATTGAAATAAATGTTTTTAAATACAACAGAGGCACTGTTAAGCTATTTCGGAAAACAAAATAAGTGCCTATCTCACTTTCTTCGACCGCTATGACCAAAATTACCTTACAACACGTAATTAGCGAAAAATCTCGAAAATTTGTAATAACTCGAAAACTACAAAAAACCGTAGAACATACATGGGGGTGATTTGGGTTCCCCGAGGGACGCTCTACCTCCAGGCTACCGATTATCATATTTTTTGGGACACCCTGTATATAGCGATCCCACAGCTCTTTACGTGTAAGAAAAAAGTCTAGGGAATGTCTTGGATTACACTTGGATTGGTTTAAGCAGTATTATTTATAAGACACCTTTCGACTTGGATTAATGCTTTAATATTTTACTTCTTAATTGAATCCCTAAGGCCGTCCTTAATTACCATGCTACCTAATTCCACTAAGATTAATTACTCTACATCTAAGTTAGTATTTATTTTTTTATTACACTTCCTGTTTTCTTCCTTACGGTTTTTTTGGGATAACGGTATTTAAAAATCTGTGTTTTTTTTCAAATAACTCGCCATCTGCAAACAACCAGTTTTGAGAAAACGAGGGAAAAGTGGAAAAAAGTGAGAAAAAGTACTGTGTGCAAACTAACGACTCAATTGAAGATGAATAGTTATTTGAAATCAGTAATCGCTACAAATCGATTTACGGTTTACTCGAGAAGTTTACTTATGCAGTTTATTGAAAAATAAGAAAAATTGCGAAACCCATGAAATTTTATCAGGCAAAATAACTGGAAATGAAAATGAATGTTATTAATACTGGTATTGATAAACGGCATCCTTTATTATAATTGTTAATACATACACAAATAAAAATTGAAAAAAAAAAACAAAAACAAAATGAAAATGAAAATTAAAAAAAAATCGGAATTTCATGTCTACTTGTGCTGTTTCTTGAAAAAATTATTTGAGATTTTTGGGTACTTCAGTGATTATTCTTTTGTTAATAATAGTATAATTGGAGTACGTAGGATTATAAAATATAAAATTTTATGTCGAATAGTACCTATATATAGTTTAAAATCGTAAATTTTCCAGATAACGAGTTATTTGAAAAAACCACAGAAATATTTGGGTATGTTTTTATATATCACCCTGTAACTTCTTAACGTTGCAGCCTATAATGATATTTTAAAATTTCTTATATTGATAATCGTTGAACCTCTCCAATGGTGTACAAATTTGGCAACTCCTCTTCTCCATTTTGAAGTTATGGTTCAACAAATTTCGGATTTTTAACTACTATATTTATAAAAAAACACGTCATCAACACCAATTTTTCATATGGGATTTAAGAAGTACAAGAGCTTCCCTTTCAAATAATTTATCACACTCTTTCCCAAAAAAGTAACCCTTTCTGCGTTTTTTGCACTTTTTTGAATTATATCCACCGACTGATTTAAAAAGCTCATTCCCAAAAGATAATTGCCTACTTTCTGGCAATTTATTGAATTTTTTCGCTACGTATGCGTAACTAATAGTTTCCACGACCTTCCATCCCTTGGATTTATTCAAATAGATTAAAAAAATATTTGTTTACTCTTTAGGTCAAATCAAAATGTCTGAAAAAATTAAATGTAGTTTTTAATAATTTTTTAAAATTGCTTTTTTTGGTCCCGGCAATTAAATCGCTCTACTAAGCATTCATCGAAATGTTAAAATTTAAATGAATGAAGTACTTTCCCATATCACAGAAAGAATTCTGTAATTGTTTTCTTTTTTATAAAAAGCGAACCTTTATTTATTTATTTTTCTTGGAATGTACTTAAATATCTCTAATAAAAATATGCTTAAACAAAATGTTTTCAAACATATATATTTAAATTTCGAAAGACTTATACTGCAGACCCACGGAGCATTAATTGAGAATTACCGTGAACTCAATTATCTAAATATAGAACTTATAGATGAATAGAATTTTGCAATTCAATTGGAATGTCATCACAAATTATATGCTTAATAAATTAATTATATTAAATTTACACAAAAATTCTGATTATTGAGTTCACACTAATTCTCAATTATTCTTTCGTCTCTAAAGGGTATTAGCCTAGATCTCATTCGTGATCTATATATACGGCCTTGCCTCTTGACCTCTCATTCTTTCTCTCCACCATGTTGTCGTTCGGTAGGGATCCATCAAATTCGCCTGTATTTTATAAAGTGTGCTTTACATTTGAACTTGGACCAGGTTTACGCGGGAACATATCGACAATAAGCGTCAACGTCTTAATCGATGCAGCTGGCTATTTAATTTATTTGAGTTAATTTATTTATTTTGTTGATTGTATGAGTTTTATTTATACATAGTAACTCACACTAATTATACTTGTTTATTTTTTATTTATTATTTATTTTATTGCTTACATTTAATGTTATGCCCTAGGCACACAATGCTCTTAATGAAGAAATAACTAACGACTCATTAGTCTATAATGATTCATTATAAACTGCAGACTCACAGCCAGATATGGATCGATTCAACGCGATAATCTTTGATTTGATTAATTTTAATTTTCTTTTCTTTAACGATTTGGAAATGAAAAAAAAAACATTTTATTAAAAAATATTTTGACATAATTACTTTGTGTTTTACATTTCTTCTTCTTATTTTTCAAATGAGCAGATGCACAGCTGAGCTTCAGATTTGAATTATATGCCAAATCTAGCATATTTTTTCTCATTATAGAAAAACCCTTCATTAGTGTACTTCATTACGATCTGATTTTCGAGCCATAATGGCGTAGCTATACTGTGTGACACAAGGCATTTTAATGAATAGTTAGCACTAATGATTCATTAGATCGTGCTGTGTGTCTAGGGTATTAGTCTTATAACTTATTCCTAATCTTATTTACTATCTGTCTGAGGAATTCAAGAAGCTCAAATAATTCATTTACCACTAGAGTATCGTTTCCCAGCATCTTGAAATTAAAATAGATATGGCACCAGGGCGTAAATTTCACAGGTTACACCATAGAAATATGCTTGATATGTGAGTGACCTTATAGTCTGAAAACTAATTCTGAAAATTCGAAACATGAAATCTATTCAGTTAACCATGGTATTCTCAATGCTCTTTTTCACAACTACTAATCTTGGAGTCTACAATAGCATGCCAATAAAAATATGAACGAGGCTAATAGGCTGTTAAATAAATAAATAAATAATTCTTTATTAAAAGAGCCCAAGTGAGATCAAGTTGATTAATTAGAGGATCTTCGTCTGTTCTTCGATATTAAATCAAATATGGGGCAGTATATGAAAATCTGCGCTTACGAAGACATTTGTGTGTGGTGAACGTGGATGCATTTTGGGGTCTCCAGTTAAAGACTAGCTCCTATATAAAATAAGTTTCCCTATACAAGGTGCCCCGTAAGTGGTGTAATATCCGAAGGCTACGGATAGGTCATGCTTAGACAAGCAAAAAATAGTAAGG